>QVAJ01000262.1:530506-543163 GCA_003546035.1 Mixornis gularis | reverse complement strand
GATCTAAAGGAGGATTCATTAAACAAGGCTCTGCTCATATTAAGTGTTGTTTGATTTTCTATTCCTTTCTCTACTGACATTATTTCTTGTTTTGAGAAATGGGTCCCCCCACTGGGGCCTGAGGCTGTCCATCTGTCCAAGAAGGGGAAGAGCACCTTTGGCCATAGGCTTGCCAGGCTGGTGAAGAGAGCTTTATATTCAAGGTGCCAGGAGATGGGAACTTCCATCCATTCCACTCCAAACAGTTTGATGTCAGTGTCAGCAGGAGATGCCAGAGGTTGGAGTGAGGTCAAGAGAAAAACACCTGAAAATCCACAGAGGAATTCCTGACACTCCAGCCAGTAAGTTGGCTTCATTGAGGACCAAATTTAGATGCCTTTGTGCAAACACACAGAACATGGGGAATGAACATGATGAATCAGGGATGTGTGCCTGCTTTCAGGGCCATAATCTTATTGGCATCACTGAGACATGAAGGGATGCCTCCATGAATGGAGAGTTGGAATGGAAGACATGGGTCTTCAGGGAGGACAGGAAGGGGACRCAAGGGCATGAAGTGACAGGACTAGAAGTAATGGCTTCAAGCTAAAGGAAAGTAGTTTTAGGTTAGAGGTTAGGAAGAAGTTCTTTACTGTGAGGGTGGTGGGCACTAAACAGGCTTCCCAGAGGAGCTGTGGGCGCCCCATGCCTGGAGAGGCTCAGGGTCAGGTTGAATGTGGCTCTGAGCAACCTGGTCTAGTGGGCCATGGCAGGAGGGTTGAAACTAGATGATTTTTAAGGTCACCTCCAACCCAAACCATTCTATGATTCTATGATGAACATATAATAAATTATATTTGCCTTTTTTTTTAAATTTAATTTTTTTTATTATTATTTTTTTAAATTTGTGTTGTTTTTCCTGCCTGCCGCAGTTTTGAACCTGATCAAAATGCTTCTGGCAAATCAGATGAAGCAGACCTGGATGTGGGAGACAGGTAATATTTTTTCATTTCGGTGATATCAAAGAATTCAGCAATTCTTTTCCTACTTCTGCTGTTACTTCCTTCCCCAATAAGGGTCAGGATCTAATCCTAAGGTTGGATTTAGCCTTACATGTGACAATACAGAAGCCTGTCCACCATAGCCCAACTGTGCTACATTACATATGACCTTAGTTGTAACTTAATCTTCAGTATTCTTGGGCCAAATTCTTTCCAAACTATGCTCCAGACTCCTTTAAAACCCCCAAAAGGGGACAAGAGAACTCCCTGTTTGGAATTTTTATGGCATATCCTCTTTTATACGTTATTTCTTCTTATCTTCTTTTATGGTTACAGGAATGTACAGGTGAAAGTATCACTGTAAATTCCTTTGAGGAGGGCTGGTAACATGATAATCTGGGCGTGCTGCCATCCTCCACCCATTCCTGACAAACTGACAGCAATGTCAGGCCTGTCTGATTTCAGCTGACAGCTGAGGGATGTTATTCACCTGTGCTGCTTTATGCACCATAAAGAATGAGTTTACACAATCCATCCAGAGCAAATAATCAATGTGCGATTTTATACTTAGGAAGAAGCACAAGGCTTAAAAATGAAAAAGGTAAAGTAAAAAAATCCACAATCATAAAAAACCACAAGGGAAAACACAGCCTACTCACTGCAGGAGTTCAATTCTCCAAGTAGTTCTCCAAGTAGTTCTGGTAGTGATTTTGTTTGAGCATAATTGCTTTTGTGTATCAGGCAATCACATGATGCAATAAGCAAAACAGTAAATTAGTTCAAGCAGTGATGTACCTTATAATTAAGCAATGCAAGTAATCAACCTAAAATGGGACCCACATGAAATTGTAGTGTCATCAAGCAATAACTCAGTCACAGCTTTGTATCCAATGTGGTAATCATGTGGAAAAGGTTGTTTAATTATTAAGCCCCTCAATTTTTAAATTCTTAGTAAGGCCCAGGAAATGTTTGAATGCCCTGTCAGAAAACAGAACTACTTTCCAGTTAATAGTTTCCCTTACTGTCGAATCTGTAGAAGACTCTTTTGTATTTCCTGAAGCCCCAGGAGAAATGGCTTTCTAAGAGTGTCTCTGTCTTTGCTCTGAAAGCCTTTATTTTAAAAGGAGGAACACTGTATTCCTATCCTTTTTATTCCTCTCCAGAAGCTCATCTAGTCTCCTGACAAAGGGATCCTACCATGGTCTTTTGCAATCTTTCCTAGGGAAAAAAATATCAAAACCTTACCTTTTGCTCTGTGGAATCCCTTTCCACAAACAGAGCTGTTTTAGACTCTTTTGTGATCAAAGTAACTCCTTGTAAAATTAAAATAAAAGCTTTTGTGAAGCAAAACTTCTTTTGTGATTGAAAACATTTCTTTTCAAGAAATGGGAAGCAGAAATGAGCAGTAACTTTTTAAGTCATTAGTTTTTATCTGTAGCATTTTCTGCTGAAGATTTTGATTTTCATGTAGTTTTGACAGAAATGTGTGAGGTTTAATTTTTTCAGTTCAACATTTCTTGTGTGAAAACTGAATGAAAAATAATTTGAGAAAAAAAAGGCACAACTAAACTAAAGTAAGGAAGTCTTTTTATAGAAACTGTCATGAAAGATAATATCATCATGCGGGTTTTATTTCAATTCTCTTTTCTAGGGCTGAAGTTTAACACCATTCTCACAAGCTGCATTTATTTCCTTGGGAGTTAAGTTCTCATTAGTGTTTCCTTGGTAGATGCTGCTTCATTTATTTCAGTTTCTGCCTTCTGTGATATTTTGAGCTGCAGCCTCCATGAAGTCAGAAGAACTCTCATCTCAGCTGCATCACAGGGAGTGTCCTTTTTAGACAGCTAAATATATCACCATGACTTAAATTTTCTTCAGGGATTTGTGAATTTAATAGATGGGGGTCTCCATTCCCTCTGGACTGACATACAATTGAGAAAGCTTGACCTTTACCTGCTGAATACCCATTTCATTCTAGCCTGATAATATTTCAGTCCCACAACAGTAATGAGATTTCCCAAACTTGTTTGTCTGCTAATTGCATAGTTTTATCCTATGCTCGGAGTCAAAGAGGGAACTGGTCAGCAATTAAATATGACATTTCTCCAGTTTTTCTGTCCCAAAGTGACCTGACATGTCCCACTAATCTTCTCCTTGGGTCTTTATTTTTACATATTATTCTGTACTTTTCCACTAATATATGCTGTAGGAGACAAATATAATGAAACTCAGTGCAAGACCTTATGGGAGGGTGAGGTACTATTTTTAAAATGTCTGTAAGTAAGTTAAAGCTTGGCACTTAGATTTTCACATCCAGGCACCAGCACCAAGATGAGTGTGCCCAGCTGCTCTGACTAAGATCAGTGATGTATGACACAGAGCACAATGGATGCTTACTCCTGAGTCTCCACTGCATCTCTTGAGTTTGTCATGGTAGGTTCTTGGATTAACTGGTTTTCATACACTTCAGGAATCCGCAGCTATTTACATTGACACTTATTTGAACCTTCATGAACAAGATAATCCCATTGTCCTCATTTCCTGATTTTTAGACAATTTTAAGAGTGCAGTGTGTTTTCTTGTGGAGATAGGAGGAAAATAACCAGCATAGGATATGCTGTAACTATGCTGCCATCTTTCCTTAAGAAAGGTGTCAGTGACAGGTCATGCATGGGCTGTGACCTTACAAGAGCAGTCATTTGCTGGGGTCAATTCAAAAAAAACACCAGTTTGCCAGTGTTTAGCAGTTTGATGATTGTTTCCTATGTCCTTGGTTACCAATACAGTCTGTTCAGGTAAAACCTCCTCTGCTGTTTCTTGGGTGCATGCGCACATACACAGGTGTACACTTTTTTAATAGTTCATCTTTCAAGCCAGTTGTTCTCTTTCTGTTAAAAACCTTTTTAGAAGGACCTCAAAACCATTATTTCACCATTGAAGCCAGAAATTTCTTCAGAAATTCAACCTTATTCACCTCCAAAAATACAGGATACTGCCAGGATCTGAGAGGCAGAGGACTCCCTTTATAAGACACTGGTAGCACAGAAAATAATTGCTTTTATTCTTTTGACTAGGAAAATCTAAGCTTTTTTCAGGATTAAGCTATCTGAGAAGGAGCCAGTTCTGATCTGCAAATCACTTCCATTACCATGTCACCACTCTTCACCTTAACAAATATTGACTCTATCAGCATCCTTTTCTGCAGTCCCTGGGAAGTGAGATCAGATCTTTAGGAACAAGTGCTCCTCCCTGAGTATCCACACACTTCTGATTGACAGGCTATATCTAGCCATATCAGTTGTACTAGCCAATGGATGAACATGGTTCAGTCTAGGCAAGATTTCCCTTGGGCTGCAAGCCAAAATCCAGTGTCTGGCTCTGGTCTGGCCCTTACATGGGCAATGGACTTGTTCCTTGAAGTCTCTGTTCAAGAAAATATTCTATCCATACATGATCAGTATTTTGGTGTCACCTCTGCATAAGCAAACTCTTAAGAGGATCATATGGGACTGATACCTTGTCTAGTGCTAGGACATTAAAAATCACTTTTGAAAGTGAAAGGGCACTTCTGGAGAAGCCTGGTCATGTGCTTGGAAACATAGCTTTGATTGTTCCTGCCTCCACCACTTAGTGACTTGGGATAGATCTTCCTGTGGATACACTGCTGTTCTTCTCATGGGTCAACCTTCTTTCATGGCCTCTTGTAGAAATGATCTCAACACTTCTTCCTGACCTTGCTGATGAACTGCAGGTATCTGTATTTGAGGTATGATGCATAATACTGGACCTGCTGGTTTGTATTAGGCGGAAGAGTTCACTCTGCACTCATTTCCAGACACTTGTGCTCAAATTCTGCTCCTGCAGAAAGGTGATGACTTTCTTGTTTTGCTTACCTTTTCTCTGCATGGTGTAGGACTGTCTTCATGGGTATATCTTTATAAGGAGTGAAAGAAATACATGTCCAATAAATTTTCAATAAATGAATAGGCCACTTTGAAATCCATGCACACAACAGGGAGCAGACTTTTAGTGCCTCCCAGAGTTCAATTTCTAGTTTTTATTTCATTTTCTAGCAATAGTGCAGTCTCATATGGCATGGAGCAAAGGGCAAATCTCATATCCACAAGTGTATTTTCATTTAAAGTGAGCTTATAAAGTAATTTTGTGACAGAGGTAGCTCCAAGTGGAAAAAAATAAAAGGGTGCAGAAGATTAATTCAGTTGAGTCTCTCACCATTTCAAATTGAAGGGGAAAGAAACCCAAACATGCACTAATTTAATATAATGTCAATTCCTTGAAAACTCTCCTGAGTAGATTCTTTATTTCCTAGCAGAGATTCTTACTACAATTAGTCTCTCATGAAGACTTAATAAAATTTAATTCTCCTCTAACAAGCCAACAATTTCCATGAAATTAATCAAAACTAACAATATGAGACTTCTACTCCTGTGTTACTTGAGGTTGAAATTTGCTGATGGATTAGAAAGTCATGGAATGGATAGACAATACCAAATAAATGTGCATGTGGGTTATATTTGCCTTATTTCCACATTTAATAACTGACTCTCTCCTATTCCTTTAGAGTCTAAATCTGATTTCAGGTAGGTTGCTTAAGTATGGGCTTAACCACAGAGCCCTAACCATTATTTGCGTGCTTTTCACTATGCTGCTGATACCTGAACAGAGAACTCTCTGAGGTGTGAGGTTTAGTCCAAAGTATAATTGTGGTAGAGATGGAGTGGGAGCAAAAGAAATGACAATTTGTAGAGGAAAGCCCAGTAGGGAATTTGCCACCATTCCCAGGCAGCTTGGAAACCTGAGAAATAACACGAATGGAATAGAAAAACCAACATTTTCTGTGTGGTTGCTTAAGCTGACTTTGAACACACAAATGGGCCAAACCTGAAGCAACATCAACCAGGCCTGCCCAACTCAGCTCCCCCAACCCTGGCACCCCGTGCCAGACAGTCTCAGAAAGCGGGAAAATGACCTCACTCTTACTCACTGTTACTGGCACATCAAGGTCGAGTTTGGACAGAGGCATCCATGTTTATGTGCAAGAACAGTGACCTGCTTTGTTTGTGTGATAAATGGCTGATAAATTCTGTCATGTGAAGATTAAATATTACAAAAGGAGATTAGATGAGAAATGGCATGCAGCTAATTAGCGAAAAGTAATGTGAAATTAAGAGGCAGATGAACATGTATGGAACAATGTATTTCACAGAGGTTCACATATGTTAGTGATTAAGCATTCAAGTTATTGAATCTTGAAATGCTTTGGCTGTAAACACAGGACATTTTCCCCCTTAGATTTGCATTTTGCAGAGATTCTCTAAACACAGTGTATTTTCCCATTTATTTTATTACCAATTTTTAGCAAAGACTGATTATACAGGAAGGCCTTGTGTAAGAGCTAAATTGACAGATCATATTTACAATCACATAATTTCTATTCAGGGAAACTCATCATATGAGATGTTCAAGCTTAGAAGAACTACTTTGGATTCAGGACACATGCACTAATGGAAGTGTCAAAGTCCAGTTATTTCACTCTTTTAAGCTTAACTCCCTAGTGCTTTAGCTTAAATCCAGATCTGTGTTTTGGCCACACTTATCTAATACTCATCATATTTAGTTGTAGGAACGTTGTTAAGGCTACTATTAAAGCTGCTCATTTCTACTGGCCTGTAATCAGTCACCCATTTAGTGACAGTTTAATATGGTCACAGCTGATGTGTTCCACTGACATTTTACAGCACAGTTAACTCTTCTCCTTTTTGTTAAGGGTTTCATTTGCATGAACTGGACACAGGGAGGATATAAAAATCAAAAGAAGAAAATGGTAAGCTATTTTTTAAATTAGTTATAGCTATAAGAATTATTACAGGGTTAGACTAAATCCTTGGGCTTGGACTAGTTGCCATAGCCCTTGAAGACAGTGTGATAATAGTGCAGGTCCAATAGATGTGTAAAAAAAATGCCAGTGGGAGAAGAATCAATAAAAGATGCAACCATTTTTCTCCATTGCATTGATTTGCACATAAAAAGTGAGTACTTGCAGCCAGAGAGATGAAATGCAAAGCCACAGTGTTGTTAGAAAGCTGTGCCAGTTGCTGAAGAGAGGAAGTCTTAAAAAAATACCAGGAAAAAAAAAGATTATGGGGACTATGACTGACATATATGATAATCTAGCAATACAAGGATGAAGCAGGAAAAGGGATGGTAGTGTAAGTCTGTGGAGCCCCATGGAGAGAAACTGATGAAAGAACAATGTGATGTATTAGGCTGGGGATGCCCTGTTAGATGGGTTTCCTCACTGCATTGTATTCCTTGTGTTTGGTTGTGCAATGCAAGGGGGTAGAATCTCCAACATTGCTACCTGCATGCAGCCTTGTTCCCACAACACTGTGGTGCTGTTGATTCACTGACACTGAATGGATCAATAGAAGAAATGTCGTGCCAGTAAAGGCAGCGAACAAGCTGGCTGGATACCTTTATTTAGATGACATTACAAGTTACTTTTTACAGTTCCGCTGAGGTAAAAAAAACAAACAACAAACACATTCCAAGGTGACATATATGTCTACTTCTTGTGGATTACGTAGATTTATTGTCAGATACTGCTATTCCTCTCACCTCATTCAGCAAATACACTCTACCTAGCAAATGACTTAATCACATTTAGGTTTCTTATCAAAGTGAGGCAATGGAGATCAAGTTCAAAACTGAAATAGGAAGATATGAAGATTCCTGAGCTTTCAGATTGCATCTAACTACCATGGTGTCTTTAGAAATATCTGAGTGTAAAGAGCATAACACTGTAACTGCCTATTTGGACAGTATCTGCATCACACCTAAGAGAAATTGCTCTACAAGTATCTGAAGTATCTAAAGATAAGCACTGTGATGTTTTGACACTGGCCAAAGCCAGGCATCCAAGAAAAAACCTATTTACTCATTCTCCTTTGCTCAACTACAACAGAGGAGAATGAGTAAATAGGGGTTCTTTTGTGGGTGCCTGGCTTTGGCTAAAGTCAAACCACAACAATTTTGGTGGAGAATGGAGGCAGTTGGTTCCAGGTGTACTGCACACCCCTCCAGGTGAAAGCAAACTGGGGCCTCCACTCTGCAGCCAGAGGAGTGGAGAAAAACGCATCAGCAATGTCAGTAGTGGCGTATCACCTCGCTGCTTTGGACTCCAGCTCGTACTGGAGTTCCAGCATGTCCGGCACTGCAGCACTCAGCAGTGGAGTCACTTCATTCAATGCATGATAGTCCACAGTCAATCTCCATTCTCTGTCAGACTTGAGGGCAGGTCAGATGGGGCTGTTGAAGGGTGAGTGTTTTGCTGACCACTCCTTGGCTCTCCAGCTCTTGGATTATCTTGTGCACGGGGATCACGGCGTCTTGATTCATCCGATACTGCCAGCAGTGCACTGTTGAGATGGCAATTGATGCTCGTTGCTCTTCCTCCTTCAGAAGTCCAGCTGCAAAAGGATTCTCAGACAGCAAGGTGTTCAATTATCTAATGACTTCTGTTTCCACAATGGCTATGCCAAAAGCCCACCTAAATCCCGTTGAGTCTTAGCCATTCCAGAGAAAGTCTATGCCCAGAATACACTGGGCCTCTGGGCTGGTCACAATTGGATGTTTCTGCCACTCCTTCCCATTCAGGCTCACCTTGGCTTCCAACAAGCTCAATTGCTGCAATCCCCCTGTCCAGAAATACAAAAAAGTTCTGCCCCCACATGTCCTGAAGGGATCAAGGTGCATTGCATGCCAGTGTCAACCATGGCTTTGTAGTTTTGTGGTTCTGATGTGCCAGGCCATCAGATTCACACCATCCAAAAGACCTGATTCTCCTATGCCTCTCCCTGGCTAGAGGCAGGGTCCCTCTAGCCTTGGATATCGTTCACAACTGGAACTACATCCCTTCTGGTTGAACTCCCTCTCTCTGACTTTCCCACAAGATTACAGCTTTTCAGCATCCACTTGCTCCTGTGTGAGCACGCTTTCTCACAGGCTGGGAGTGGATCTCTGCATCCCCCCATGCACTTCATGAATTACAGGGAAACTGTTGCATCACAGTCCTCACCACGGCTTGCAGAAGAATCCCAGCTCTGATGCCCGGAGCACCTCCTCCTCCCCCTCCCTCCTTTTCACCGCCCTTAGTGTTGCCATGTTGTTCTCCTCACGTGTCTTCACCTTTCCCTTTTCTCTGATTCAGGAGAGAATTGCTGTTTGTATGTCTGTTTCTTCTCAAGTTCAATCAGTTGAAAAGTTCTTATAGGGTTTCACAGCACTGAAAGGTTGATCCTATCCAGGCTCCACATCAGGGAATTGCTTGCTGTGCCACTTGCTGTCGGCCACGAGGTCCACCTTTAGCCATGTAGGTGGTGTCAGGCACAGTGACATTGGCACCATCCAGTGCCTCTCTTTGTGTAGGGCTCCGAAAAGGAGAAGCTGCTGCTGCTGCTTCTGCCTTCTGTTTGCAGCATGCCTGGATGAAAGTGGCCAGACAGGCACAGTTCATTGTGGACTATGCTGAGATGGCCCCTGATGCATGGGTGCTCCCAGTGCCAGCCCCAGTGGCATGGTCCCAGCTGCATGGCCGCTGGTGGCACCACGGTGGCCCCTCTGGCATGGTCCTGGCCACACCAGGATGGCACCATGTGGGCTGCCTCCCCACCACTTGGAAGAAGAGGAACAAGAGTGTGCACGCAGTTTTCTTCCTTCTTAAATACGTCATCACAAAGGTGTTACCAACTTCTCCAGCTGGGCTAGTAACATGTTCATTTTCAGAGCCTTCAGGGATTGGCTGTGCATAGTGGAAGCTTTGAGAAGTTCCTTGTTTGGTTTTTTTTTCCAGAAGCCACCTCTGTGGCTTCTCCCACCCTCCACTAAATATCAGGCTGTGTTAAACTAACACAAGCACACACTCCCATTCACGCTTAATGAAAGGTTTAAAATGTTAAACAATTAAATTTGTTGTTATGGCTCAGAGATTGACATTTTGAGGTGAGGACCTTCCTTCCAAGTTGAGGTCAGAATTTGAGACTACTCTTTTAACACAGGAAAGGAAATACAGGCCATAGCATCTGTCACCAAACTATAATCTCAGCCAAATATGCTGTTTCCCTGAGATCATTTTCTTTTCCAAGACATAGAGTAATAAAAGAAGGCAAGGCACAGAATTACCTGGGAAAATGGAAATTCTGTTGTAAAATGTGTTTGACATTTTGAATCTTGATTGTAGTTTAAATTGCAACAAAGAGGAAAAATGTGACCCCCTTTTTCCTCTCTCCATGACAAAAGAATTCTGAAAAAACCCCAATTTACTCTGCTATGATTTTATTTATTTTTCATATAGACATGTATTGCTTGAAGCAGAGTCAAGACAAAGTCATTTGGTCATGGAAAAGGTGCAGCACTTTTGATACATCAAAGTAGAATGGTTCAACAGCATCAAATACAGAACAGTAAAAATATTTTTTACCTTCTTTCCTTCTAAACTCCTGCATAAGCTGACACATCACAGAATGCTCTGGTTTGGATGACTTATTCACTAGTGGAAAAATTCCTGCCAAAAGTACTTGAAATAATAATCTCATGRCAAAAACTTGATATGCTTTGGATAGAGGCATCTTTACTTAATCACTGCAGTGATAAAGATGGATTCTTGGCTTTGTGGACAACTTCTGTCTGCCAAACAAGCCTTGTAATGTAGAGCTGTAAATCCTGGAGATAAGAGCTACAGGATATTTACCTGATCATGCCTATCCATAGGAATCAGAGTCCTGCTGAGAAGGGACGCTCAATCAGTCTGGTAAGGCAAGAGTTTGTCCAGAGAACAGGAAACAAAAAAAGGAATGGAGATACAGGGACTAGGGGAGTAGAAAAGGTGGAATACAAACAAGAAGAAATGGCAGCCTACAAAGGGGCTTATTCATAAAATAGGCTGGGGCATCTGTGTTCATTAAAAAGAAAAAGGAAAAAAAAAAGAAAAAAAGTAATTTGCATTCTTGTGTTCACATGTCATGGAGACAGAATAATCAATACATGTTTGTTTCAGTTTTTCTGAGGGCGGGCAGCTAAAATTTGGTCTTGTGATAGCTGAAGCAAATGCTTAACTAGAAAGTCCATCTTCAAGAAATCTCAGGGGAACAGAGCTTCAGAGGTATCATAAATGGCCGAAAAATCCTTTTATAGTTTTGGCTTAAGGGAAACACACCTCTTAAATTTTTTTTTTTTTCTATTTGGTTGGAAAATAAAGACCTTACTCAAAGTCTGTTGTAAGTTGAATGGAAAAACAAGAAACAAAACAATACTTTTGAAGAGGCAAAAATTGCTTGAATTCTGAAATGTTTTGACAGGCAGAATTGACAGTTGAAGAGAAAATGAAACATACAGTAGATTTGTGTTCAGTGAACTAAACCACTGAGGGGATTGCAACTGATGTACACAAACTATCCTTAGCAAGTATCTGACTCCTCTGTCTCACTAGCTGTATTGATGAAAAGCTAATCATCTTGCTCCCGTGCAGGTCTTGGCAGCAGTCCACTGAACAGTGCAGCAGTTACAATAGTGAGAGCTCATAATAAGATGGGGGGAAAAAGAAAGGGAAAAAGAAACAAAGCATGTTCATTTTGGGCAGCTGCTTAAGTATTTTCTATAACCTTTACTCTTTGTTTGTGAGCTTTTTTATTAGTATCATTTTCACATGGCATTGATTTCAGTTTAGTAGTCAAACACCATATGGAATTGAGTAATCAAACATTGCGCTTTAAGATGTTGAAATGAAACATCCTGACTAATTTATTTTTTTTCTTCTGAAAACAGACCTTTCCTTCTTTTTGGAGATCCAAATACACATTTTTTTTCTGTGGAAAATGTCACTAAATCCAATTATTGGCTTATTCCACTTCTTACATGGATATCAATAAACACAGATTCTAGTTGGTGGCCAAGGAAGGAATCTGAGTTCCATGCACAAAACTTCATGGAGGAGATCTTTGCTCATTTTTCTGTGCTCTTCATATGCACCAAACAAGGTCACAAAGTAAATTCCTACTGTTCTGATTCTGCAAGAAAGAATAAGCCTATTCTTACAGTCAGGAACAGGCATAAGTCATCTACACAGTGCAAACCAGACTAAGAACTGGCTTTGGTATTTCGGGAAGTTTTGGAGGTGTCAGGGCATATGTGGCTGTTCTCCTCTGTCCATGGTGCTGGGATAGATCCTTTTCACAGATACCAATCTCTATCCCTCACTCTGGCAAGAAAACGCTGCTATTTCTGAGATTTGTTACAGTCCAGTAAATGTTATAAAACTGCATTACCACCAGATTCATACTCATAAATTATTATGAACCTAGTATATTGTTATATGCCATCAGAAAGAAGATGCATGTGGCATTGCTCATATCAGTGCCACAGCTGCAGGAGCTGTCATTTCTCTTGTAGCAGACATCACGTCCATCTTTCCATCTTTCATGCTTTCATGCAAATTGAGTAAAGGCTCTGCCTCCAATATAAAAGCCTTCTCCAGAGGCCTTTCTGAGACTATGAATAGACACGTGTAGAATAGAATAGAATAGAATAGAATAGAATAGAATAGAATAGAATAGAATAGAATAGAATAGAATAGAATAGAATAGAATAGAATAGAATAGAA
>QVAJ01000262.1:440407-528230 GCA_003546035.1 Mixornis gularis | reverse complement strand
CCCCCACCTCGATAGCGAGAGCACAGAGACGAGCAGCCGGCGATTCTTCTCCGGCCACAGTTAATCCGAGGCGAAGCGAGAGGGAGGAGAAGAGTCTGCTCCCTCTCTGTCTTCTTCCTTGCCTCTCCAACTCGTTCCAGGACCTAGGGAATGAGAGGGGATCTCCGGAAAGGACTCAGAACAGAGGATGCAGAACGCTCTCCCACACCCTCCCCCTTTTGCAGGAAGCCGTGGTTGCAGAGATTTCCCCTGGCACACACACTGACTCCCGAGGAGAGGCAAGGAAGCAATTGCAAAATGCAACGGCGGGCTGTCAGCCACCCCTCCTTCCCTCCACGGCAAAGCACAAGGACACCTGGTTGCTGGAGACAGCCGGGGATGGGGTGGGGGACAGGCATGCAGACACACGCACCCCTCCACGGGTCTTGGGGAGCGCTGGCGCCCTGCTCGGCGGCGAGCACCGAGACCGAGGGGCGAGGGCGGCGCAGGGAAGGGGCGGGGGAGCCGGAGGCAGGGGGAGGGAGAGAGTCCAGCTCCCGCAACGAGGGGAGGAGGAAGGAGGGACCGTGTCGGTGGGATGGTCCGGAAATGCTGTGATAAAAAGAGGGGCGCGGGGGAAAAGTAGGGAGAAGCTTTGGACTCCTTCCCTCTCTCCGGCTCCGCACCCGCAACTTCCCCGGCAACCCTCGGGTACACGGGCGCCGGCCGGAGCCCGCGGGAGAGGAGAGGAGCCGCAGCAGCCGGCACCTGCCGCAGACACCTGCCCCGGCCCGGCCCGTCTCAGCACAGCGCCTGTCGCCGAGCGAGGTATCGGCGCCGGGGCGGGGGGGCCGTGCCGAGCCGGGAAGGGCAGAGAGGAGAGTCGGGGTGCGGGCACACAGAGACGGGGACAGCTCTGGTGCCCCTCCAGGTGCTGGCACGGCTGTGACCCGGTGCCGAAGCCGGGCGGGGGGTGGGATGCAGCAGCCGGAGCGGCGGGGCTGCTGTGCTGCACTTGGGGCCGGCCGGTCTCAACCTTGAGCCGTCTCGGCTCACCCTGAGGAGGTGCAGCCCCCGCTGGCATTGCCCTGGGGGCTTTCCGAGGGGTTCTGGTGGAGGACTTTCCATCCCGCCACCCGGACTGCATCCGCATCCTGATCGCCCAGCATCCCCCGCTTGTTCTCCTGGGCACTTGCAGCGCGCGTCACCTTCAAATGCCCCCTCGGCGGTCCCGGGCGGAGCTGCCACCTGGAGCAAACCCTCTGAAAACCGAGAGGGCGAGAAGCAGGCGGGGAAACGAGAAAGTTCAAAGGTTTAACCCCCTCCTGCCCGTCTGCAGGAGACAAGCCGTGAAAGGGCACCGCATTGCTCCTCCGCACTTGCTCCCGGGCCCTTGCCCAGTCTGGGGGAGTCACCGTGTCCCCCTGACTCCTCCCACCCGCTGGCCGCCCGCCAGCATGTGGCTCTGCTCCTCGGGTGCCTTGTCGTGCAAAGCAGGGTCTGAAGGGATGGAGGGATGGAAATTTGTCTCCGATCAGACAAAGGGAGGAAGGCTGTGGGGAGACAGCTGAGGAAGACCAGGCATTAGCCTTTTTCTTCTCCTAGAGACACTGTTCCTGTTTTGTTTGTGCCTCTTTGTAGGCTGCCTTCCAAGGATTCCCGGTCTCTGTGTTTGTGAGGTGTGAAGGTGGGCAGGACCCCAAACAACAAATCATGGATTTTGTTATGAAACAAGCTCTAGGAGGTAAGTGTGATTGGCACACAAGGGACCTTGAATCCCTCCTTTGCACCCAGAAGAAGAGGGGATGGTCTGATATGGTAGGGTCTGCACCTGGAATAGCTTATGATCCCAGAGTAGTGTTTGAAGAGTCTGAGCAGGAGAGGGCAGCAACAAGCAGACACCAAAGCCCCGTGTCAGAGAAGAGACCTCCCACACAAGGTGTGGTGGCCTGGGTCATGCCTAATTGGCACCCTACCAACTGGATGCATATCCTGCTGTGCAGTGTGCAGGTCTTGATTTGCTTCATGCCATGCCACTGAGGCAGGCATTATAAAGGACGAAAACTGGTTTAGGCAGCGTAAGCCCAAAGAAGAAGTGACATTTTTTCTGTGTGTGTAAGCCTTCTTTCATCTTTGCCCCAAAGATTGGCCAAATCCTGAACAAAAAATGGCCAGTGCAGAAATTTTTGTCCCTGATATTTTGAGAGTTATTTTTAGTAAGAACACTGACACAATAAGGATGGAAATGATAATAAAGTATTCCTACGCACTTTACCTGGATTTGAGGCCAGTCTTGTGTATGTTTCTGTATATTAGCTATATATGAGGAATTGTTTTAACCTAATGTTGTGAAGTAGAAAAAAGTAGGGATGTGTATAGGAGAAATTGAAACGCTGAACAAATTTGGGAATGAGGTTCCTTTTTTCTGCCACAGTTACTTTCTAGGCTGGTTGTCCTGGACATTCGGTCTAAGCAATGGTCTAAGCAACACAGAAGTGATGCTGGATGCTGTTTGGAACTGAAATATTGGCCTCAGAGGAAGCTGATCCTTCTCTCTTGTAGTCTATCTCATGTGTACACTTTTCATTCTGTTTTCTTTGAAGAAACTGTAGAACCATGGGGCCGTGTAAATGTTTAATGTGTGGTGATATTGATGTTGTATACAACTTCAACATTTACTGCAGGATTCTGTCCCATGCCATGGAAACAATGTTTTCTTCTCTGCAAGTGGTGGGTGTTTTTCACCGCAGGAGCAAAATTGTCAGGGTTAAGAGCAGAACAATCAACCCAAGTTTTAGTTGGGGTATTTTGAATAGGGAGATCAAATGGAGAAGAAAGGGACTAATTTGGTTGCACAAAATAGTGAGGTATGGAGACATCTACATGACAAAGTAATGGTTTGTGTGGTAGCAGTGCTATGTTTCATTTCACCCTTCAGTGCCTGTTTTGAAGGAGAATTAGTGTTAAGATTTGCAGGCTTTGCACTGTTTGCTGTAGTGCTAGGTTGCTTGCACAGAAATGAACTAATGCACCTGCAAACTGGTGATGCAAGCCACTACAGCTGGAGATCCATGTAAAGGGAAATAACTGCCTAGAGACTGCAGGTAAAGGCTGGGAGAGGAGGGCTGCAGCAAAGGAATAACATCTATGATGCCTGCTTTTTTCCTGCAGCTTGGTGACTTAACATGGGTTGGAACCAGTGTCTGCCTGTGCTTAACAACATTCACCCGGGGCAGACCTTCATTCTAGCATGATGTTGCATGCCAAGGTCAGGATTTGTATGACAATAGGACTTTCTGAGAAGGTAAATTCAAAATTCAACCCATCCTTTTGTTAAGTCTGAGCTCCTGATGTTTGTCAAGATGCTGCCCAGGGCACCAGCTCTTCTGCCAGATGACTTAATGTGTCTGGAACTTACCCACTTACTCAATAAAGGAGAAGTCTCTGCCGAGTGGTAAAATCCAGGAAATGCTAATTCATTAAGCAGAGTCCTATTTTTAAATTACAAATAGTTTCAACAAGATA
The DNA here is from genome assembly GCA_003546035.1 of Mixornis gularis. Classification (NCBI taxonomy): domain Eukaryota; kingdom Metazoa; phylum Chordata; class Aves; order Passeriformes; family Timaliidae; genus Mixornis; species Mixornis gularis. The sequence goes on along the minus strand of QVAJ01000262.1, from coordinate 524,726 downwards.
AAACAAGATCTCCCAGTGCAAATATAATTGGGAAAATAAAGCTGGTTTTGGACACTGGTTTCTCCCTGGAGTTAAAGCCCAAAGTGATGCAAATCATGCAAGCTGGCCAGACTGGCACAGCAAACCAAGGACTAAAGGTTATAGTTTGCTTCCTTAGTTTTGGGGCCAGAACCCTTTCTGTCTGCCAGTTCTGATATCCAAAGGGAGATTTTCTTAAGGGTTGGACTCGATCCTTCTGGGTCCCTTCCAACTCAGAATAATCTATGAATTGTGTTCACAAGGGTGGTCAAACTGAGCAAAGCACCAAACCTCTAGGTTTGACTGATAGGCTTGCTTTGGGTAGGGTACATGGTCTGATTTGCTAGTGACCATTTTTATTATCCTCACTTTCTGGGTGGTCTTTAGCTGGATTTCATGGCTCTTTGATTTTAGTTCAATATGGTTTTTCCCAGAACACCTCTGAATTAACTTTTCTATTTGATAGGATTTTTTGAATGGTGCAAAAGTTCTTATCCCATTCTCATAATCACTTATGGCACTCCTGGAAGAAAGAAAAAAAATTCTGCAATTTTGTCATTTTTGTTCTCTCTAATTTACACAGTCAGACCTGCTATAGATTCTTCTTGCAGAGCACCTACAGCTAAGGTAGCTTAACCCTTAAAGTATCCTACATAGTGAAAAGGCTGAGGGCCAATTGGATGTCCTTGACAGACCATAATGGGTATGTCATTTTCATAATGGGTGTGTCATTTTCCCAGCGTACAACCCCAAAATGAAGTTTAGGCCAGAGTTTATGATAGCTAAGAGCCTGGATTTGACAAATTGCAGGTGGTTTCTTTTGACCTTTCCCTCCTGGACAGGACTGTGCAGATCTCTGAAGCATGTGAGGAGCTTGGAACCAGGTTTTGTCATAGGGAGTGGTGAAAAACGGTACTCATAGGAAAACATCATTCTCCTACCTCCTCATGCACCTTATTGAGGAGGACGAGGTTTCACTCTCTGCTAATTAGCAGTAACAGTAACCTTAGCAGAATGCTTCTGTGGGAGTTTTGCCATTGCCTTTGAAAAAAACTTTGAAGATGTTAGGCTTGTCTCTAATGGCACAGAATGATCAGATTTGCTTTTCCTTGGAGTTTTGCCCATAGGTGAAGAAGGCAACAAGGTGTTTTGAAAGGCAGATGAGCTAAGTTAGCAACCAAGGAAAGGCAGTTATGTGGTGTCAAATTGCTTTGTTTGGAGGTCTGTGTGATGAGGATATTTAGGTTCTGTGAAATCAGTTTAACAGGTTATTTTATTGCTGAAGTAGAACGTATCCTTTTCCTGGCTTGCTGTTAAAGAGGGTGTGCAGAAATCTGCTGTTTCTGTGCAGTGGAAGGTCATCCTCTGCTGTCCTGCCAGCATTGGAATTTTGCTGCTGTGTTGGCAGCAGAGTTTCTGCCTGGAGGTTGACCAGCTTGAAATGCGTCTTTTTAAATCCCTCTCCTCTTCATGCCAAAATCTTTGACCCTTTCGTTAGCAGTGGGGACTGTGGGTCCAGGAAAAACAGTACAAAATAGTAGGGTTTTTTGGCTGATTTTCTTTTGTAGGGTTTTTGGTTGTCGTGTTTGGTGGGTGGTGTGGGTTTTTTGTTTTTTTTTTTTTTTTTGCAAATTCTTTCACATGTAACAATGGATATGAATGGTTCTGTCTAAATTTCTTCTTCACGCTTGCAGCACCCCTTGAATTAATAGTGAAGTGCAACCCTGCTAGGAGGAAGGGTACATCTGAGTTTCTGGATAGATATTCACTATGATAGATAATACAGGCATGATTTGCTGATTTATTGCCAGCAGTTTAGAGTGGGGACTGTTGCTTCACATCTGCTTCTTCTGTCAAGAATCAGGAAGATTCTTAAAATACTATAAGTATTGGTTTGGTTCAGAAGGATTCTTAAAATACTATAGGCACAAGACAAATGCGGCCAGATTGCCATCTGGAACATGCCAGCAGGGGGGCACTGCCTACTTCATGTCCCTTACTAGCAACTTTGATTCAGCTGGATATATCACAAAACACAGTCCAAGGGGAGTCTCTTTGTTCTTGAAGGCAGACAGAGATCTAGACCCTCATGAGGATAATAGGATTTAAGTCACTGTGTGACTTAAGCTCTGAAAGAGCAGCTCCTGTGCTAGGCTTACATTAGGAAAGATGTGAGGGTATGTGAATGCCAGATAAGCCTGAATGAAAACCACACTAGTGTTTAACATCTTAGCAGTGACCTTCTGTATATTCTGCTGCATATGCCTAACTTTAGTAGCTTATGAAGTGAGGATTAAGTCCTTAATTTTTCCTGCAGAATTTAGCAAGATTGAATGCAGTCAAAGGCAGTACAGACCTGCTCAGGGTGGAAACACTATGAAATAAACACAGGGGTTTGTGTTTTCTCCTTCTCCAACTCACTCTCTTGTTTATTACATTTCTCAGTTCTCTGCTGAGCCTCTGTGCTGCACTGGGACCTTATGCATGAACTAGGCTGTGCTCCACTACTTATGTTAATGTATGAAGTTCTGGAGCAGGACAGAACCTGTAATGCAAAACTGCAAGTCGTGATGTCAACAAATACTGCTGTAATTGGCTTCTGGGGTCTCTTTTATCTGTTATCCTTGAAACGTTTAACATGGCAGGTCTGTCATTTTGCAGTCAGGTGCATCCAAATCACAAAGACAGGATGATCTGGCAAGAGAAATGAGATATCGATCCCACTGTAATGTGTGATAGGTGTTGGATGGGGGCCACTTACTTTCATTCTCAGATAACTTCCACCTGCATTGTATGCAATTCTGGGCCCCACAAATTAAACATGTTTTTAAGGGCATTGAATGCATCCAGAGGAGGGCAACAAAGCTAGTGAAAGAGCTGGAAGGAATGTCTTCTGAGGAGTGGCTAAGGACCTGTTTTTTCTGTTTTGAAGAGAAGGAGGCAGAGGTGTCACCTCATTGCTCTCTATAGATTTTTGAAGAGATGAAGTGGAGAAGGAGGTGCTGATCCATTTTTCTTGGGATCCAGTGACAGGAGGTAGGAACCTGGGGTAGGGGGCATATCTATTGTACACATTTTTCACGAGGAATGGTATTAAAAGCATTTTTTTCCCCTAATGTGTACTGGTGGCAAAGAGATTTTCTTCAAGAAATTTGATTAAGTTGCAAGATGTCTTTCAAGGAAGCAACTGGTTGCTGTTGAGATGATACCAGTGAAACAACAACAGTGATAGTCAGCTGATTTATTCCATTCATGATTCAAACCAAGAGATGAAAAACTGACCAGGTCCTTTTTTCTTGTGCCTTTTTTGAGAAAACTTCCTTTTATATTTGCTGGACTCTGTTTGGTCTGTTGCTGTTAGAATCACACAAAGCTCTTCCTTGTGTCTGCTGGGATCTTACTTATGTTTGTCATACTTGCAAGCAGGCACTGTGAGTACTGTGCTTATTGATGTATCCTTGGAGGATCAACCTTTAGCTGATTGTAGAGGTAGGCCACAAATAAGATTTGTGCTTCAGGCCATTTGTGCTCCAGGCTTGCCAAAAGCCTGCTTGGAGTAGAGTGACATGGATAAGGAGGAAGTTTTTTCTCCCAGAGAGGGAGAAATAATGAAATTTCATATATATTAAGTAGTCTGTCTAGGATTGATTCATGGCAGAAAAAAGATTCTTCTCCTTGCTTTTCTCTGTCCACTTCGAAGGAAATTCTGCATGCTTTTGACTTTAATATCTGTTGCTGTATACCTGAATCTTTCTAACTTTTTTTTCACCTTTCATAATTGAAGCAAAGTGGTGGTTTCTTGCCAGCTGCATGGTTTAGGCACAAATAGGATTTGTCAGTGCTGAAATTTTAGCCTGCTTTGTATGGGAAATGCTATCTGCAGCAGCGGATTTGGAGCTGGGCAGGAACCTCATGGATGATGCGTTACAGTTATTGAGATCTTCCTGGTGAAATGGGATGCTCTAAATATAAGCTACTGACTTGCCTTCTTGTTGGTTCTTAAGGAGAGGGAGGTGCAGGATGCAGTTCAACTGTTAGCTGTGGAGACCTTCTCACTTTTTTGTGTGCTGGCAAAAGCACAGACATTATAGAAGACTGATGTATACGAAGGCTGGTGTCCATGGGAGGGAGGGCTTTCTTCTCTGACTAGTAGAAGGGTAGGGTTTGAATTCATAAAGCTATGAAACCAAATCTTTGAAGGCTACTTGAGTTTAGAAGTCTTTCTGAGTTAAGTAGAGACTATATGGTCTGTATTTGTCAGAACCGCAGTAAGTATGGGGCTCCAAAAGTTCTAAGTAACCTCTGCAAACGTCCTCCACTAAAGGAAGACAGGCATTCTGCCCTTACAGAAATGGGAATGTCTCTTTCATCCTAGGGCATCGCCCAAAGACAACAGCACAAAAATCTGCACTAGCAACCAGATGGCATCACGGGAAATTTCATGTGGCAGTTGCATGGAATTGAGAAGTCCTTCAGCAGTGTTTGAAGTCTATCAAATGGTTGAGGAGGCCTGGAAGTGGAATGGCAATAAGCAGGGAAGGTTGGCAGAAAGAAAGGGACAGATCTCTAGTGTGTTGCTGTTGGCTTGTTTCATGGCAGAGGGCTATATGCAAAAGGCACATCCTTCTGTTTGAAGGCCAAGGTCCCTTCTCTGAACTTTGTGTGATGGTGTTCAGACAAGAGAGGGACTAGACACTGATGCTGAGACTCAGAGACAAATACAGGTTCTAGTGTTACCTGGAGTGAGAATTCATAGTTTTTAAGGCCGTTGGAGAGTGGCTATGGTTCATGAAGTGTTAACTGGGATGTTAGTCCCTCAAAACTGCAGCATTTCTGTGCCCACTTCCAACAACTGTAAAGACCCTCAGCAGTATGCTGAGGGCTGTTCCAAATTCTCTGTCTCACCTCTTTCAGTGGTGGGGCAGAAAGTACTCAGGCTTAGCCTTGGATGCTCTTCTTTGAGGTGAGACTGCATCTCTGCACTGCCTTTGTATATTCATTCCATGTGCTGAAATCAAGTGGTTGATCAAGGTAACACAGAACTTTAAACATTTGCTAACTTACTGCTTTGAGCACTTTGCTGGTTGCCATAATACTTTCTCATGTACAGTCTAATTGTGAGAGCTTGGATAAAGTCAGTTATGTTTCACTCAGGTTTTGGGTCTGGAGTACATGTCTCAGGATGTAGAACATTGCTGAGAATGCTGAAAGTTTCAACCCATTGCTGAGCAGATGCTCATGTAGTTTGCTAAAGGGTAACAGCTGCAATTACAGACATGGCAAAGGCTACTAGTGATCTATCACTGGTACAAATCACAGTGCATATTAGAAACAAAATACTTCAAACAAATTGTGTCTCTCTGCTATGGACAAGTTGACAACCACCCTGTGCAATTTCAGGATTTTTTTTTTTTTTTGCCTCTGTCCTGTATTTTTAAATGAGCTGCTTTTGAGTTGGGTGGATGCTGGCACTGCAGAAGTGCATTAATACAAACAACAAATTTAATCTGCTGACTTTGTGCATCTTTTTGCAATTTGAATTTGTCATTACCTACAAGAATGAATCTGCTTAGTAGCTACTTACATTTTTGCATCATGATTTGAGTCTCGTGGCTTATTTGCAGTGATACTGACCTTGAAGGAATGTCAAACATGTAACAACATCAACATAAATTTGGGATTCAAATGGCTATGAATTACCTTCTGTGAAACAAAAGGGAAGGAACAACAACAACAAAAAAATCCAGTGGGGAATGGTGGAGCTGTTTTGGCATTTTCAGTCTCCTGAGAGAATTAGAGCAATGAAGGGGAAGGCAGACAACAATAAAAGGAAAAAGGATGGGAAAGAAATGTGTGTCAATTGTTGAATGTGTGCCTATGTTGACAAATAGTTGAGCTGCCATGTCTCTGTGTCCCTGGATCTATTTAATTTTTTTGGTTTTTCTGGCTACCTCAGGAAAATTTGGTCCAGCAGAAAAGAAGTTTGACCCTTCTGTTGAAGGTTACTGAGTCTAAGATGGTTGTCTCAATTGCTGGCCTTGCCAGTGGGAGAACCCTGGGTATGCTTGGGAAGGTCACTTGATCTCTGTGTTAAATGGTGTCTTTCCCAGTCTCCTTGCATAGAAAGCATTACAGGACACCCTTATCCCAAGAAAACCACAAACTCAACTAGACACATGGGCCTCTGAGCACTGCCCTTCCCTTGATGGGAAGCCAATACCATTCTTCTGTCCTTCTATCACTCCTTCTACTTCTCAGTGCTGGACAGAGCTGAACTTCCAGGCTTAATGGAATTGAAAATTTGTCCTCGACTTGATAATGGCAATGAAACCTTCTTGCTCTTTCTACTTCACTGCAATGGTGTTACTGTGTGCAGTGTGAAACCTTCTGCACACCCCCTGAAGGGGCAGAAACTGTGTGGGACTGCCTGTCCTAGGTGTGTCGGTGTCTTGAATTCTTTGAAAATGCATATATTAATCAAAACCTTAATTTGCAAGAGGACTTTGGGGAGGTTTTACTAAGGCTATGTTGGTTTTTGTTTTTAATGAAAAGCTTTTGAACACCTAAGTTTGTTTTTTTCTCAGCAATTAAGAGAAGACAATGTATTGCAAACATGAAAGACTACATGAGACTAAGACATCATGTCCAAACCAATGTATTTTTAATCTCTGGAGGTTATTTACTTCGTGCTGAAGCTAAGTTAGTGTGTTACTCTTCCTTGAGTCTGACCAAAATGTTTGGTTCTTTGTGAATTAGGTTTCTCTTTGCAGTTTCCTTCAGATTTATTTTTTCTCTAAATTAAAAAAAAATTCCCAAACAGAATACAAGTAAGTAAGTGAAAAAATTGAGGAGAAGGAGAAAGTAGTCAGAGATTTTGCCAATATATGTATACAGTTCCTCCTCTACACAGTTCTATCTGGGAATAAAATTGCTTGGAAGAATATTTATAAAAAAATCTTGACTTCATTAGAAACAGATGAGTATTTTTTAATTTTTATTTGTGGGTCTTGTTTGTTTGTTTTAATTCTGTATACGTAAAACAAATTTCTTGACAATTGCAACTCTGTTCTCTGTCCCTTAAATATTGGAAATTTCTGTTCCATGTCATCAGAGCTGGAAAATTACAAGATTAAAAGGTGCATGAAAGGAAATTTATAATTACATGGAGATGTATTAAAATGCTGAGGAAAAAGGTTAAGCAGGGACACCACTACTCTCTCTAAATACAAGGGAGAGGTGAACACTGCAGTGAAGGAAGAGCTACTTAAAGTGAGGGACAATATTGGTAAAATATGAATAAATTGGCCATGAGCATCCTTGAGTCAGTAATTATTACTGCTTGACTTGTGGGAGAGGAGAGGTGCTCTCTCTGGGGAATCCTGCTGCTGCAGCAAGCAGGAAGAAATGGAAACTGAGTCTTGGGTGCATTTGAAATAATTGTACATGCTCAGAGAGGTAGGGCCAGTCAGGCAGGAAATAATTATTGGTCCTGAGTACATCAATAGAGTGTTCATGGCTTTGAGTCTTCACTTATAAGATTGCCCATAATAACAGAATTTCCCTAGAAAGTGGTTTAGTTTTTACACTAAATTTTGATTTTTTTCCAATATGTGGTAAGGTCTGATGGTGTCCAGAATGCAAACCTAGCTTAGTGAAAAGCAGCATTGTGTTCCTCTGGGTGAGTTAGTTACAGAGCTGTGGTAAATTCTCCGTTTTCCAAAAACATTTTAGCCCCTTTGTATTTGTATGACAGAAGGGGTTTGCCAGTTATATTAGGTCCATGCTCATGGATGGTTTGAAATCAGCTTTTGGATTCAGATTGAAAGTGATTTTATTTCAAAACACTTGGTGGATTAACAAAGTAATTTCTATAATAGATGTCTATGCTGGATAGCTTTCCAGCTGTGTTGTTTCAGCCCAGGTAGAGGTATTTGAGTTTCATATAACAAACATAGCTTGAAATTACCTCCATGGTGACTTCTACCTGCAATTTACATGGAAACAGCTATTTTCAATGCATTTGGTAGTTCTTTGGTTTTATGCTTCAGCTGAGATAAAAGTAATTTAAGAACTAGGTGTTTCTCTGGGACCTCTTCCTAGTTTTGAACAACTATCTGAAAACAAGATGTTCCATCTTCTTCAGTACCAATATTTACTATTTTCTTGGTTGTTAGACTCAGATACATTCCACAGTTTATGAGCCTGCTGTCTGCTATCTCAATATTCTAGATTCAGGCTCACATTACAGTATGACTTAGACCTCTTATCTAGGCAAATACTTCAGAGGGTGCCTTGTGCTGCCCCAGCGCTTGGCGAAAACCTTATGTTTTATATACAGATTTTATATAATCTCTTGGGCTCAAAAGTTTCTTGTGGCCTTGTGAAGCTGCTTCACCATGGCTGATAACTTTTCAACCAAATCTCCTTAAAACTCCCTGACTAATTCTGGAGTGCCTATCCAAACGGTACCTACAGCAAGGGCATGGAGGTGAGTGGTAGAAGACCAGATCACTGCCATTGCAAGATATTGGCTTCCGGGAGAGGATGAATGTGCCATCCCTTTCTTCTGATTGTGCATCTTATTGTATTGCCAATGAACACTGTGCCAAGCAGAGATCCCACTGCAGTTCACATCTCTCTGAAGACCATGTTGAGGAGTTTTAACACCTTTTTTGGTCACGTGGCCTGAGATCCCCTGTTGCTGACACAATGACTTGCCTTATGGCTGAGGTGCTAGATTGGGACTTTTGGTTTTGTTTTGAATGTCATCTGGTAGAACTTTTCAGGTGGTACTCCTTCTGCCTGGTACTCAGCACATCTCCTCCAAAGCAGTTGCATGTGCTCCTGCAATGCTGGCAGATGCAATAACAGTTTAAAATAAGTGGGTGAAATGCATCCTCTTGACCACTACCACAAACAAGAGTCTTCCATTTCCACACAGAAAAGTGAAGTCAAAGTGCAAAGTTTTGACTTTGCTTCACATAGTGAATCATTTCCCTGGGTTAAATGGGGAGTGCATCATTTTCAATGTTGTTTTTATTCCAGCTGACTATTGTGAACTGGCTGCCCTTAGTTAACAACACCCATTAATTTTTTCTCTCTGTTACAGGCATCCTGTCTTATTGTTGGCTCTTATGTAGTTATTTACCTGTTTTTTTATTTAGAGATTACTTTAGTGTACATTTTGCTTTGTGCTGTACAAGGTCCTTCTATACTAGGTCTTTTTTATGTGCTCAAAAAACCAATTCTAACTAAAAGACAGTAGAACTAGTCTAGTCCAACAGGAATGGTCTCTGGGTGACCAGGAAAACTCTGCACTTGATTCTGCACAACAAGGTCTTGGGCACTCACAGGTACTTCTTTGATACAGCATAATGTAATTTAGAAATTTCAGCTGTCTTTTTTGACAGAGATCTGTCAATCTACAGCAGCTGAAGACTAGCATTTTTATTATGTTTCTTGCAGATGCAAATAAAATAATCAAAGGGGTTTTCTTCCTCTTCCTAAAAACTCACAAAAATCCCCTCAAAATCTCATGGCTTAGAGTATTCCTTGTTTTCACACATGTCAGATCACAGTCTGGTGTCATGTCCTTCGTGTGCATGGAAGAGGTATTTATGGCATATTATTAGCGATGGTCTGGCTAACCTAGGGATGGTATTAGTTACATAAGATCTCAAACATACCTTAAGTGTGGCATGGATGCTGTGGAGTGAAGCAATTATCTATTTTGCTGTCTTCAGAACACAGTGACCTAGATTCTCTCTTCTTTTTTTTTCTCTTTTTCTTTTTTTTTTCTCCCTCCGTTTTTCCTCACAGGGTGGCCCACTTAGTTGATTAAGCTGCACCTCAATTATAACTGGTTATGTTACAGTTGGGAATAAAGCAGATGTAAAGAGAGTGGAGTTAATAAGGTGATTTATTTTTTACCTTACTGGTTAGCTGGAAATTACAATTAGGATTAAGTGACAAACATTTGGTTTAGTAGCTTTTGGGTGACAGATATTTCACAGTTGCTTTGCCTGGCAGTATGGAGTGCAAAAGTGATTCAATTAAAAGGTGTGCATTTCATTACAAGAAAAAAAAAGGTAATAATCTAGTTTATGAAAGATTTGAAATAAGCTTTAAATCCAAAAGAAGTCCACAGTCAGCAAATACAAGGGCAGCATAGTACATATTTTGTTTGAAGTGAATACATAAACCACATTGACACTTGTGCATTATTTATAACTTTTATGCAGTGACAATTCTCTGATAAGTCATTAGAGGCATGAGAAGGGTAATAAGTCATGCAGGTAGGAGGAGGTGACCAAACTCCCATCCTGCAATCTTCGGTAACAAAATTACCCTTTAGGTTAATGCAGCCATGTAGCACGTGGTCCATGCTAAAAACACTGTCGTTAATGAAAACTGACATTGGCTTAGTGTTGTATAAATTTCCTCATCTATTCTCTCCCTTCACTTAAGACCCAGGGAACAAACCAGAAGCAAATTTGTTCAGTGCAGGACAACTTGGAAAGTAAAATTCCTCTTCCTGTGAATTTTAAAGAGTGAAAGGATCCAATAAGGACTCATAAGCCCTGAAGACATGTAGAGTCTAGGCAGATAGCTCTAGAGAGGTCTCTTCAGTAGGGGTGAAGTTGTGGCTGGAATCCAGCGTCAGATTTATGAAGGAGCTCCAAGTGCTAGAAGAAGTACCTTCTGTCTCTTTGGGCTGGATGCTGAGTGTGGCTTGTTGCTGTGTTATGGCATTACTGTTGTCACCTGCACATTCAAGCATGATGACTTAGCCAGGTGAAAAAAGCAATGGGAATTCTGCTCTTACATCTGTCTCTGACAGTGAAGAAAGCTGATTCTGTAAATACATTTCTTGATGGCAGGGCAGGGGGAGCCAACCCATTCCTCTTCTAAAAATCCCATTGCGCAATTTCAGCAGCAGTGTCGTGCTGCTCACTTACTACTTCAGTTTTGGAAAGCTGTCTCAGAACTGGAAAGTCTGCTCTCTGCAGTGTGAGGTGGCTGCTCCCCTTACCTGCTTGGATTCCCATTTGGCTTCAGCAAAACAAGAAATAAGTGTCCATCTTAAATCTTCCTTTCATATATTGGACCATAAGAACTTTCTCAGGGATCAGAGAAGAGCTGATGGACAAAAGCCTTTGGAAATCCTCCTTGCATTTGTGCTGAACTGCCCTGTCAGGAAGGAATGTGCTGGTAAGGAAGCAGTATGCAGATATTCTGGGAGACAGTGTACAAGGCTGATGACTGAGTCCATTGATTATGACAAGAGCCAGATCTGCTCCAAGTACAGCTCACTTAGAGCAAAAGAGAAAAATCACACTGCTCCATCTTCAAATATTTTATAAGAATGAAGTGCTATTCATCTTTGTAGGGAAATTTTTGTCTGTTGAGAAGGATTAATCAGAGATATCACAGAATATAATAGTCATGTAATTTGAAGACTTTGAAAATTCTAGAAGGTCTTGACTTAAAGATGACTGACATCATGGGGAAGGCCGCACTTAATTTGAAATGGTCTGAGTCCCAATTGAAATTTGAAAGTATCTGAGACACACACATGATATCAGATTCTTTTCTGTGGCTCTTCTTACTTGTTTTTTTATAATGACTTTATTGGTTAATTTTCTTTCCTCTCAATAGCTGACAGGCACAGATATGGACCTTGGCTTGTCTTTCAGTCTCCTTTTTTTCCCCATGCCAAGAGCCCTCGTGTCAAAATGTTATCTCTCTGATTTACTTTTGTGCTAAGATAGCACTACAACCACTTAACGGGAGAGTTTAGGAACTGTCTCTTGAGATGTATCCACCAGAACCAGACTATTCTCATCTAAAATTCGATGCCTAACAGGAGGATCTAATTGGCATCACTTGTCTCAGCTACTTCAGGACTGCTGCAGTGTCCTGAGAAGGCACAGAGGGGATTTGTTTGTTTAATTATGCCCAGGATCAAGAATGCTTTACGTATATGCTATATATTCCATATAAGAAAGATGGGAAGGCCTTAGACCTGATAATGCTTTCTTTGCCGTTTTCCTCACCACACAAACTCCAATCCAGCTTCTCTCTGAAGGCACTGGGTGATTCATGCCCTTGTCATCGCCCTGCACAAAGCCGTAAATCACCCTTGTCTACCTCCATGGCACTGTTGGGCATTCCTTTCTCATGCACTCCTCAGGAGCAGACACCCTTTAATGGTGCAGCTGGGTGGGTGGTAACTGCATGAATCTACTGACATTTTGCTAATGCTGTTTGTTACAGCTAGAGCTTCTGTCTGTGTTTCATAGAAATTCTGGGGATTATTCTTACCAGTGATCTATCAGGACCATCACAATGATGGAAGGAGGGAAGTGAAACAATAACTCTTGTTTGAGGGCTCAGCTCTCCAATAAACATGTTACCCTTTTTTGGACAGCTGCAACATTTTTCCTGCAGCCATGTGTTTGATTCTGATGCCTGCCCACTATTTAGAGCTGTGTGTTTGCTGAGCCCAGCAGTGGGGACATAGACAGAGAAATGATAGCTATGAATTTGTACAGTTTACCAGTCTGGATTACAGGGCTAATATCCACATGGTGCTGCTGAAAGAGTTGCTGCAACTATGTAGGAGTTAAAGTGCTGTGATTGTGTCACTGACAGTCTCTGGGTAGTTAAATTCAGTTCAGGGCTCAAGCGGAGAGACCTAAGGTTCCCTACATTCTGTAAAATGCTCCCTGTTCATGTTTGCTAACCTTTTAATTAGAGAACCAAAGAGAAAAAGTCATAAAGAGGCAACTGCCTTGAAATGCAAAATGCTCAGTAGAGCTTTATTTTAACAAGGTTCTTATTCCCAGTCTCTTTAACTACAAAGCCCTTATAAGGGAATCAGCTCATGAATCAATCTTCGTTGAGATGTGTATTAAAACTGGCAGTAATTGCCCTCTAAAAAATAAGAAATTAGTTTTGTTGGGCAGAGCAGGATTTGTTGGGGTTTTTTTTCTTCTTGTTTAAATCCAGTTCCATGCCCTCAAAAACAAAACAAGCAGTGCACCTGGGATAGTGAGAGGAGAGAAGAGTACTGTCACAGTTTGCTCCTTGGAGAAGCTGGACTGATGTTGCAGCCTTGTTGCTTAAGGATAGAGAGCAAAATGCATGAAATCAGCTACTCAGAAACCTGGCTGACTTTAGATGACTCTGGTCACAAGCATGTGCCAGTATGGCAAATGAGACAGATTGTCTATCTACAGATTTTTCTCTTATTTTCTGGCCTGTAGGATAGCTTTTCACAGGTGATATGGGAAGGATCCTGTGTGTTTTCCAGAATATTCTGTGCCTCTGAAGGACACTGGGGAGCACAAGGTGTGAGCCAAGACCTTTGGCTCTCTGCCCACCATCACCTCAGCCCACTATCAGAAGCAAAGCTACCTCTTTTGCTCTTATTCATGACATGTTGTTGACCTCTGGTCTTGGATGGCAGCCAATTGTTAGACATTTTTTCAACTCTGCCAGTGTATTGTCGACAGACCTCTATGTTATGAGAAGCTCAATCTGGTTTATACCAGAGGGCAGAATGTGTGCATGAACCCAACATTACTTTCTTTTGAGACTGTGCCTATAGCAACAAATGTGTGAGAGGAAACCGGCTGGACTGGCAGTGGTGCTGTCACTGCTTTTTGGGGCAAGACCTTTAGTATTCCAGTTCAGTGTCATGGCACAAGTAGGCTAGATTTCAGCTGTCATGAAAAAATGGTTCCACTGCTATGTGATCTGTGCAGGTAAGCATAAGCACAGATACATGGCAGTACTACAAACCAGTTAGCCACAAAATATCAAAGGATGCAGAGACTTGGACTCATTTTGGTGAACGGATGTATTTGTTATGAAAAGCTATTTGTTATCTCAACTTCAGTTTCATTAATTTGTCTGTATAACATGCCAGCTGAAGATCTTGAGCAAGCTCATTACAGAACTCAAATGGATAGACCAGTTTGATATCAGAAAGTAACATGTATCCATTTTAACTAGAAATTAGTGTTTCATTATTTAACATCTAAAAAATGTGTTTTCTCCAAGCAGGTCTCTGGGGAACATTTACACCTTCTTCCTATAAGTAAGCATGTGATCCTTCTCTGGCCCAAAAGGTGATGCTGAAGTGATTAAAAGGATCTGTAATAGTCTTTTGCTAAAGAAGGATGAAATACAACATTGGAATATATTCTGGGCACTAATAAAAAGAGTAGGGTAAAGGCTATAAGGTCATTTAAACATTTCCAGCAGAACACARCGTCTCAGAGGAATGGGAGGATTTTCTGCCTGATATACTCACACTATGTCAGGATGAGGAAGAGCTGTATTTAGTAGCTCTTCTCTTTAAACTCCAATATAAGCTATTTCCTGGCACACTGCATTGATTTTCCTTTCATCATGATCTTGTAATAATTGTAGGGGCAGGGCAAAATGTAATCTCTTGTATTCCATGCCTTAGCTGTGACAGTAATTTAGGTATCTGTCCTCATCTTTTCAGCGAAACTGCCAGTGAGTTCCTTGGAGGAAGTGTTCATGTACTTGTGCACTTGAATATTCCTCTTTTACTAGGCACTCTTGGTTTTGCGCTCTGTCTGTTTCATTCCATTATTTGAGAAGACTTATAATGCTAATTTTACTCAGTGTAGCAGCCCTTTTTTGCTTGCCTTCATCCAGATACAGAACTGTGTAAAGGCCATTGTGCTTGAAAGCTGCTCTGTTTTTTTCCCTGGTAATGCAAAATATTCTGTCTCCTAGCAAGCCTTGCATCTATTGCTTTCTTACACAAACTTTCTTGTTTGCACTTTGCAGTGGGATAAGTGTCCATGTTGTCATTCAAACCATTAATTAAAATGGATGCTAGACCTTGCAGAATATTCTAGCAGCATCACATTCTTCCAACGTGACAGCAAATCAGTTGTGCATCAGCTTCCATACTTGAGAAAACAATACAAGTGTTTTCCAGAAACCTTTTTGTGGTAGCTTCTACAAACAGCTACTGCTGTAGCTGGGAAATTCTGAGGTTCCCTCAAGAAACCAATATTTACTGACCTTTTAAGGAATCTATGAGAGGCAGTGGCTTCCCTTAAGGTGATGAGAGAACATCAGCAATATTTCTTTACCATACCTGCTGGATGCCCATGTTAGTGGTGATTGCTCCTGTCAGGATTGTCTTCCTGGCAGAAGGTCACAACTGCAGACCCAATTTACCTTGGTGTGGAATATTTGCAAAAAGAGGAAGAAGGTCTGTAGTTACTTTCAAATCTGCTAAACAGCAGTCAACTTTATTGGTTCATTGCAATGGTTTACTCTTTTTATTCCTTTGCTTGCTCCTGTGAAAGTTTGGTAGGGCAGTGGGATTAGGAGAGGTGCTGTGGGAATAAGGAAGGTTTTGAGTGGTGTGAGGGCATATCCTGACAACGGAATTTAGTACCTTACAGGCCTTGTATTAATGTCTGCCTCAGAGCTCTCGGTATCCTTGAACTGAGATGTGCCCCTAATCTTCTAGAATTTAGATAGGAATGCTGGCAAACCATCTGTGAGTTTTGTGATCAATGTTGCACTCTAGCCAGTAAACCAAGTTGTTATTGGTGTTACATCTTCTAAAGTATTGGTTTCTTCGTAAGTGCAAGGAACAGGTTATTGCTTATTAGCAGTGTGCTATCACCTCTCTCCATGTGCTCTTCAGTTTGCTTCATGATTTGATGGATATTGGTCTTTTTTGGAACAAACTAAAACCTTCTGTGAGTATGGGAGTCCTCTTGACAGGGCAGTCTGTTCGTAGCAGAGCAGGAAGCATCTGATCCTTAATTCAGTGTGCAAGAAGCAGTTTGCATGGTGGTATGTATTTCAGGGATGTTGCTTTATATTCTGATTGAAAGGAAGACATAACTATCATGAGCCATTTTCGTGTGCTGTGGCTCCCTTGTCAGAATCAACAAGAGGCTGATCTTAAAACAGATGAAGATGAAAGGTGAGGATATGGGGGAAAATAGCTGAGATTTCCATGTTAACAAGAAGAGAAGTAGGATTTACAGGAGCTGGAAAAATTACAATGGCATGTGCTGGGAGTATATCCCTTGAATAATTGCCTGAAGCTGCTGTGARTAAGATCTGCTGTCCTTCTTTCTGACTGTCCATGACAGTTGCACTTCTCTTGAACAGGAGTACCTGGCATAAACTTACAAGTGACATATGAATTTTGAATATACTTAACTTTTGACCTACCAGTCACAAGTTTCCAGCCTGAAAAGGCAGGCAGTGCTTCTTAATTCTGTCTTCCATTCCGTAAGGAAAAAAATCTAAACCCATCATGGTCTTCAGGTGTGCTAATTTAGGATCACGATGGAGATTTCTAGCAGCACTGACATTTAATAATTTTTTTCATGTTGCTAGGAGGACATGTAATTTCCTACTGATAGTGGCCAGTGTAGTAGCCCCTTGTGTGTAGGTTGCCTGCATAGTGGTGGGTAGAGTCCTTTCTGCACTGGAAAACAATGTACTGAGTTCACAAAACAAGATAACCTGGTCTGTTCTTTTTAAATATTGTAACTGGAAATTCCTTGGTGATGTTTGTGAAAGGAAGAAACAGAATGGAAGTGACTCAAGGATTAATCAGATTGTCCCATTTACAATTGAGGCATGACACTCAACAAAAAAGTTCACCTCAAGAGCATTCAAAAGTTTATTAGTGATTTTCTCTCTTTTTCATTATCTTTGAAACTGGTACTTTGCTTTAGTATCTAAGCAAAAACTGTGTTTAAAAAAAAGTGCATAAAATAAGTGCTTAAAAACATATTTCCCATCTCTCCCCATCTCCTGATCTCTCTTTAAGTCACTATCTGTTCACCTTGCCACAGACTTAAAAGGGGTGAAAAAACCATCAGCTTTTAACAGCATTGGTCCTTGCCTTAATAGTATAAGGTTTCACCCAATGTTAAAATATGACTTTGTCTACAGCTGGAAAATTTGGATGTTTAGCATAAGAAGATGTAGATCAATGGGATTGCACTGATCTCAGCTAATGATATGTGGCTTGAATCTTGAAAAGGTATAAATAATGGTCAGTAAAGTAAAATGCACGAACTAAAATTAAGCATATGTGTTGCTTCTTTGCTAGGTTGAGGCTCTGTTGTTTTCTGTACATTGTGAGGAAACTAAAAACTTGTTGAGCCTTTATACTTGCTCCTTCTTTGTTGTCTTGGCCTAGACTGTGATCTCTGCATGACAGAAAACTGAAAATGTGTGCAGAGCGATCAACAGCTGTCCAGAACATCAGTGAGAGCCATGATGTGTAAGGAGATCCAGGCTACCATCATGAGTTTACTCTTTATAAAGCAGTCCGTAGGCCTTGTTTATTGCAGCCACTGGCATTTATTCTTGGCAGCAGAAAACTTCGTTCACCCCTCACTTTAAGCATTTGGTGTTTGGCCCATTTGAAGAGTGTGAAGTCACATTTTTCCAGCTATGCTTCTAGGTCATGTCGCATCTTTCTTTTGCATCAGTTCTCTATCTCCAGTATTGCTTCAGATGCAGCTGTGATTCTGGGTTCTTTTGCATAGCAAATTTTAAATTGTGATAAGCAGCTGCTAGCTGGAATTGAGGCTTAGGRCTCATTAGCTCACAGAGACACATTTTCATTTGCATTTTGGGGGAGCTTATGATACCCTGTAATTACAATGTCTGAAGGCTGTCTGTCCTCCTGGGGCTGAGTAGCCACTGTTTTTCTGCTCATTTGATAAGTGGCAGCAAAATGAACCATTTGTTCAGAAAGCAGCTAGATTTCTTACACTGTTGTCAGCCATAGAGGTAGTACCCTCCTAATCCCTCCTGCATGCACTGGAACACCTTTTTGGTATGAACAATGGATCCTGTTTCTTTAGAACTGCGAGACAGTAAGGTATTTTCCAAAGAGTGGAAAGGTATTTACTGTTTTTTCATAGAAGAATGAATTAAAGCTCAAAGGTAGTGACCAATCACTGAGATGTGAACTGGGTGAATTTGCCATCCTGACTAGAGTAACTTTACTAATAAAATTTTGACAGGTTAAGGTTTGAGAATTGCTGATGATACATAACCGTGAAAGTATATTCAAGTAATATACCAACTCAAAGCAATACACTAACAAGCTCTAATCCTCCCTCGAGATAATTCAGCAGGCACAGAGTAGTTTTCTTACCCAATAGGTGGCCCCGTGGGGAGGCAAGACAGGTCCGGCCTATTGACAGATCCCAGAAGTCATGATGGAGTCTTCTTTTCAAAATTTCTGTATTTTAAACTATTTTTATACTACATCTTTGTGTTTAGGTGGAGCTTGAATGACTTTAGCCATGCATCGTGCTCAGTGAGGGAGGTTATGCCTTGGAGGTGGGTACCTGATATAACCTTTCATTATCATTGAAACTCATGGAGACACTAATTCTAGTATCTGTTTTCCTACCCTAATTTGTGATGCTTGCTCTTTCACTGTGCCTTGATGTCCTGAGGAAGATAGCTTTGATCTGACTGGGGACAGGAGGGCCTTGAATCATCAGTGTTGGGAATCCTTCATCAAGTTCTTAGAATCATAGAATGTTTTGGATTTGAAGGGAACTTCAAAGATCATCTGTTTTCAATGTCTCTGCCTTCAACTAGATCAGGTTGCTTCAAACTCGGCTTTGAACATTTCTAATGATGGAACACCCACAATTTCTCTTGGCAACGTGTTGTTATTAAAAGATTACCAAAATGAAGTGTATGCGTATGATCACTTTTACTTATATATATACCATGTGAGAGGTCTTACCTGTGCAGCACTGGCCAAACCAATCCCAGGAGTGTGGCTAGGCAGTCATAGAAAAGGGTCTCTGCATAGGTGATCCACATCATGGAGTTTGGGGTCAATCAGGCATCCTCAGTGAGGGAAATGTCATATAGAGAAGCTCCCACAGAGAAACTCACCTTGGGCATTTTGGTATGGTTCATTTTGGTATAGTTTTAGTGTAGACATGCAGGTGAGCATGGGATATAGCTCCCAGCTATGAATTTAAGAAAAGGCCCAACTCTCATGTGGAAACTTGGAGTACTGAAGAAGAAAACACATGTGTCAGCAGGCAGCATTCACAATCTAGTTGGGAAGGATTAAAAATAATAAAGTGGGTGGTATTAAAAAAGATACCAGCATTTTTACTGATAAAAAATGATCAGGAAGGCTATCCCAGGAAGAATATATACTTGATCAAGCAATTGTTATGATTTTTACAGCCTGAACCAGTCCAAAGCTTTATGCAACAAGGACGCGGGTCTGAAAATAGGTTCTTTTTTCTGAGGATGAGCTACAATTTTGACTTTCACTGTGCATGTAGGTTACCCGTCCTGCACTTCTGCTGACATGTACCAAAATAGATTGCAGGTCTCTAATCACCAGGGCATATTCTCCATTGATATGACTTCACAGAGATGCAGGCTAGTTCACAAAACATAAGAACACAGCTTTTACGTATATCTCTCAAAAGCAGCAGCTTCTGTGTCCCCCTTTCATGCACTTACTTATTGGTGATGTGAGCTGACTAATATATGTGGGTGAAGATTGCTGCAGTATACACATATCTGAAAATGATGAAAGGTTGCAAATGGTTTGAATCTGCACTGTACTCTAGGTTAGAAATGTAAAGACAGAATAAATTACACAGGAATAGAATTTGTGCCTTGCAGTGAGTGGGAGCAATTTTTGGTATTTGGCATAGCAGGCCTATAGGAAAGCATTTGTTATAAATAGATCCAAGATGAACACAGAGGGGATCCTGATCACATCCTCGCACAGAGGAAGKGAAAAATTGCTGAGCAAGAAAGTTACCGCCTTGTGGCACTCAGTGCTGCTCAGTATGCAGCGGGATTGGACTGGCTCGTTGAAAAAAGCACAATTCCAAACATATAGGCTGCAATTCTTCACTTCAAATCCAGTTAGAATAAGCACTGGGCAGACAAGTCTTAATACAGATCCCCATGATCCCTGAAATTCCCTCAAGATTTAATTCCTATTTTACTTCCTCATGCTGRAAGTTTAATCTCTCCTTTTGAACAGTGGGCACCAGAAGACCTATGTGCAATCTGTTTCACTACAGTCAGTTCAAAGGCATATTAGAAGTCAGGACTATGTCAGAACAAATGTAAGGACTGTCTAGCTCAGTGTTGCCTCAAACAGTGGATGTGTTGGAAAGGCAGCAACTGCATGAGTGTGGTGGGGATCTATCCCAGAATGCTGCTCAGCCTGCTTGGCTGTGGCTGTAGCTATGGCTTTCAAATCCATGCATGCTATTTCTGTGCATACTTGATAGTCATAAGGGTTCTATATTTGGGTGCAAAGGAGTGGTTATGTAAAAAAATTAATTAGATATGATACTTGAAGAAGGACAAAAATTTGACATTCATCAATTTTCTAAAACTGGATGTCCACCCCAAACCTGCCGTTTGTACTGAACTGTATTTATTACTCAAAACAATGTTCTGCCACTTTATAAGATGTCCAAAGTAAGAGTAGGGTTTAAAAGGCTGTGGAAGTCATTGTGTGCAGCACACTGTGCCTTCCACTTCTGTAGGTCCCAATCAGATGCTTTGAATGGGAAGTCATGCTGATGTGTGATTTAGGGTGAATAAAGAATTTTGACATATATTCTCTCTTGTGATAATGATGGGTGAGAGCTATTAGCATAAAATTGCTATAAATCGTGCTCATTCTAAAGATAAAGGTCTTGATTGCAGTCAGCACTGAAATCTCTAGCTCATTTCCTGTAAATCACTCATTTCAAAGGTAGAATTAAAAGATCTTGTGCTAGGCAGGCTTTACTGGGGAATTTGCAACTCACTGGCTGTCCATTTGGGTAATTAGGATACATAATATTTAGAAAATCTTACCAAAAGCTGTTGCCTACTGTCATTTAGATGCTAGCTTTGGCTGTCCTTTTCTGCAAAGAAGTAGGCAGATTTCTGCCTACGTCCTGTACCACTGAGGTTATGGTGTAGGTTTTTTAAAGTTCTGAAAAGGCTGAGCGGAGAAACACAGACCTTTATGATCCTATGTGTGGTGTGGGCAGCTCACACTGTTTGTTTCACCAGAGTCTCACATCATCTGCTCACAGTAGGGCCTTTTTACTGTTCTGGGATCCAGTACTTCAGAAATGTGTGTAGGAGGGCAGGTCTACACTGTATCAAGCCAATGATCTGATGTATTTCAGCATCCTGCCTCCTGTACTGGCCAAAGGAATGCTTTTTATGAAAATAGAAGTACAAGGCAAAATAATAACTTCCCCTAATATTTTCCCATCCCTCTCATTCTCCACTTTTAGTCCAGTGGCTTTTGGAATATTGGTAGGTTTTCTGTATCTCTGTATCCTCAGTGGAATTAACTGCTGTGAGGTTGCCCAGCCTGTCCTCAAACCTTTGGAACCTTCTGGTGTCTGCAGCACTACATGCAGGTGTTCCACCAGTCTATGGATGTTGCTTGAAGATCCATTACTGCCTGAGGGCTTTGTACCTTGCTCCTCATCCCTTCACCTGATCTTTCAGCTGGCTTTGTGGAATTTAATTTGGAATGGGGAAATGCAGTGAGATCTGTTATGATCCCACACCTAAAGGAATTCTTCTGAGGTGCATGTTTCCCAGGGCAGATTTCAACTACTCAAGAAGTTGTTATTGAAGGTAGTTGCATAATCACAAGTGGAAATCTCTGCCTCAGTAGCAAAATCCACGCTGTCTCCTGGTACTCTAAGARGACTTGTGAAAGCTGTAGGGTACACTACTATGCCGTTGAAGCAGACTCACAAAGACTCTTGAAAAGCTCTTGTAGGAAATGGGACTCTTGAAAGCTCTGATCCTGAGCAGTAATTGAATCTGATCAATCCAGAGCACAGCCTCTGTACAGTTTTTTTGGTATACGACACTTGCTTACCCTTAATAAATTAATGGAATTTATTTGTCTTCTTGTGGCAAACCTTTCTATTTCTGCAAAGCTGTCTCTAAATATTCACTAGATCAGTTAAGGAGCTATGGAAAACACTCTCTCACCTAAATAAAGTTATTTTTCTGATGTAAGAAAGAAGAAGCAGGATGAGTTCTGAAAGCTCCATCACTTGCCAGTCATCTGCCTATGATCTGCTGGCAATGTGAAGAATGAACAACAGCAACCCAGGTATTAAAGAAGATAGAATGATACTGCTAATTTTGCAGCAAAATAACAAGATATTTGGAATAATTAGATTATGTCTCACTTGTTTGTTCTTTCCCCAGTTTACTCGGGTATGATGACTTGATTTTATGCAAGTTGATGAGTGCGGCTTGAGAAAGGAACCCAGGTCACTGCCTCACATATTTGTTTAGAAAGAAGGTTCTTAAAGAAAGGCAACAAAGAAAACAGATTAGCTTTTTCTATTTTTTTTTTCTTTCAGATGGAAGCTCCCTCTTGGTAATTTCAAAGTATTATTGCTATTGTTACTGTTATTGTTGTCTTTACTTAGTTTTAAGCTAATCTGAAATAAAAGCATTAATTAAAAAATTGAGAAACATGCTGTAATGCTGACAACAGATTGGTAAATCACATGGTTGAGGCTGAAGTGGGAAAGTCTTTATAGATGAGCAGAAATTAGGCAGTTGCACCTTTCCTCTTCACTGTTTTTGTTGAAAGCCGCCTGTTTGAAACAAATTTAGTTTAACAAATCTAAAGGTAGATGCTTAGAAATATCTGAAGCTCAGCTCTTAGAAAAATGGGATGGTGTAAAATGACTGTCCACCTTTTTCAGCATAATTTTTTCCATAACTCTCTCTGTCATTTGGTAAAACCAGACACATGACTATGTACAAATATTATGTTGGTGGTCATGAGACTTAAGAACTTCTGAGAGACTTTCCAGTTGGTTAAATCATGACTTAAGCCATTAAACGCTTTCATGGGCTGGGAATTCAGACTTCCTCTATTATGGAACTCAGTATAATAATTTTAGCACAAGATAACCGTAGAATTGTCAGAATAATGATCGGCCTTGGAATATGTCAAGTCTTGGCTCTTTTTTTGCCTGAGATGGCAGTAAGAATTCTTCTGATGTTAAATTGAAAGTTCTGTCTACAAGTATAACACACAAGTGCTTTTGTTGCTGTGCTTCATTTTTCATTTTTGTTTTGTTGTTTTTGTTTTAGGAAGCATGGTGTTTGTTTCTTTGTTTTGTTTTATTTTTTCTTTTCCCAGAAGCCTTGTATATTGTGCAGGTTATAGAACTGGCTTGCTTCTCTTGCCTTCCTCTAGCCAAAGGAATTTTGCCTTGCAACAATTTAACCTTATACCTATAGCCAAGGTATATTAGAATGGGTTTACTAGGATGGTAGTCATCCTTCTAGTGAAAACACAAGTATTTCAGTGTAAATATATTTCAAGGAGTTAAACTTGCCAGTTGATTGCATGGAATTACATTTGCTATTTCCTCCATGAAGAAGTTGCACAGCAAAACTTAGTTCAGGATGTTGGCATGCTTCTGTGGTGTAAGCCTTGATGGTTTTTGCCTATTAAACAGCCAGTCTATAGTCCACAATTGCCTTTGTCAAACTGTTGGAGGGTCTCAGGTAAACTGTGTTGGCTGTGCCTTTCAATTTGATATTCTCCTCCAAAGAAAATCCCATTAATGACACGTTGTTCTGCAGGCCACAATGTCCTGTGTCACAGTGAAAAATTAATTTCCATGGGAAAAAAATACACATATGGCTTCTGATTCTTTTGAAGCAGAGAAGTTCCAGCTTTTTCCTTAATATTTTGCCTGTGGATATGAGTTCTAGCAGATGAAATTACTGGCAGCATTCTTTTACCTATTGCCCTTGTCTGAGTAGTTTTGGAGGAGAATGGTGAGTTTCTTTTTCTTAACATGGTGCTAACCACATTTGATAGGATGCCTTGATTGGATAACAAGAGTCAGTGTACAGCTCAATTACCAGAGTGCAAGGGAAAGAAAACACCATTTAGATTTGATGTTCAGGAGGAGTGAATGGGATCCTGGAGAGATAAGAGATTTGAGGAAACATAACTATCCAGCTTTTAATTGCTTCCTTGTATACCAGTTATTCTGATCTACAGCTTTTCATGTGTCGTCCTGAAGAAAATTTGGACATGCAGAAAATTTTGCACATACAGATTAAAATCCCTTTTTGATATCTAGGCACTCCACTTGCTCATAATTCATTGAGGTGAGAGAAAAATAAACTACAGGAAATATTGCTGTTGTTGTGCTTTTTACTTTTTAATGGTAAGTGATCTAAGTCCTCAAGTGCACCTGAAACTGGGAAAACAAAGAATGGATGCCTTAGAAGCTTTTGTTGTTATTGCAGGCACACAGCAAGCATCAAATTGTTATTTGTGAATCAACCAACAGCCCAGAATTTCCTTAGCACTCAGGAAAAAGCTTTGAGTCTTTCTTCGTCCTTCAGTTGCTCTTGCCTTTTGAGCTGTGAGCACAGTTGTCATCTGGGCCATTTGCTGTGTTCTTTTTGTGAGGTGAGGTGTCACAGCAGTAACAGCAGAGTCCCTTGCTGCACCAAGTGGACATGGAGATGATGGTTGGATTTTAGAGCTCAGTTTTTGCTCCGTACCATGACAATGTCTGGTATTGAAGCAGATTCCTGAATGAGCTGTCTATAATACATAGAGACAGATCTGTCTGACAAAATTAGTCAGGACTGCCAGAGAATGTGAACTAATGAAGTTTTGAAGTAGATTCTCTCCATCCCAGAAATGCAGGCTGGTCTGGCTTGGACCAAAACCTTACCTGACGAACAGTGCCTGCTGATTTGGTTCTTTCCTATTCTTTTATCTCAGAAGCACAGAATATCAGGAACTGAAAGAGACCTCTTGAGATATTCAACTTCCTTGCTTAATCTGGGATCATACTGAACTGCCCACGACTGTACACATACAGAAACATCTTCTTATTTACTACTGAAGAGACAACTGTTGTCCATGCACATGATGGCAAAGTTTATACTGACATAGGGAGAGGGAGGGGAAAAGTGGACAGAATTCAGATACCTGGTAGAGAAAAATCTATATTCCTTTTTGGGGGTGGGCTGGGGTAGAATTTCTTCCTCTGAAGACATAACAGTTCTAAAAAAATATTCGTCAGATAAAATGATGCAGAAACAGCTTTCTAGTCATGGTAGGAGAATGGAGTATTTTGTTTCTTTGGGATTTTTCCAGCCCTATTTCCCATGGTTGTTTTTTCCTGATAAAATTCTGCTGAGTTACTGCTTTAATGAGGAGCAAAGATTTCTCATTTTACATTGTGATAAATTATTACAGTATTAATTAGAACTTGCATATCCAATTTCATTTTTCAGAGGTTTTAAAAAAAGTGTTAATTACTTCATTAGTAATAATTAACTTGTTCTTTGGAAACTGCCAAATTTCTTTTTTTTCCCACTTGTTTGTCATTGATTTTTTTTTCCCTTCAGATACATTTATTTTTCACACTGTGCAGTTTGGATGATGCATTTTCACCGGTCTGTTCAAGTTACACTAAATTTCCTCCCCCTGGCCCCTTTGTTTCTGGTAAGATGGGTTATGGTACAAAAAGGAGCATGAATCTATAATGAGATCACTGAAAATGAGGAATGACTTCCAAATATCTCATTAAGAGCCCTGTGAGTGGGAATTCTCTCAATCTGATTGCAGAGCTAGCCTGAGTTCTAGCATACAATGCATCTGGCCTGGTATTGCATGTTTTTTTGCTTATCTTTAAACACATTTAAGAAGTGTTTTAGGGCTTTGGGGGAGGGGTGGAGGTGATGTTCCTGCTTTTTTTCTGGTAAACAGCTATTCTTCTGGAGTGGTTGCAGTGTTCTGTGGTTTGATTTGGCATGTCATCCCCAAGACTTCTGACTGTCCAGTATAAAGGTCCATTTCCAAGGTTAATCAGTGAAGTTTGGTAAGTCATCATGATGTGAAATCAAGGATCCAGCTTGGCTCCTACCACAGTTGTTTCTGTGGCAGTGAGTGAAGTCAGCAGTGAGTGCATGGCTAATTGTGAGGGGAATGGAAATATTTCCTGGCTCCATTGCTGGGTAGATTTCACATTGTCTTACTCRTAGACAGGAAGGTAACAGCTAGCATAATTCCTTCATATTCTTGGGAAGTACTTGCTGGTGGAAGCAAAACTGTTCAAAACAAGACCTCTGTGTATCATAGTAACAATGCTCGGTGGTGTCATGGTAAGTTTAAGGTATTTGTTATGTAAAAAGCAGAAGCTAAGGAAATCTTGAGGAACTGAAATGAGCGCCTGCAACGACAGAGATGATGACCTTTAGTATCCCAAGAGGCATTGATCAGAAGACCAGTCTGCATTTCTTTAGCCACCAATGCTGACCGTACAGATAGGCAGTATAGGAAAGTACAAAGAAAATGAGGAGTGGGAACAAATAGGATATGAAAAGTAGTTGGGATACTGTTAGAAAGCTAGTGCTCATGGCCTGCTCAATTTTATCTGTGCACAACTGGAAAACAGGGCTGAAATTGTTTGTATCCCTCTGTCAGTGGGAGAGCAGAAAGAAAAATGGTGTGCCTTAGTTTATACCACAGGGTGGTGTCATATTAATAATCTTCCAAGGACACAAGCTAAAAGTCAGGGAAGATCCAAACCTAACCAAATGGATCAAAACACCAAACCAAAAGATGCAGAAGGTAATAGGAGGAGATAAAAATGTCCTATCCAGCCCTGCCAAGAGAGGTCTTTCAGAGAAAGACAATGCTCCAACTATTCCAGATATTTTTACTGGATATAAACTGGGTTTTGACTGCTTCTCAGGATTCCCCTGGAAAGTAATGCTTTTCTAGTAAGTAATCACTTAAAGATATAGAAAAAAGCCTTTAGATAAATAAACCATCTGTTTTATGAATATCATGCTAGGAACACTGATTGAAATATTATTATTTTTGCAGGGATTTGCTGTATTTTGGTAACTAGGACCCTTGTCTCGGGTATTCTTTGAACATCTGGATATACAGAAATCTTATTATTAGATTGCAAAGTTTTCTTTACTAGTCTTACTGCACTCTTTATCATTTAAAGTGGAAAAAGGGAAAATCTGCTAGTTTGAAATAAGTCAGGTTTTTCCATAGTGGAAAGACTGAAATCAAAGTAGGAGGATAATGAGAAAAGCACTTCAAGGGCTCACAGACCAACCAGAGAATTAACTGATCTTACTCAAATCTTCAGGCTTGGTCATTAGGTTCGGTGAATCACAGTCTTCATGCCACAGAGAAATTTAAGGAATATGACAGATTATAATTTCTGTTTTCCAAACTTGAAAGGGAAACTATGTTTCATCCAAAACTTGGGTTCCCAGCCTGCGTGATCAGGGAAATAAAGAATAATTTTTACCTGTCATAAAACTTGCAGAGTTCATGTTCTCTGTGGTTGGTTCATTTTATCACAAAACCTAAGAGACAACTGACTGGCAAAATAAGCTCCCAAGACAAGACTGGATTTGTCATTGTGCCTAATGTTGTGCTCCTCTCTTCCTGATCAGTTTCAGAGGCACAGAATACAGCTTTGGAGGATAAATTTTTCCACTGCTACAAAATAGGTTTTATTCCAAAATCCTCCAGGACCTGGGCTGAACCTGTCTGTTGGTGGGAAAGAGAAGATCTGACTGTATACTTGTTTGCTGGTGAAGCTTAACACAAACCATTAGAAAGATGTCCACTTGAGCACACTGTTGTACTGGAGTGTAGGAGCTGCTGGGGGACAGAAAAGCCTCTTGAGACGGTCGTGTGACCTCTGTTACATGGAGGTAGATAAAATGTCACATATGTTGCCCAGATAATAAGCTGGAGAGAGGACTAGCAGCCACTTGCATGTTTAAACAGTGTTGAAGTCTCTTCTTGTCTGTGCTAATGAACAAATGAATGTCTACAAAACTATTAGTCTGCCTTCTGCTTGTATGTGTGTGTTTCTTTATATAGAGAGAGCAGCAATTTACTTTACAAATCCCTATCAGTCTCCTGTGCTGGGAAAACTTGCAGAAAGTGCTGGTTGCAACCTCCAGTAACAGCACTGGTTTCTGCAATGAGCTATAAGAGCATAAAATCAGATACAGTACGTGTTGTAGCTGGGTCACTTTATCCTGTTTTGAACAGGTTTTTTTGAGGGGGTAGAAGTGTACCTGCATTCATTTATGCTCATAGTGGTATGGGCACTGCTTTGCTCACACCCTTCTCCAGTCTAGCTACAGTCTAGAGTTCAGATGACCTCTGCCAGTGCTGAGGGCTGAAATGAGTAATACCTTCCCCCCATTTTTTACCCCTTTGGAAAATACAGGGAATCTTCTTTCTGATTTTGAAAGGAGGTGTGCTGAGTGCGAACAGCCATTACAGATCTGCTTGTTTGGCAACTGAGGGGACACTTATGATCGTGCTGCAAAACTCTAGTGCAGTGCTCAGCTCTTACCATCTTTTCGATCAGCACATTCTGAAGGCAGGCATTTTCTGAAAAGCCTTTTTTCTCTGGATCAAATCTCCCATCTACTATTGATACATAGCAGCTTTTCCTCCATTCTGGCATCTATCTAATTCTAATTTCAAAGCTAGGATGTAAATCCCAAATGCTTAGAAGACTAAGTGGTGCAAGAATGGGTAAGGCCATTGTACTGATTGACACCTTAAGCCTTGTACAGGCTCGAGTGATCCACTCAGCTTACTTGGTGTATAGGTGTGTGAGACATTGGCACAGGCCCAGCTGGAAGAATGGATGCTGAAACTTGGACCTCAGACATTATCACTTTGTTTTAACCTTCACATTTTCTCCCTGCTTGTTGTGAGTAGAATGGGAGTTTCAGACAAAGTTGGTTAGAGAAGCTCTCCCACTGAGTCACAAGGTGCAGAAAGGACTGCCTTGCTTTTCAAACTCCTTCTCAGGGAGCAGTGTACATGTGGCTGGATCCCCTCTTAGCCCCGGACTTTGTCAATGGTTTATATTTAAAGGATTTTTTAGTTGTAATTGAATCTTTACAAAACTTTGTCTTGCATGTTTAAAGATGGCAAACCATATATATTTATATAAATTTAAGTAGTTTATTATGATACTGATTAAACAAAGGGATCTTAATCAGAATTACTTACTATACAGCATAGGTAGCTATAACTACTAGTATAGTATAGAGCACTATTTTTGAAACAATATTGAAGAATTATATTAAAGCAATTATATTGAAGCAACTATATTAAAGTTAGCGAAATTTTCCATGCACACTCCTAGAAGGGGTGTGTTAAAATACTCTGTTGTTAGAAAGTGGGGCTGAGAGAATTGCATGTCAGTCAGATGCCTCCAGGCCAGCTGTGTCAGCTCAGCATCTTTAGGTAAGTCATCAGTAGTATCACTTGTTTGTTCCTTTATCAGGTCCTTTACCCTATCTGCCACATTTCACCTCACTATCAGAATGTTTAACTTTGGGATTGATGAGTCACAATGGCTTCAGCATTATTCAACACCAAAACCAGCATGACACCCCTTCTCCATTCACCAGTGCTGAAGGGTCTTCTGTCATTATTTATGTAGTAGAGTCTGCACAGCCTTCTGTCATGCCCTTGGAAGGTGCAAAATAAAGGGGAAATGAGAGCAGCAGAAGGAAAATATGTGGACATGAGTGGCTTGAGATAAAAAGCTCTTCTGCTTAGGCAGAACACTCTCCACTCAGTACACCCTGATTGCTGGTGACCAAATTTGAGAAGCCAGAGTGTTGCTTTGGCCACATCTCTTGTCAGTAGACCTTCTGTACTGTGAGACCTGAAATGTACCTTTGCATGGGTTATACTTGACTGCAAAGCAGTCTTTACAGAAGACTGAATGCCATAAGGATGGGAAGTGTGGTTCTTCCACATCCATTACTAAAGGTTTCTGGATGGCTCCTCATACGGAGCCCAAATCCTTATATTGACTGTATCTGTGTTGGAAATGGTTTGCTTACCTCTACAGTAGCTTTCTGCTTTGCAGCAGAAAGAAGACACATGTGAGGGGTAGAAGGTAGGAAATCTGCCTGCTACTGCCTCCCTAGAACTTCTAAAGTTTAGTACTGTCTTAGACTCCCACCTAAGCAGTGGAAGAAATAGCATCAATATGATGGAAGACCTGAAGTGAGTTGTAAGAGTTTCCCTCTTCATCATCACTATGAAGCAATGTGGGATCAATTTCTTGTTCAGGCATTCTTCCATGTAAACCACAGAGGAAAATGTAGTATTTCTACTCAGTAAAGTTCCAGAGGGTGAGACTTTGGTAATGTGCAGAATCACTTTTTTTTTGGACCATGAAATGATGAGAGCTTTTGGAAACCCACAGAGACACAGAACATATTTTCATAAAATAAACCTTCAGCAAATTTCAGACAGACACATATAAGAGTTGGCTGGGTTTTTTTAGGGTTAGTTCTTCAGTGTCTGGTATGATGTTTGGTTTTGAGCTCATGCCAAATAGGTCTATGCTACAGAAAAAAAAAAAACCAAACTGAAAAAGCAATCCCAAGCCATGCTGGTATTTGCTAAGGATTTCATCTTTTTATTTGAACAGAATGAAGTCAAGTAAATAAATTTTCTTTATCCTTCCAGGGTACACTAAATTTTAAATGAGAAGAAAATCTGACCATTCTGCTAGTATCTAAACATAAAATTGAAGTTACGTAGATTTTATGTTATTGGACTAGAAGTACTTAATACAAAGATGAAAGAAAAAGGCTGCAAAGAAGCCAGGATCCTAGAGAGCATGTGTGAAGTTCTCTTGCAGGGTTGAGCTATTTTGTCAGTTCCCAAAAAAGTGTTGCCTATGAGGCAGTAGGTAGTTAAGTAGTTAGCTGAATCTCTGAGCCACATGATGCAGTTCATTGTGTGTTGCTGTTTTTTATGTTTCAGGGATGACAGAATGTCTATGTCACCATCAAACCAGGTCTGACAGAAGTAGGAGGGAAAGCTGAAAAGAGGGATTCTTTCCTAGATCTTCTCTTTGAAGTCCTTAATTTATCTACAAAGCATAAAGCAAAAAAAGGACAGAGGCAGAACTGGGGAACACATTGGATTATGGCAGTTTCTTGAGTATGAGAGACCACTGTCTATGATAAAAAYGAATAATATCAGTAAATTACAGGGCGAGAAACAAGGCTGGGACACAACAGTAGCAACACAGTCTTGCAACAGAAGGCTGAAGACCTTTGGAAATAAACCAAGATGAAGAGTCAACCAGTCTGTTGTAATTTCAAAACACAACTTCACAGTGCTTTTCCAAAGGGAGTCAAAGATGTGTGTGTGCCAATGAGCATGAGAGAAAGTGGGCAGATATAAACATCTCAAGGCATTATTGAGGATCTTGCTTTGATTCTATATTTTTGTCAGGGATTTTAGGGGTGTGGATGCTGGAGAATACAAGACATCTGGATGAGGAAGAGACTTTGCCCTCCAGTTATTCTGGGTGAGCAAACACCCTCTGTAAGCTTTTATGACTCTTGCACTTTCACTTAGAAAATCATTTTAAAAGGAGAGGTTGTGGTATTCCTATGTTTGGAGATTTCCAAAACATGAGTTTGGAACCATGAGACAGCCTGATTTAACTTTTTAGCTAGCCTTGCTTGGAGAAGGCTTTTGTTACAGGTCCCCAGAGATCCTTTATAGCTTGAAGTGTTATGTGATCCAGCCATTGTCAGAGTCATAGGAGGTTATTCTGGACTTTTTACTGTGTGTTTTGCTCTAGATGCCATACTCCGAAGGTCCTGGTTTTCTCCAAAAATATCTTCCTCAATTTAAAAAAAAAAAAAAAAGGAAAAGAGAAAAAAAAAAGAATCACTGGGACTGCAGAGGTTGTGAAACTGCCAAAGTGCAGTAGGGGAACACCCAAAGGCATCTTGTCTCACATCGCCTCTGAACAGAAATATTTAACACAAGAAAAAGAGACAGGGTGCAGGGCAGTTCATCATGCAAACTGTGCCTTTGTCTTTGGTGGAAAGCTGATCTTAGCAGGTAAGGCAGGCAGAAAAAAGAATATAGATTTGGATTTATGTTTTCAGAAACATCAGTTTCTCAAAGGACAGCAGAAAGTCAAGGGACTGAAGAGGTTTATCAGTATCAAACTGAAAAATCTTGATGGTCTGATCTATCAGAGCTGGATGCTTGAACTTAGAAACTGGAGGTATCAATCATTAACTGAGCTTTTCAAAAGCTCCAGGGTCATTAAAAAGTTCTTGACATGATGAGATTTTCTGCTAATGTCTTCTGGACTGAGTGTGAAATCTCAGGCTCTGTCCTTGAGATGTGTGAGCTGGGACATAGATGAGAAATAGTGCAATTAAAATCTGTTTTGGGAGCTCATCAAGACCTCTTTGCTGCCTGTGTGACTCTGGCCCTGCAGGCAGCATAATCTCCTCTAGACCTCCCAAATGTTCAGCATGATGGTCTGTACCCACAGCCAAAAGATGCTACACTAATGCCTGAAGTGCTCCAGACCTTATTCTTTCAGCTAGTGATCCAGACCTGAGTTTACTAGCCCATCCTGTGCCCTATGGGGATAAGAATTGAAGGACAGATCAGAAATGAGCAGATGGTGTGCATGGGAGAGGTGGTCCTAGAATTCCTACCAAACCCTTGTCACCAAAATCCTGCTTTAGTGCCATATGTGTTTCAGTAGCCCACTTCCCTACACTTTCTTGTCCATCATTGTAGGAAAAAGGAGGAGAGGAAGAGAAGGAAGATAAAGGTTGATAGATCAAGCCATATTCAAAAGTCAAGGCCTGGCACTGCCTCAATTTACATTTGTAGTTGTTTAGGAATGGTACCTCCCAATTTAGTCCCCCACTCCCTGAGACTCCAAAGCACATGCTTCTCACTCACTTCCCCTCCCCTTCTCTTCTGCCCAGGGTGGCTGGCAAGAGGATTTGGAGGCACAAAAGGCAAAGATCATGGGTTGAGATAAGGACAATTTACTGGGAAAAGCAATGAGATAAGAAATTGAACAGAAACATCAGCAACGATACTAATAATAAAAGTGTACAAAGAGAACAAAATGCTCACCAAACCCAGGACAATGAAACAATGGTGGACAGACCCTATGCCCAATATGCTTGATTTCCTGACCAGAAAGAGACATCCTTCTCCTTGGAAGAGAGACAGTGCCTTTTCCCTGTGTGTAGCAATGACAAAAGATATTACCAAATAGCATTTGTGCCTTGGCCATGCCCACACAGCTCCAGGTTCCCTCCCCCCCCCACACTGTGAAAAATTAACCCTGTATTTGGCTGAAACCAGGACAACATTTTATGTCAGTTCCGCAGGCTTTATTTTCACCTGTCCCTGTCATCCTTCTTCATCCAGTGTTAAGTCTTGTTCTTCTGTTGGTCAGTGTAATGTGATGGCCCTTATCAACTGCTCTAAGATCACCCAAAAAAACTTTCTGTTGATTTATTGTCAAGTATCTCACAATAGGACCAGGGACTAGAAAGGTCCTTGTCTTTCCTCTTTTGTGGGCAAGCTTTTAATTTTTGATTCAAATCAGATGAATTTGTGATGAAACATTTCTGTAGAACAGATTTGACAGAGCCTTGTGTTTCCAGGTGATTGTAGGCATGCATTCATTCATTCTCTTCCAGTGTCTGCTGTAGTTTAGAATTGTTGCACTTTCCCTTCTGGGTATTTAGACCTGGATTTGGCAGCTCCACTGATATTTCCAGTAGGTCTTAGCATTCAGGTGACTCTGTCAGTAAGCAAACTCTGTAAATTATTAAAAAGAAATGCAATCAGAAGCATCTTCTCTTAAGATATAATTGAACGTTCTTTTTTCAGGAACAATTAATCTGGGAATATTTATGTGTCTGGACATGCCTGTTCCAGAATCAGTTGGAGTCCAGGGTACCTTAATTCCCTTTTAAAGATTTTCTGCTTGACACTTTCTATATCTCTTTATGTGAAGGAAGGTTTTGGTGAAATATGCCACATTGCAAGTTGCATTTTTTAGGACTGTTGACCATACTAACAAACAATTCTTACCAGTGGTTAAAGGAAGAAGTGTTCATGGCTGCTGTCAGAATTAGCTGCTGAAAACATGATGGTAATAGATTTTTGCCACTGTGGGGCTTTTTTTTGTGTGTGTTTTGTTTTCTTTTAATAAAAACATTTCTTCTTAGCAATGGAAGTGAGATAATATGTGTGCATTTTAGAGTGATGCCTAGACAAACAACTATCTACATACTAGTAGAACTGTAAAAACAATTCAAAGCAGTTCAGCAAATATTTTCTCTTGGAAAAGATAAAATACTTCTCTTAGTGTCGGATTCACATTTCTTGCCTGGTCACCATTCACCTTTATTTTTTAAAATGGTATGTGTGTGCTTTAAATATTGGGCAAAAATTTCCCACGAAGCAATAAATTAGAGTGAATTATGTGCATATATGAACAAAATGGAGCAAGGTAGCATAGAAAGGAAAACTCAACTCAGATGCAAAAGGAGGCATGAAGAATTACCAAGTGGGCAAATAGTTACACCTTGTTTCTTCAATGACATCTGAGCTTGGAGTTTTCTGTACAAGAAGGAATACATTCAGTCGGTACTTTTACTAGAACAAATGGTACAGTTACAATGCATAAAACTGGTAAAATATTTCCATCCTAAGATGAGGAGAGCTTTTCCAAGATCTCAAAGTTGCACTCCAGGGAAATCTGAAAAAGTAAGATTGTGTTTTTATGGTACGTTATTTGAATACTGCAGGAAGTCCGGAAGAAAACTGGTATTACTTTCACAGTTAAATGTTGACAGGGAAAGAGGATGACCCAACTTCATCTGTATGTTGGAAAGATCAAGCAAATGTCTGACACAAGGAAGGTAAGTGCCTACTTCAACATGTGTGATTTAATCAATGCCAGACAACATACATTTTCTTAAAATTGCATCATAAGCTACATCCATTTGGAAATGGAATGAAATGCAAGACAGAGTTACCTCAGGTTCTGGAGCACAGGAAGG
Source organism: Mixornis gularis (assembly GCA_003546035.1). Taxonomy (NCBI): domain Eukaryota; kingdom Metazoa; phylum Chordata; class Aves; order Passeriformes; family Timaliidae; genus Mixornis; species Mixornis gularis. The sequence continues at coordinate 489,695 of QVAJ01000262.1, read as the reverse complement.
TAGACACTGCATGCTATTACTGATTATGTAAGGATATAAAATATTATTGAATACATTAGGATATATTCTGAAAGACTAAAGCTGAATCCTTGGTCTGTCTCAGAATGTCTTTTTGAAGAGAAGGCATGAGTTTGTGTACTGTTAGGTAACTGGCAAGGGAAGGGCTGCTGAGTCTATGCTGGATAGACAAAATTATGTGTAAATCGCCATGCTGCTGTTTGTTCAGCTGGTCTCATGACCCCACGAAGTGCCACAAAAAATTTGGATGGCACACTGATGCCAGGTACTAAGTAACAACTTAATGGCTTTCAATGAGAATTAAGGCTTGTACACAGATTTGCCAAGACTGCCCATATTATCTGCAATATTCTTTCCAGGAGTATGTTCTCCAATTGCTTTTCAGCTATTGTTTTCAATAAGTGAATAGCCAGGAAAGGTTTTGCAGCTCCTCTAGGATGCTGCAAGTGCAAAGACACATAATCTGGGAGAAGTGCATAGTGAAGTCCGTAACAGGAGGTTTAGATTCTGTGTTTCATATTGACATGTACATCTTGATGTCTGTGAAGTGAAGGGATTGTCCAGCCTGTGAAAGAAGAGGAACTTGGACTCCACCTCCCAATGGCTTCTTAGAGATTTGGGGGAAGCAGCAAAATTATCACTTTCTAGTGATGGGATAGGATTGACTATATCCTCTATAATGATGACTTAAAACAGGCCTATCATTCTTTCCAAGGGTAAAGCTGTGTTCAAGGGCCTGCTGGTGCTTTGTGGTGGAAACAACTGTATTCTGTATTCAAATTTAAGCTGTGAAAACACAAGTCTCATTTAAAATGAAACTGTACTTCCAGCATGGTCAGAATAGAACAGCAGATAAGTGTTCCCCATCCTCTCTTATCTTCTTATTCGCCCCTGTGCAACATTAGAATGAAAATGTGTTCTTGACCAGTATGACAGTAAATATTAGCAGGTTTCTATGCTTTGGGCTAGCAGTAAGATGGGAAGGTCCGTGCAAATGTGTAAGAAGAGGTCTTTCCTTGCTTGTCCTTTATCCTGCATGACAATCCACTTTTGACTCAGACCAGACATTTTTTCAAAGTACCTGAAGAAGTAGTCAAGAAAGGCTAGAAATATTGATGGAAGCAAGGGGCTCTGTCAAAAATTCTGTGCTTCACATATTGCGAGCTAGTGGTAGATCAGGCTGCGCCAGGCCACTGCAGTTTGTTGACTGAAGCCTTGAATGCAACCCAGAAACAGGATTGTATTTAAAGTTATTATGACAGTTAATTTAGAGTTATAAATGTTGACAAATTCATTGCATGGAATTTTGAGCTTAATATGTAAGCYGCTGTACCAATATATCGTTTCTTAGCAATATGAGATTAATATTCAGAGTAGATTTTTCTGATGGCTGCATACAAATCTTACCTTACCTACACTGTAAATAAAGCTCTTGTCAAGTCTCAGACTTTGTTCATGTTTTATATTACATACAATAAAAATGACAGAGGGAGAAAAAGCAAGCTGACATTGCAGGGAGATCAGCAGAAAGCCTGACAGAGCTTGTCAGCTAAATGTAATGTTTTAGAACTGATGATTAGTTAAAAAAAATAACACAACTTGGGCCAATCATGGAAAATCCCTTCCCATCACAGTTTGGGCAAGAAGGAAGGTTGTGATTTTTCCTGAATTTGTTAAGAACAACTACATTTTGAGATCTGTCACTAAAATAGAGTCAGTATGTCAAGCCCAGAAGATATTCTAGGCTTTGTGTGTTTTGGCAGCAGCAAATGCAGTGGAACATAAGGATAGTGGTGATCTGCTTGGGATAGGAAGATTCTGCAGAGAGTTCTGGGTAATGCTGAGGCCATTTGCATGAGGATCCTGCTCTTGGGTCACAGCAACCCCAGGCAGTTGGGTCACTTTTCAAGCCCCAACCCTTGCTTGGGGCTTGAAAAGTGACCCAGCTGAAAAGGAGGTGGGGGTGCTGATTGGCAGCAGCTGAATGTGAGCCATCAAATGCCCAGGTGGCCAAGGAGGCCAGTGGCATCCTGGCCTGTGTCACCAATAGAGTGGCCAGCAGGACCAGGGCAGGGATTATCCCCCTGTACTCAGTACTGGTGAGGCCACACCTTGAGTGCTGTGTCCAGTTCTGGGTCCCTCACTACAAGAAGGACATTGAGGGGCTGGAGCACATCCAGAGAACAGCAATGGAGCTGGTGAAGGGCCTGGAGCACAAGTCTGATTAGGAGTGGCTGAGGGAGCTGGGGTTGTTCAGCCTGGAGAAAAGGAGACTCAGAGGTGACATTATCCCTCTATAACTTCCTGAAAGGAGGTTTTGGCCAGGCGGTAGTTTGACTCTTCTCCCAGGTAACAAGGTACAGGACAAGAGGAAATGGCCTCAAGTTGTTCCCATGAAGGATTAGCTTGGATATGAAGAAAACTTTTGCCAGCAGAAGGGTTCTCAAGCATTGCATCAGACCAGTGAAATGGTTAAGTCAGCATCTCCGAAGGTATTTAAAAGATGGATGTGGCTTTCAGGGACTTGGTTGGTGGTGAATTTCACAGTTCGGTTAGTAGTTGGAGTTGATGATCTTAAAGGTCTTTTGCAACCTAAATGATTCTGTGATTCTAAGAAAAAAATCATGAATGGACTGGAGAGGGTCCAGAGAAGGGTAACAAAGAGGATCAAAGGAACTCATTAAATGAGGAACAGCTGAGAGGGCTGGGTTTGTTCATCCTTGAAAGAAGGTTTAGAGAAGACTGTAATGCCATGTTCTAGTATATAAAGTGTGACTACAGAGAAGATGATGACTCCCTTTCTACAATGAATAACATGGAAAAGAGGAATAAGGGTACAAGGTACTCCTGGTGAGACTCCAGTTGGCCATGGGAGGAAGATTTTTCACAATGAGAAAAATTAGCAATTGCAGTAGTTTCCCCAGGACAGTGGTGGATACTCCAGCATTGGTGACTTGGAAGAGTCATCTGGAAGAGTCTGCTGGCCCATCTTGTCTAGCCTGTGCTTTTGTCAAGAAAGTTTTGGACCAAATGATATTTGAGGTTACTTTCAATCTGGTGTTCTATGTTCTTTGAAAAGCAAAAGGCAGAAGAGTACAGGGCATGTATGCTGTGGTAACCTAGAAACTACTTAAATGAATCTCTTTTTCTATGTTATGTGCTAGTTTGGAGGTTATCTTGTGCTCTGATGAGTAGTTAGTAGTCAGGGGGACCTGTGAAGGGATAATTGTTCCCAAGGCAGGAGGCACCGAGGTCTCCAAAGGATTAGAGGAAAAGTTCAGTACTGGCAGCTTTAGTCTAACCCAAAAACTGTGACAGAAGTTAGCACTTTTATTTCCTCTCAGAATCCTTTTCAGCTGATAAGACATTGTAAGGACGAGGCATCTTGTTACTAGGAAATCTGTGGTTTTTACAGTGCTCACAGATGCAGCATGTTCCACCGTGTGCTGAAGTCAGTAAGTGTCTCTTCATTGTTTTTGTTACAACTTTTGCTTTAGCATGAGTCAGACTTCCTCCAGCCTGAATACTCACTTTGGCCTGAATAGGTTAGCAAGCTCCAGTGCTTCTTCTAAAGATTGTCCCAGTGCATCACAAGAATCTTGGTCCTTCTGATGTCTGTTTCCCCAGTTTCCTTAAACAAAGGCCCTCCCCGAGAGACTGTCTCTGCAAACCCTAGCATTGTACAGAGATATTTAAATGGTTTTTTTATGATATTTCCATTTTGGAGCACACTGTGTGTTTTCTCTTTGGTTAGGGATAAGAACAATCTTTTGATTGTGAAAAATCTTGTCTTGGTAGTCCTTAGTGATCTAGGTGGAGCTGGAAAAGATCTACTGCCAGGAATGGCCTGTGGTGCTATTGACACTGAGACTGGATGCTCCATTATGGAGCAGTCTTATGGAATAATTTGTCATCCTTTTGTAGCTGCTAGTGATGTTTGTTGTACCTGGGTCAGCAGGAAGTTGCTATATCTAGCAACAGTAACTGCTGACTGAATAGTCACTTAATACTAACCTAGAGTCTCTTATTATTGTAGCCCGGACTATAAAATGGGTAACTCAGAGTCTATTATTAGGCAACTGTATTTTATATAGTCCTAGTACTCTTGTAGTAGGCAGTGTGGTCTCAAATAAAAATTGCTAGATTAATATGAAAATATACCAGTAGAATTACCTAATTATATATTTACATAATTATGCTGATATTATGACTGCATTCAACGACACAGTCAGGCTTTGTATCAAAGTGCCTTATACTCTTTTCACCCCATCTTTTCCTAGCCTGGAATCAAATAATAGTGGACTGGAAGCACCTTTTGGTAAATGTGTATTTCACAGCAAGATTCTTTGTACTGCTGAATATATTGAAGGGTCAGAAAAGTGTCATTCATCTGCATCATTGACASTGGAAACCTCACAGACCAACCAAATTTGCCAGTTTGGTTTCATAGTCACCCTGGATCACAGCCACCTGGTTGGAATTGAAGACTTTGGGAAGATAATGTCTGGTAGGAAAAAGAAGGGACAGGAATTAATGCCTGAACACAGTGAATCCTGGCAGTATGTATGTGGTCTGTACACAGCAAAGAGGGTTGCTTTTTGAAAAGAGCTTAATTGCTATGGGATTCTTGAGGCATTTGAAAAATGGTCTGGTTTTATGTTTGGCCTCACATGCTGTGAAGCAAAGATGTGCTTCCAAGGATGTTGGCATCTTCAGTACAGCAATTTCTTCTGTCACAGGTTCCCATCCGTAGAATCATAGAATATTTAAGTTTGGAAGGGACCTTAAAGATACTCTAGTTCCACCCTCTTCCATGTGCAGGGACACCATTCACTAAGTCAGGTTGTTTAGGACCCCATTCAAATTGAACTGGAACATGGCCAGAGGTGGGGCATCCACATCTTCTCACTGGTAACCTATACCAGTGCCTCACCGCCTCCACAGTAAAGAATTTCTTCCTAACATCTAATCTAAAGCTGCCCTATGTCAGTTTAAAATTTTCAGTTTAGTTGCCCATTATCTGCCCACATAAAATGTCCTTCTCCCTACTTCTTTATAAGCCCCCTAAAGGTGCTGAAAGTCTGTAACGAGGTCTCCTTGACCTCAGCCTCTTCTCCAGGCTCAACAACCTCAGCAAAGGTCCAGGTGGTTGAAATCTTCTATCGGAATAAGAGCTTGCAAGTATGACGCTTCCTGTATCTGAAACAAGAAGGCATTGTTGGGATACTCCCCCTGATCAAGTAGGTTATAGTGGATCCCAGTCTTCAGGTGAGCCGTGGGTTTGTATGAGGATATCTGGGATTACAATGTCAGGATGGAGTAAGAGGAATGAATTGGGAATTCATCCATTTTTTGTGATTGAAAGCAAAGTATCAACCAGTCTGTATAATTTGATGAATACAGCAGAAATTATTAGCCTGGTGGGAGACTTCTTACCTGCTTCCAAGGGGAAAAGAAAAAAAAAAAAGATTTTAGGCACCAGACTCTTTTGTGGCAAGTTTTTCTGCATCCATATATCTCAGCTGCACTGTGGAGTAGCGTTTTGCACAACAGTATGATCACAGGCAAACATCACACGCATGCATGAAGTTTGAACCTGGAATGTAAGGAAATGCCAAAATAAAATACAAAATAGAAAAATCCTAAATATATATATATTTCCCTTCTCTCTTCAGGGAACAGTCCACTAGCTGTAAATGCTGGCTTGAGGAGAGTTTGTATTAGATAAATAGCTCCACAAAATTTGCAATCTAAATTGGAAATACTTGTGTCAGTGTTTGACAAAGCATAACCAGTGGGGTGCCCTGTAATTCTGTCACTGAGCAGATGGGGAGATGAAGGATTCTTGCCTGTTGTATTCCATATAGACAGCACACTGTACATCACAGATGAACCCTCACAGCTGAAGTTTGACAACTGCTGATGGAAAAATACTTGGGAGGTAAAATGCAGCCTATTGAAATGGTAGGCTTACATTATGGGGTTTTTTTAAAAATAAAATTGTTTTCAGACTTCCTGGTTTGCAGCACTAAAGAACATACATCTATGTTCTTGCAAAAGAGTGAAGTTGTAAGGAATTATAAGCAACCCATCTTTTTTCTGTTCAATTATAATATTTCTTTTTATGGATAAATAAAATGATGATAAGTTTGGCATGATCTCCTTATCCTGCTACAAATTCTGATGGTGTTCTTCATTTTAATATCTGTTTTGACCTTCAGTTTTACATTGAAGTACAGTGTTAGTCTACGTATTGAATTCCAAAAACCTTGGGAAGTACTCTTGGGTGTCTTGTTGACCTGGTTATTTCAAAGCTTCTTGTTTGATAGAAGCACGTTTCCCATGTAACAGAGAAAGTGTTAACTCTCAAGGCAAAACAACATTATGGCACAAATGGCTCTGTTTGGTTTTGGGGATGTTATCTTCCAGACACTTTTCCTGAGTGACTAGGTTGCTTGAGCTCTTAAATTGCTAGCAGAAACAAATATCCAAATGCTTAATTTGTATGTCTGTAACCAAGGAGCTGATGACCTTGAAGAGTATGCTTATCTTTTTAAACTCATTAGCCAATATGTAACGTGCTCCACATGCTAAAGGATAGTATTCTCTTCAGTCTAGCTCTATTTTTCTCCTTCATTAACAGTTATTTGGCTATTACATGGTTTAGACCTCATCTATCTACTTATTCAGCCAGAAATGCAGTTCATATATGTGAAGTAGGAATATTTCCCCATCTGGGAAAGAAATGGAAGCAAGAATTTTACTTACTGAAGGATGTCTCTGGTAGAACAGACTTGGTATGTCAAAGTGGTCTGATAGTAACAGCCGTTTTGAAACTTCCCAACACCAAAATATTTGTCCATGTCATGTAGCAACATTGTAAAATACTCACACAAATAGCCACAGACTGCTTTCACTTTAGGAAATAAATGGCAACAAAAAAGCATGTCTTGCTGGGACACTGGGAAATGTGATATGCCCCAGCTTCCATAAATTGTAATAGAATTTATAACCTCTTCTCTCTCTCTCCCTCTTCCTCTTGTCTCTCTTACTTTTTTGTCTTAAGAACTCTAATGCAAAGGCCTTATTCCCCTTCATTCTCCCATTCCCAGCCCACCACTGAAACTTAATAACCTATGGATATAATTCCCAATTTTGTGTTAATTCTAATGTTGGCTCGACATCATGCATAGCTGGAACCATAGTCCAGAAGGATCAGAGCACATGTTATTTGAACTCCACATGTTGTTGCTGCTGATGGCTGCTTGTGGCTGCTCATAGTGAAGGCTATAAGAATGGAGGAAGTTCAGAATACTGTTTCCCAAAATATTTTCCCATTTTCCAGCCATAATGCTCCAGGACCTTTCTAGACAGGAAGCAGTTTCTTTATATTTAGCAGCCCTCTTTTTTTCTTCTGGAGCTTCTCTGTTCTCCTCTCCATACCATGCCAGTTTATTGGATTTGCAACATCCTGTGGCAAGGAGTTTCACAGGCCGGTTGCTTGCTTTAAGAACAATCACATTTTTCTGCTTCTTCAGAGTTCTCCTCAGACTGTTTGAAACTTGCTTTCTCCTGAGGTCCTGCATAGGTCTTGTGTTTAAAGAGACAGTGAGAAATCATTCCTTCTCGCAGTCATTCCCAATCTGAGGAGCTCAAGCAAGGTGTCTGTTTCCCCAACTGGAAAGTTCCATTGATTAATAGTTTCTTGTAGCCAAGCTGTCACATTCCTATCATTCTTGATGACCTACTTTCCTGGCATCTCACTTACCTCGACAAGCTGCACAGGCCTTTTGCATAGGGCAGAAGGAGTCTAAATTATGTGTTTATGTGAATGTGGACCGATTCATGACAGATGCTACCTGCATACACAGTCCACAAAGTCTACTGTTCTCTTTGATTACTCCTTCAGACTATTGCTGTTAGTGGATTAATAAAATTTTATTCCACTGCTGTAAGATCCTTCCAAAGATCCTCTTTAATTAGGATGCATTTTTTGGTTTTATGTAAAATATGTTCACTTCCTGTAGCTGAGGATATATTACTTTTAAATATTTTTTAATTCACCTTTTCCCCAAGCATAGAGTGAATGGCAAGGCTTTTCACAGAAGAAAAATGAGTGGCTTTTCAGCATTGCAGCCCCCCATCTGTCTGCAGAAATGAGGGTGAATCCAGTTGCAGTTGTGATCACAGATGGATTAAAAATAGCAGTCCCTCCTCCTGATTCTTCTGGAGAGCATTTATTAAATATGTCAATGCTGAAATCATCCTTTTGATATACCTCCTTATGCCTACATTTCTTGGTTGTAAGTGAGGAACCTAAATATGTTAATTGGCTACTGGACTGACCAGTATTTGTTACTCCATGCAAAGCTTTTAATTGTGCTTTTCTCTCCTTTTCTCTGCTTATGTCTGTGTGTATGATACAGCATTATATGCCAGCTAGTACAGCAGGCTGCATGTTGGATTATGTTTCAAACAGCAAACAAGGTATAGCCTTGAAAGGATTCTGGTTGTACTGTCATGTCAGCCTTGCTCCAGTGACCTTTGATTCCAGAGCAAGTACTAAGGGTAAAAAAAAACCAAACTAACGCTGAACAAGTCTCTTTGTAGCAAAAGATGCATTGTGTTGGCACTGGGTTTTGCTGTGGAAGCGTGGTTTACTGCATTGCTGACAGTGGAGTTCAAACCAGTCTCTCCCAGTAGAAGCATAAAGGCCTGGGATCCCTGTGTTTCACCTTTTCTTGTTTGGTAATGAAAGCTGTGTATTTGGTCCTTGTGCTCCCTTGGGTCTCGAGGTTTATAGACATGGAGAATAGCAAGGTACTGTAAAAGCTGTAGACTGTACAGGGATGAGGGGCTTTTATGAGATGGTAATTCCACATTCTGTCATACTACGTAGGTATTAAAAATCCAGAGCGTTTTTTTTCTTGGTCTGGGGTAGGGAAGGAATCACTAGTATTGTACAATCAACACCCTGGTTCTGGGAGCTGACGGACTCTGTAGATAATCACAGATGTGTTGAAACGCTCCGGTATTTCCCTGCTCTCTCTTGGAAGTCTTGGGTGGCCAGTGGGCTCCCAGCTGCCTGGGAATGCCTGGGTTGAGTAGCACTGCTAACAAGAGCTTGGAAAGGAATGTGTCAGGGGACCTACCTTGCATGTGTCTAATCTGGATTAATTCAGGTACATCAGCTACTATTGTGAGCATATAAAGGCAGATACAGGAGAAGCTCAGCAGCCACCAGAAACGCTGTCCTGACATTTGACGACAGTATTCTCTCATCTTACCAGCTGCTAATACTGCAATGCTCAGAATCACAGCAAGGAGAGGCCAGTGTAACCACTGCACCTGTGTGTGTATCATTCCTGAGTCCAGAGGACAGGTGACAGAAACATCAAACAGGACCAGTCTTGGAGGTGCAGAATTCTCTATTCAGGGAAAACTATTGCCAAAGTCTCATGATATCTTCCAGTTAGTTCATTCTTAAATCTGAATTACACTATTTCTGATTCCATTTTGGCAGCAATTACATATTAAGTCATATTTACATTCAATATAGCCAATACAGGATACACTGTGAAAAAAATGGAAAAAAATAATTTGATAGTCATCTTTCCTCTAGGTTACTGACCCTGCTGTGATGCTTCCATGACACAATTAAGCTACTTGACAAACCACTGAATACTGCACATTTGTAAAACAATTGGTTTGGTAGTAATTCAGATGTGAATCTGTGAATACAAAGGACSAATGTGCCTGAATATCTATTTGCCACAAGAAAAACCGGCAGCTTTTTAGCATGGTATAGAGAGCAATCATTTTATACTCTAAATAAATATGGTTGTCCTTTCTTCATGGCTCTGAGGGATTCTGCTCCCCCTACCTTAAAATGCTTAGAGAACAGGATATAATCTCTCTTAATTGTGCTGGATTTGATGTTTGGGTATTTAGAACTATATATGATACTTCCTGCCCTACCTATACCACAGTGTAGTATCAAGTTTTTGGGCATGGCTCTCCCCTCACAGACTCTTTCAAACCCTGAGTTTTCTGTTGCTCAGATAAGGCAACAGATGTGGCTGTGGCTTATAGAGACCCTTGTGGAGGGACTGCTTTTTACGCTCCTGCTGTGCCTTCCATTCAGGAGACAAGAGGGACAGAGAGTGTCTGGATAACGGGCTTAGTAGACTTACAACAATAGATGACATCTCCCAAAAGCAAAATAAGTGCTTGCTTGAACTATAGCTGTCTGAGCAGCCCTGACCATCATTTGCAGTACTTTTTGGAGCAAAGGAGAAGGTGATATTCATACAAGTAATGAATGCAGGGTGAATGCAGCTGTGTTGCTTACATAGTAAGCTTTCTTTATGTGAATCTAGATGAATTCAAGGAGTGAGAGCAACAGTCTTACACAACTCTTCCCTTGTCCTTTTCACTAGGTAGCCATACATAATTTTTTTTTTCTTTAGTGCTGTATTGTTACCTTTTCATTTCTGTAACATCTCTCTGAGCTGAGGTTAATATAGAGTTCTGAGCTCTTGAAATCTTGTTTTTGTTATCTTTTATCCCTAACTAAGGATACAAAAATATCAAATTAGGCAACAATTTAAAGTCTTTCATAGAAAAGTTTTTCAAAAACCATTTTCTTCTGGTTCAAAAGTGTTTCATGCCCTTCAATTTTCTTTTGACTCTCCTAAAGTAAAAAGTACAGAAATTACACCAATTATTTTTCTTGCTCAATTATCTCCTGATCCCTTGAGCTTTTCTGAGTAATTCTATAGACTGAGATAACTCCATACTAAACTGAAAAGTGCATGGATCAATAGGAGGCATGTCCTATATATTAAAAAGGGTGAAGGAAAGAGCTACTGATGGAAGACTGAAAATAGAACTAGCACATCTTGTTCAATCAATGCTATAAGGTGACTTGCAAGAGGTCTTTGCTCCCTAAGTGTTCATCAGCACTGTGGGGCTTTTGTCTCTTGAAGCAAATTACTATAAAATTCTGCAAGAAAGTTTACCTGCCTTCCTTTAGGAATGATTTTACTGAGATCTGCATATTCAAAATGGGTTGTGCAAGTTCCCACAGTGGTGGAGAATGAACAAGACACTAGGATATGAAAGAGGCACCAGGAGCAAAGCTGAAGTACAGACTTCAGTAATGTTAAATAGCTGGAGGGGCCTTAGACTTGTCAACAAATGATAAAGCCTACCTGGGGAACTGTATCACAAATCTGTTTCTGTCCATGTAAAAAGAAAAAACATCCCTTTTTTTTTGAGGGTGGGACCCATAGGGGTCTTCAGGACCCAGAATCACAAATGTTGGAGTGAAAGAGAAGGCTTACCTACAAGGCAGGAACATGTGCAACAGAAATTATATGTGCCTCAGTTTGGGAATAGATGTTTCTTTCTCTTTCTAGATATTTTAAGGAAATGGACTTTCTTAGTCCTGAGAGATGTTTTTTTCTGGATGTCAGATTAGATTTACTGCTCACAGTCTTTGAGGCAGTTTTTTTGTTGAGGTGTTCAAAGGCCTGAGTTGCAAACTGCATAATGAGATCCTTGAAAAGCATTTGCAGGCAGTGAAAAAAGTGTGAAGTCACCTTCATAAAGAGGAAGATAATGATGTGGAGTTCAGAGTTGTGTTAGTCAACACTAAAGGCTAAACCAGAGTGTGCTGTACATGAAAAGAGACAATAGCCACAGGGCAAATATGAGAGCTGTGTTTCCCGAGTCCAGCGGCACAGAGATTCACATTCTGACACTCTTTAACTACATGCTTGTGAAGGCAACTTATTTATGGAACTTTATGCAGAGCAAAGGTTTCATACTGAATCTGCATTTTGCCAGGACAAACATTTTCAGGTTTGCAGGTGAGAGACAACCACCACAGAATAACCAAACAGTGACAGCTTTGGAAAGAACCTCACACCTCTTACCTAATTATCATACTTGAGCCATGAACAGACCTTTCCTGTAAGTTATTTCTTTTGTTTTATTTTATCCTCTAGTTTTAAAAATATTTTCAACTTTGCATTTGCATCTCTAGTCTGTTAGAATACGGAACAACATAATACATTAATGACTACCTTGCCATTAATTTTTCTGATTACTTTGTTTCAAATAAATCCATAAGTTTTAGACTGAAGGTGACTTCAGTTATTTTCTTCTTATATCAGTCTATTCTTCTTATAGTTTTGACATCTCAAATCTCTTGAAAGCTTTGAACTTACAAGGGACCAAGTACTCTAGCAGTGCTTCTTCTCTTATTTTTAGGTACTTTTACTCATTTTTGCAGCTTTTTGAGAATAGTCCACTAAGTGGCATTGACGAAGAATCTTCAATGATGTAACGTGATGTCAAATCTGTTAATAAGCCTGTGGTGGTTGCAACATGAGTGATTTGAGAAGTCACATTTCTGAAGTGATTTTTTAAATTTTTTTTTTAATTTTTTTTTTTTTAATTAAGGGAAGGTAGTGGCTCTTTAATAGTCTGTTCTTAAAGTCCTGGAGGCACACTTAGACATTTAGTCTCTCATTTTTTCTTCCAGATAGATTGGTCCGTTCCATCAGTGCTGCATCCTAGATGGAACTCCCACATAGAACTGAAATAACCCAAGCTGCAGGGAGAGGAGAGAGAGCTACTCTGGCTAGCAGATACAATGCTTGTGTGTGTATGAGTGTGTCTGTTGTGCTTCTGTCTGTGGGTGTATGAAGAAACCGCTGAGAGCAATCCAAATTTAAAGAGTTCTTCCTGGGCACGATGTGTCTGCACGATGTGACTGGTATTGTTTCACTATGGAAGTTCCACACTTTCTTATGAAAAACCTGTCTCCTCCACTCACAGCCTGCCTACTGGCCCTCAGGCTTGAGAAAACATGACAGATCACTGACAGAAATTATGTTAGCATTTCTTCAAAGAAAACTTCATTCTATTCAAGATGGGACTTGCAAGCTCCTCACTTGAGTAAAAGTGCATTCCAAAGAATGTTTTCGTCTGGTATAGTATCATCCCACTGAAATCACTGTAGCTACCAAGAAGCACCACAGCACCAGTGTATTGCTATGCTGCTTTTACCAAGCATCCACATTTCTTGAAGTATATTAAGAAAATAAGTGAAGGTGAAGTAATTATTTCTAAGGAGTTTCTACCTTTCCTGTAATGTGTTTTTAGCAGCTAAGCTTTGATGGAGCTGTTTAAACTTCTCTTGCTGCTATGTAGAAGTTCCCAATGACATCTCATCGTAAGAACTCAACTGCATGGAAAAGCTCATAAAGATTCTTGAAGATTTGACTGAGTCCCTTTAGAACTTTCCTGTGTGAGGATGTTATATTGCAGTGATGGTTTAGCTTATGGCTCTTCCCATTGCTCTTATGCAGTGTTATTTCTTACTGCCAGTACATTAGTCTATTTCAAGGAGACATACCTTCTTAGAAAATCTGCAGGGGGCCAAGGGAACAGTTTGCAATCTCCCACCCAGGTCCCTGAGGAAGCAACTGAGGCAGCCATAATATCTTGCTAACATGTTTGGTCTTCTGGTTTATTTTGTGCTATTTAGTTAGTATGTTTTTTGTGTTTTAGTTTTTGGGGTTTTTTTAAATTAAAAAAATGTTTTCTTGCTCTTAAAAAATTCCTCTGGCTTTGGTGCTAACATATAATTTTAAGGTATCTGGTAAGAAATCACAGAATAATTTGTTGGAAGGGACATTTAAAAGGTCATCCAGTCTGCATCCTCCTCCACCCCTGCCCCAGGTATAATGTGAGTAATCTGGAACTTGGAAGTCCATATAGGAGCAGCATTTAATGCCCCTCCATGGCAGCAGAATTAGGGGGCTTGCTTCCCACCAGAGAGAGAAGTCATGTTCTTCTGACTTCCTTGGTCTCACAGCTGTCTTTAGATAGGTTTGTGCTGGCTGCCAATTGAGAAGCATTCTATGTATATGTACTAGATGTGTCACCAAATTTACTGTTGTATGGTGTTGCTCCAATCTCTTGTTAGCCTTTCTTTAAAGCAACAGGAAGATTCCAGTCAGCAGGATGATCTTACAGACTGATGTTTCTGGAATTTCTGAGTAGACTCATCATCCTTGTCAGTCAGAAACTGTGGAGAAGACCATCATTTTCCAAGGCAACAGAGAAGGTCTGGAATCTGTCACCATGATGAGTTTAGGAAATCTGTTAGAGCAGCAGAGATTTACACAGTTAGCAATTTTTTTTTTTAATTTAGCAGTTCTTTCTGTGCTGAAGTGAATAATTTCTCTGAAACAGGAAAGCAGGACTGGAACAATCATAAATCACAGGCAAATAAATATTGTGGCAAGCAGATTTGCTTTAAAGTTCTTTTTTTTTTTCCTGCTGGAACTGCAAGCTGCATGTGACTATTGCCAGAATGCTGCAGTGCAGGTTGGCTCCTGTGAACAAGATGCCCATGTTAATTTCTCCATCAGTAGATCTCAGGTGAGCAAGTCCAGAGGAGAATTCTTCTCCTAAAGGTGCTTCCACTTGGCCTGAGGAATCTCATCCCAAGATCTGTGACTAGCTGGAACAGACCTCCATGGACTAAAAGGGGAACCTGTTCAGATATTATTTACAGCTACATCCTAGCTGGGTCATAGAAGTCAGGAGGACAAGACAAGCATTTGCCAGGGATTATTGATCAAAACCAGAACCGAAGCCACTGCATTTATGTGCTACAGGAAGCTGTTCCTGCCTTATGGCTGCATGGAGTGTTCCCCTGAAAAAGGGACTGCACCCTTCCAGGTGTAGATCTGGCTCAAAATTGCCTGAATACAGAGGCTTTATAATGCAAACAATGAAGATCAACAAAATTCCTGGGAAGGAGAAATGGGAGCACCTCCCAAAGGTGCATGCAGCAGCTCTGGAACAGAGGCGGTAACAGAAACTTACATTATCTTAATTGCTGTAAATCTTCTTAATCTTAAGATGTCTCTTACTCCCTTAGCAAGTAATAAAAAGCATTACCTTGCCTTTTAGGGAAAAGATTTGTGTAGTAGTTCAAAAGAGCAGTGCATGGATTGCTATTTTCATGTAGTGCATCTGGAAATTTATTTACACAATGTGCCTGAAAGCAAGGCAGAACGTCTTWAACTAGGATTGCACACATTTTGCAGTGTAAGTAGAAGACTGTGGCCCTCCAGGTATCTTGGAGTATTAATGATCCCTCCAAAAGCAGAGTCAGATTTGCACTCTTCAGCTGGCAGCTCAGTCTGGTACCCCAGAATCACTCTTCATTATGTCTGCATCATTTTCATTTTTCTTCCCGTGCAAGCTGCCTGTATCCAGTGGGGGCACAGTGGTTGAATATTCTTTTAGTGCTGAGTGCTGAAGACTGATGATTGCTTTTGTTCCCAGCTTTTTGCTTTTTCCTCTTGCTGCCTTTCCTCTTGTAGCAGGATTTAATTGGTAGGAGGTAGGTAGTCTCAGGAAACTGCCTGCTGTGTGTGTTGGTCTCAGGAAGAAAGATACCTCATCCAGGCTCTCCTTTGCACAGCTGTGGATCTTGAAGACTCACAACCTAGTGCTCTTCTGCAGTGGACACAGGCATCAGTGTGGAATGGGGAAGGGAGAGTGCTCCTTCACAGTACCTGTTCATTAAAATATCTATGTGAAGTATGTGTGAGCAAAAGCCTAAGTTCTGTCTGTGGAGGGATCTGAGCCAGCAACATGATAAGCTGCATTTGTCTGATGGTGTGCCCCCAGCCCAAGGCACATTTTTGGGTCAGGCTGACCCAGACACATTAACACTGACCTTTGCATGTGCATCATCAGGTGTTTCCTTGTATGACAAGTTTGTAATTACAGGTGTGCTACTTATACACATATCCACACTGAAGTAAAACTTTGTATAACAAAGCTAGAGTGTATATTGTGTTTTAAAATTCTATTCTTTGATCCAGTTGTCTGTTTTCATCTTCAACAGGACTTGCTTATGTGGACTCACTACATTTCCAGACAATCTGTTTCCAATCAATGAAATTATTAATTTTATGAGTGACTGAAGCAATAGCCTATCCTAACAGCCTGTGTGTCTTCGAAGACAGTGGCAGAAGTGCTTCACCATGGTGTCAGTTGCAGAATGATGCAGTCAGATGAAAATGAAAACCATGCAGAACATGAAATGGGTTTAGGTATGGAACTGAAACTAGTTTTTTTTCTTCTGCAAAGCCTTACCCTGCCCAGGCCAGAGGTAGCCACCATCTTGTAGTTCTCAGCATGAAATGGTGTCATCTTATGATATTTATAGTTATTTGGCATACACTCACATATCAGAAAATAATTGTTCATACTGTCTTGTAGGCTTCCTGAGAGGTCACAGAGCAGAAAGAGAATGAATGAGTCCATCAGAAAATATTAGGAGAATATATTTCAACTAGGAAGTGTGCTTTTTTTAATTTTTTTTTTTTTTTGCAGCAGCAGAGGAGTTTTTCAAGCTAATGAATGAACTGAAGTGAATATCTCACTCCTCAGAGATATTAACTATATTAAATTGAAAGTGCATGGCACAGTATGAGATAAGAAGAACACTAACTCTGATGCATACAAATCAGATACAACTGACAGGCCATCAAGAGCATTTGACATCTTTCAGAAACTGATTATAAAATGCAATATCTGCTTCAACTTGGAAAAACACCTACAGGATCATTTTCAATAACAGATATATATTAGTCCAGTGCTGGTTTCTAGTTTTTCGTGAAATAGAAATTGTGGTTGGCAATTAAAAAACCTCAAAAACAAACGACAAGCAAAGTGCTAGATCCTGCTTTTGGGTCACAACAACCCCATGCAGTGCTACAGTCTGGGGCAGAGTCTCTGGAAAGCTGCTCAGCAGAGAAGGATCTGGGACTGCTGATTGATAGCAGCTAAACATGAGCCTGGAATGTGCCCAGGGGGCCACAAAGGCCAATGACATCCTGGCCTGTATCAGCAATAGAGTGGCCAACAGGACCAGGGCAGGGATTGTGGCCCTGTACTTGGCAGTGGTGAGGCCACACCTTGAGTTCTGTGTCTGGTTCTGGGTCCCTCACTACAAGAAGGATATTGAGGGGCTGGAGCATATGCAGAGAATGGCAACGGAGCTCTGGTGGGTCTGAAGTCCTATGAGACCGAGGAGCTGAGGAAGCTGGGAGTGTTTAGGCTGGAGAAAAGGAGACTCATGGGTGACCTTACCACTCTCTACAACTGCCGGAAAGGAGATTTTAGCCAGGTGGGTGTTGGCCTCTTCTCCCAGGTAACAAGGGACAAGACAAGAGGATATAGCCTCGGGTTGTACCAGTGGAGGTTTAGCTTGGATATGAGGAAAACTTTTGCCAGCAGAAAGGTGTCAAACTTTGGAACAGACTGTAACCATGAAGTGCTAGAGTCAGCATCTCTGGATGTATTTAAAATACGTGCAGACATGGCACTCAGGGACATGGTTGGTGGTGGACTTTGCAGTATTAGGTAGTAGTTGGAGTTGATGACCTTAAAAGTCTTTTCCAACCTACGTGATCCTGTGATTCCATGAAAAACAACAGAGTTCCAAAGGTCCAGGATATTGGACTGCAGATCTAATATCAGAAAAATTGAATGTCACCCAAAATGATGTTTCCACATAAATTTCATAGGCAACTTTATTGTTTTAGTTGAAGTTGTATTAAAAGGACATGACACCAGTGCAAAGAAATAAATAATATACTAAGTGAAGAATTCACTGACAAACACGAATTGCTAGTTTTAAGCTAGAAGGAGACAATAGGAAAGGGATTTTCCCACTTGTTGCGCAAATGTGCAGGTACCAGAAGTTTGCCGTTTGTTTGTRTGCAGGTATTGTGCTGTGCTATGTAGCTAGAGAGGAACTGTCTTTGTGCAGAAATGGAGATTTTGCAGAGATAAAAGCATGAAGACTAAGATTTTAGCTAAAAAATTGTTTTAATGAGGCTGATAGGGTCTTGCTATAAAAATGTGCTTTCCATTATCCACCAAAGAAGACTATTCAGCAGCTTGTAAGGTAAGAAAAACATTTTTCTGTAAAGTGGCTATCTATCTCTTTCATTTTTTGGCTTCAATATCCACCTGCAGAATGAAACATAGGTCTTGCACATGTTACAACGTATTACTACCTCAAATAATGTGGAAAAAATAATTTCTAGAAAATTCAAAGTGCCTCCATTTGGCTTTGTACCAAGCTGGCAACAGGCCCTTCAACATCAGCTCTTAAAGTCTACCCTGGTGTCTGCGAGGGAAATGACAAATTACCATAGTGGTGATGTTTCAGAATAGTTGGTGTTCTAAATACCTTCAAATATCTTTAAATATCTCATGTACCTTTAGCGAGAATTTGCTCAGCTTATTCTCTGAAGAGAAACAGTTTTGTTTGGCAATACAGTTTGTCTGGGTTGGGTACAGAGGGAGAGAGGAAGACTGAAGTAAATAAAATAACAGAGACAGAGAAAGTTGAGTCTGGGAAAGAGGAATGGCTGAAGCAAAGGTCTCCAGCAGCAGACCATTTTTCAGTAGCGTTAATTTAGAAACAAAGTGAACTGAAGTTTGAGTGCTCCTTTCCACTCCTTCCTCTTACCCATTTGTGTTCTGCCACTACATAACTTGCACAGGACCCATGACCCATGGCTTATCACTTGATATGTCTAAATGAACCTCATGGAATCCTTCCAGTATCTTTCCYATGATATCACAGAAGAGTTAATGCTGAAGAAGATAGGCTTCTCACTGACCTGGAAATAAGCATCAACTCACAGATTGTCCCAGGAAGCACAAATGCATACATATGCATCCTGTCTCAGTTGTGTAAGATTTGTGATGAGTGGATCAGGAAAAAAACAGAGAGAGATATTTGTGTCTGCTCTGAACTTTGAATTTCACTGAAAATTTCTTAATTTAATAAAATGTTAATAATCCTTATCAGAGATCCTCACATTACCAAAAAGACCAGAAAATAGCGTTCTCCAAGATACTATGATTTCTCAAATGGGCTCCTCAACTGAATTTGGCATCAGTTCTTTGTTTACGAAAGGAATCACTAATCCATTTTGGTAGGTGTATCAGTTTTAGTTAATTGATAATTTGTGATGGTTCCTTTAGAGCAATTCAGTACTGATATATAAACTTGGTTTTTTTGTCCATGGGAGTACCACTTTTGAATGTTACACAATGCCTTCCTAAAGGGCTGTTCCACTTCTATTGAAAGTGTAGCAGGAGCAAGTCAGATGTTTTGGTTGCTTTTTCAGACATAAGCTTTATATCATAGCCTTGATGATCTTCACTGATATCAGTAAAACGTGCTTAGTTCTGGTTATGAAGTGATTCGGCAAAAATGAGTGACCCGTTCCTGCTCCAGAACAGTACTCTGTGATTAGCTCCTTATCTTTGGATGATGTGATAAAGAGACATGCTGTGATTTAGAGACTATGAGGAATCTGTTGTCCTGTCTGTTCAATCTAAATATGGCTCAGCCACAAATAGTACTTCCAAAAAAAAAAACCCCCAAAAAACAAAACCCTGTAAAATTCCCTCAGCACATGCCTGTTTCAGGTAAACCTCCTGCTGTTTCCTCTGAAACCTGTGGTTGAGAAGGAGAACTTCTGCACCATTCTCTGATACAAGCATACACACCTGCATGCATTTTGAAAGACAAGTTTGTCTACAATATGAAATGAGATTTGTGCAAAGGAAAAGTTTTTGGTTTCATGTGATTATTTTACCTGAAGCAATGATGTGTGCAATTTTTCATCATTCTTTAATTAATAAAGAAGGCCTAAAGATGTTCCTGTTTCTCTGTAAATCATCCTTAGTAATCCTAATCCTGTAGCTTTCCCAGCACACAACTTTGCCTGCCATATTTAGGACATTTTTTTAATCAAATAGCAAATTCAACAGCACTCTTGCAAATTGATTTGTGAGTTTACATTTTTCTGCATGAAAGGTGGATTGATGTCAGTCAGCTATTGAGGGGTTAGCTCATGGTTGGTGGTGCTTCTGTAACAGAGGTCTGGCAGTTAAGAATTTAATTTTCTTCAGATACAGGATATGTTTGGGCATGTGCTCTTCACCATTTTCTTTGCAAAATTAACTTCAGTCACTTTCAGATGTAATTCAAAACACTTGTGAGGTCTCACAAAGTCACAAAATATCTGAGGTTGTTGCTCATCTACAAGGGTTTTCTAGTCCAACCTCATCCTCAGACAGAGTAACCTACAGCAGGTTGCTCAAGGCTTTGGCTTATGAATTTTTTAATATCTCCACAGATGGAGACTCCACAGTGACTTTCTGCAACTCAATTTACTTTTTTCTAATATTTAAAATGTATTTCCTGTACTTGAGTTTGTAGGCATTAGCTCTTCTCCTGTCACTGGCTACCTGTCGTGCCTCCTTGTATTCATTCCATTTTGTTGTGTGTTTACACATACTACTGGAATCCCTTGAACCTTCTTTTCTCCAGGGTAAGCAGTCCCTGCTCTCTTAGGCTCTTCTTGTATCTAAGATTCTTGATTATCCTAAATGTCTTCATGGCTGTCTCACTTCTTTGCTGTCTCACTCCAGTAGCTCCATCTCTCTTTTGTATCTTGAAGTCCAGAACTGGGCACATCACTGCAAATTTCAAATTGCAAAATCCTTCAACCTCATGGCAACAGAGCTCCTAATACAGCCCAGAAGACTGTTAACCTTCTCTCTGCTGCAAGGACACATTGTGAGCTCATGGTCAGCTTGCTGTCCACCACAACCCCAAAGCCTTTACTGTAAAACTGCTTTCCAGACAGATGACCTGCTTTTCTGCTRTTTTACTGGGGAATGTCTCCCCCATCTACCTAAATAACCATATTACTCTTCTTCAGATGCATAATGACAGTTTAACCCAGGAAAACTCACACGAATGCCTATGTCTTGTTTTAACCCCCACCAGGAGCCAAGCACCATGCAGCTGCTCACTCACCCCCCCATCAGCTGGCAAACTTGTGGGTTTGAGATAAAGGCAGTTTAAAAGGGAAAGCAAAAGCCATATATGCAAGCAATGTGAAACAAGGAATTAATTCACTGGTTCCCATGGGCAGGCAGTTGTTCTGCATTTCCAAGGACAGCAGGGCCCCCTCACACCTCACAGTGACTTGGGAAGACAAACTGCATCACTCAGACATTTCCTCCTTCCTCCTTCTTGCACTCAGCTTTAAATACTGTTTGGAATATCCCTTTGGTCAGTTCGGGTCACCTGTCCTGGCCATGTCCCCTCTCAATTTTTCATTCACCCCCAGCTTCCTCCCCAGTGTGGCAGTACAAAAAGCAGAAAAGGCCTTGTCTCTGTATAAGCCCCACTTGGCAGTAACAAAAATGTCTCTATCATCACTGTATTCAGCATAAATCCAAAATGCAACCCATAAGGAGTTCTCTGTGAAGAAAAGTAACTCTAGCTTGGCCAAAACCAGCACATCATATCTGAGTGCACCCATAGTGTTTGGCTTAACACCTAATTGTTTAGGTATTTAGGCTATATGGATTAAGGGACTTAGTATTAGTTTGAAATAACTGGCATGCCACTTGTTTTCACACCACTTCTGGGATTGTTTTCCATATGGAAGTTTTTATCCTTTGAGGGCAGGGCTGTTTGAGTCAGAAAGGCACATGCTGTCCTGGAGCTTTAGCCATTTCTGTTTCCTTTCTGTATCCTTGTCTAAAGATGTTTGAAATAAGGTTGACTGAAACTCCTTACTGATTTGTGGATAGTGTGGCAGTCTCTGACTTTTCTTTGTGTCAAGGTATATGTCATAATTGGGGTGTGAGAGGCAAAATGGCACAATAAAGACAACTACCCCCAGGTTTATTATATGAACAGATTCAGTAAGTGTGTCCTTCCTCTGTTTCCTTGGAAGCGTCAAAAATGTGCTTAAGGACAGAACAACTGCTCTTTCCTTCCACTTTTGCCTATAACTGAGGCATCTCAGTTGCATGTAGATGAATTCTCTAGAATCATTGCTGCTGAACTGCTAAAACCAGAAGCTGTTATCCAGGAAATGTTAACAGCAAAGTCTACAGTTGAGGATGAAGAACAAAGGAGATGGAAAAAAAGCTTTTCTAAAAGTAACACAAGAGTCCTTACTTAAAATGCAGTGTAAAATTTTGGTTCTCATGATACCTTTCCTTCCAATTAGTCGAGTGGTACCACAGTGTAGCATTTTGAACACTTAGAAGGTGACTTTGAAATCAGAAGTGAATTAAGAGAATCTGTGAGGATCCTGAAACTACATTCTTGTTCTTCTAAGTGTCCTGTATGCTGAATGCCTGGAGAACAAAATGCCTTATGTAATTAAAAGCTTGGTCTTGTCTAAGAAATAAGAGAAAGTTATGCAATTTCACTTCATATGTGATGAGCTAAGCTGACATTATAGCTTAATGATAGCCTAGAAGTAGTGCTTAGAGGAGGAAAAAAAATCTCTTTCTGCTGCTGAATTCTGTTTCCTAAGTAACTGGAGTATTATGCTGTTTGGGTAGCTCTAATTGGAGAGAAGCTAAAAAGGGATAAACTCGATAGATTATTGAATCCAAATTAGTTTGATCATCAGTGGAGAAATCTTTTGAGGGGGACCCAGAAATTAAAGGTGTTAGTGAGGTTTGTGATCACTGATATTTGCTCGATAAGGCTGCTTAGGTCCTGCAGTAGGGATGTGTGACTCAACTACGCTGTATTTCCCTTTTGCTTGCTATGAAATTTTAGCTTACTTGCAATTTCAGTTAGCCTTCCTTGCACTACAGGAAAGAAATCACCAGATGGTCTGGGTAAATTTTCCATCAATATGCAAGAGTTTCTGTACTACTCTGCTCCTGCAATGAAGGATGCAAAATGGTAGTAGAGGAAGGCTGACAGTAGACAGGGACCATGAATATTCCAGGTGGGGTTTCTCTGGAGTCCCTAGGTGTCTTTTTGTTTTGAGCCACAGATTTCCCAAACAATGGAAGTGTCAAGAGGTTTGTGGTTAGACAGCTGAATAGAGACAGTCATGTTTACTGTTGTTATTTCCCACCTGGCAAAAAGACCCCCCAGTGTATTACAACCAGATCTTGAAAGGCATAAAATTACCAGTTTCCCCATGCTTCACTGCGGGAGACATGAAGGGGGCTTCCTCTGTCACATTTTGGGGGATTGGAGGGTTGTTTTTGATTCAGGGTTGCTTTCAGCTTAGGGTTCTGGGGAAATATGTAACCTGGAAAAGAAATGTGGAGAGAAAAGGGGTCTGCTTACTTCTTTACAAATTCATTTGTGGTTCTTACAAGCAATAGTTGATCTGATGAGTGCCATCACTATGGCAGTTCAGAAGGAATCATTCTGACAAGTTGCATATGTTTCTTAAAGATCAAGGTTTCACAATCACTATCCCAAGAACTGATGTGGAAAGTAAGAGCAATCACAGTCCTCCAGCAGTGTTGACACACTGCATGGTAATTTATAAGGGTACTTTATAAGGGGTTGTGAGAACGTCTTTCCTTCACTTAGCCTTTGATAAAGCCAACAAACAATTACTTGGTAGATCTTTGATAGTGTCTCCTTCCAGCCCAAGCCAGAGCCAGAAAAAAGGCCAGAAATCTTTGCTTTATGCAGAACAAGATATGTTGAATATGTATACTTGTGACTATGTGTAAGAACAGGGCTATCTCAGATTAGTTCAGTTAAATCTCAGCCAGCAATGAGCCAATGTGGAGGTGTCCTGACTCAGCATCTAAGAACCTACAGTGTTTTTCCAGGATGAAGGAACCTCTTTTAGTAAAAGATGCAGAGTGTTTTCCTGCTCCAGGCAAGGTCCAACACTGCTTCCAGAGAGTA
The DNA here is from genome assembly GCA_003546035.1 of Mixornis gularis. Lineage (NCBI taxonomy): Eukaryota > Metazoa > Chordata > Aves > Passeriformes > Timaliidae > Mixornis > Mixornis gularis. Next base: position 465,850 of record QVAJ01000262.1, on the reverse strand, counting down.
TGAGTCTTCTCTTCATCCATGTAACCAGGCTTGATCCTGCTGCTGACCTCCACTGCCCTGATGATGCTGTATCACAGTGCATTTTCTTCTCCTTTCCTCAGCAACTGTTCTTCTTCCTGGCTGGATGATTAACAGTCATTTGCTAATAAAAATGTCCCTGAAATACAGGATAAATGGACTTATGAAGCACTTTGGGGGAAAAGGGGCATGCAGGAAACCATCTCCTCATTTGTGTGGTTGTGCAAGAGCTTTGCACAACAACAAAAAACTGCCTCAGAAACACATAGGGACTGAAAATTTGCGAACAATGTGTATTCAGCAGTGGAACAAGAAAAAGCTATCATCCCACATAGGTACTAAGCATTACAAGTGATGGTATCCAAGAACTGATAAGAGACATGCAGCAATGCTGCTTCTTTCTGATCCATAGTAGGAGCCTACGATTCATCAACTCCAACTGATGCCATGCGGTCCTACCTGTCATGGAATGTGTAATTTCTGACAACAATTAAGACTGTGATTACTCATCTCTGCAAAATTTCAAATTCCTTTCCCAGCCCTGGTATCATTTTGTTTTGGATGTATTACCTGCCTATTACATTAAAGACCCTTCAAAATCAATCTTCAGTCACTTGGCTGAGTTGATAAAGTGAAAACATGGTGTGGATTGCAGCTTGTCCTTTTTAGGACTGCAAACAAACTGTGCTGCCGTCATGCAAATGTACAAATAGAGTCTCTACCTTTTGCTGCTGGGCTTCTCCTGCCAGTGCCAGGTAACAAACCTGATCAGGGTAAGAGCTTTGCCCGCCTCCTGCCTGGGAGGAGAGTGTGCTGCCTCCTCAGTGAAAGGAGAAACCTTTCCAGATGCAGAGGGAATGACAGATGGCCCTGAGTGTGGGGAAGGAGAGAACTGGGGGTACTCCCCACATTCTTACAGGGCTGATTTTCTCTTGTGCTTTCTCTAGGGGCTACCAAAGACATGGGAAAGATGCTGGGTGGGGATGAGGAGAAAGACCCAGATGCTGCTAAGAAAGAAGAGGAACGACAGGAGGCCCTTCGGCAACAAGAGGAAGAGAGGAAAGCTAAATATGCCAAGATGGAGGCTGAAAGAGAAGTCATGAGACAAGGGATTCGAGACAAGGTAGGTAACTGGCTTTCAACACATGCTGGTCAGCTTGTAATGCCCAGTGAAGAACACTTGCTTTCAACTGATTTGTGACTAGTTCCCTAGGCACCTGGATAGAACCAGGTAACTACTCTGCCACACAGAACTTTCTAATTTTGTGCACTCTTCCTCAAGCCCTGTTCTTGTTCAAACACACCTCCCACAGAGCCAAGTCGAAATAAAGAGTGAAGGTGAGGGGAGGAATCCATCTATTTTCTCATAATCTATTAAGCACTCACATTATATTAAGTGTTAGAGGTTTCCTTGTCCCTTTGGGGATGCTTTCTGAGCTTGCATTTGTGGTTTTTGAGGAGAGTCATAATTCAGTGAGTTTCTGAGAGATATGTTGCAGCTATCTTTTGTATTGATTCCAAGGCTTTATTGTGTTGACCAGTGATATGGGGCAAATCTGCTCTACTGTTAATATTTAGGCTTCTACCATTTACATGGGATTCATTGGGAAGAAAGAAATGTGAGCAACGATTGGAAAAGGGGTTTCTGATGAAGGCCTATGAGGCGATTAACATCATGTGCCAAAAAAAAACCTGTGGATAAAATGAGAAAGTCTTCCTCAGTATAAGAGGTGTTCTCCTGTGCAGTTCCTACCTCTGTGCTGTAAGAATATGTCTGGGAACAGACATAAACAAAACTATATCAGGATTGGGCCAAACTTTTGACCCAGTTCTTCTGATTCATGTTGAAAGCATGAATAAGGGTAAATTTCTCTGGTGGCACAGTGCAGCTTTCAAAGAGTTACTGAGAATTGTTCTGCAAATAAAGTAATTTGGGATTATGCTTCTAAGAAAAGAAAGGACTTGAAGGGAATTCTCTACCTTTGACACTGCCAGAGAAAGGTATCCATGTGGTCATTTAAAAGAGGGTACTGGCTGACAGAAATGCAGAACCTCTATGTGATAAAAAATTGTTGTTTTATAATCATAGAATCATAGAATTGTGAAGTTTGGGTTGGAAGAACCTTAAAGATCATCTAGTTCTAATTCTTCTACCGTGGGTAGGGACATTTTTCTCTAGATCAGGCTGCTCAGAACTCCATCCAACCTAGCCTTTAATGTTTCCAGGGTCAGGGCAGCCACAACTTCTCCAGGCAACCTGTTCCAGGGCTTCACCACATCTGAGGAAAGAGTTTCTTCCTAATATCTCATTTAAACCCAATCCTCTTCCACCATATGCCTGTATAAAACATTCCTCTCCCTCCTTTCTATAAGCTCCCTTAAGGTGTGGAAGTTTGCAGTGAAGTCTCCGTGGAGCCTTCTCCAGGCTGAACAACCCCAGCAATAATGTAATTAATGAATATATATCTAGAGAATCTAGTATATTGATATAAGCATATCAATGTCTGCATAATATGTTTAATGTATGTTTAGAGATGGAGCTGTTCCTAAGCAATGACAAAGGTCATGAGGAAAAAAAAGAGTAATAAATTTCTGAGTTGCAGGCAAATGAGCTAATGCTTGGTTTTAACTGGTGACTGTCTCTTCTGAACCACTGAATTGTTCAGATGTAGATAGGGGTTGCCTTTTTCTTGCTGTTGGAAAAACTGCTGTAAAAGCGTAAAGAAGTCTGTTATAATTCCAAGGTGATGTCTTTCATGAGTAGGAAACATACAGCCTGAGCTACAGCCAAAGGGGATTTCCCTGTGGTACTGGCAACTGTCTGGACTTTGCTGAGCTGGCTGATCGCTGAGTGGCAAAGTGTCTTAGAAATGCACTGAATCCTTGGGCAATTTGGCAAGGAGTTGGGTCTGCAGAAAAGGAGAACAAGAATACTTAGAGGAACATTATTTGACCTCAGTCAAGTCTCTGGGCTGGTGTGGTGGAGTACCTTTGAGATTAGCATCAGAAAGTCCTGCTTTGGTCAGGGCATCTGGATTGTGAGCTCATTTTCCTGTGGTTTTCTTTTTCCTGGGAGTAATCCCAGAGAGCAGGCATTTGAAAGATTAAGGTGTTTTTTGCAGAATCAGAGAAGATGGATAAAGTTGTAGCAAGGAGCTGTATGAAGCATGGTTTCCTGGTGTTTATCAGGGTGGGGGACAATTATGTTTTTTCTGTTTGTGAGGTGTGAATGCAGAAGGGTCATTATATGACTAAATCTTTGGTGGCAGAAGAATGTTAACAACTTGTTCCATCAGTGAGCCTCAATGGCACAGCAAGAAATGCTCAGAAGTGCTTGTGCCTTTGCAGGCAATAGAGGTATGGCAAAATCTGGGTTTGAGGCTTGTTCCTGCAGGCAGCATATCACACAGCAGGAGAATGTGCAGTCCTTGCTCTGTTTGAGTCCCTTCTGTTTCTGGGTGTGTGCCACTAATTCTTCCCGTGTTTCTTATTGGGCAATTTAATGCTCTGAAGTGATTAGGCAGTAAGATTCTCTGCAGTATTTGGAATTGCCCAAAGAATCATAGAAGAGTTGGAGTTGGAAGGCACCTTAAAGATCATCAAGTTCCAGCCCCTCCCTCTTGCGGTCAGGGACACCTCCCACCACACCAGGTTGCTCAAAGCCCCATGTAACCTGACATCAAACACTGCCAGGGATGGGGCATCCACAACTTCTCTGCAAAACCTGTGTCAGTGCCTCACCACCCTCACAGCCCAGAATTTCTACTTGCTCTGTAATATAAACCTGCCCTCTTTCCATTTAAAACCATTCTCCTGTGTCCTATCATTCCAAGGTCTTGTATATATCCTTTTCCAGCCTTCTTGTAGCCCCCTTTCAGCACAGGAAAGATACTCTATGTGTCCCTGAAACCTTTTTTGCAGGCTGAAGAACCCTAGCTATCCCAGCCTGTCTTCATAGGAGAGGTTCTTTAGCCCTTGTTTCTCCTCTTTGTGACTCTCCTCTAGACTCACTTCAGCAGGTCCATGTCCTTCTCATATTGGAAGCCCCAGAGCTGGACACAGCACTCTGTGTCCCAGGAAAATCATGAAAACTATTCAGCTCCTTGTGGATATTTAAGACATGTAATTTCCATATCTCAAGGTAGATGATACTGGAATTTGCTTTTTTTAGGAATGTAGGAACATTTGGATTGCTGGCAACAGGAACAGCCCTAAGTTAATATCTTTAGGTTTTCCAGTGAGAAAGTGTTCTCCTAATCAAATGAACTGTGGGGTTTTTGGGGGTGTGTGGTGGGTGGGGTTTTTTGGGGTTTTTTGTTTGTTTGTTTGTTTTTTGTTTTTTTGTTTTGTTTTGTTTTTGTTTTTGTTTTTTGGGGGGGTTGGGTTTTTTTTTTTAATTTTTAATTTTTATGAACTTACTTTTAGCACTAAATCACTCAGACAGAAAGGCAGTCAGGATTTATAGCTGCAGTCCTAGATTTTTATGTCAGATAATCAAGATGCAAGATCATATAATTATTTCATTTTAATATTTCATTAGCATATTTCCTTATGTAACTGGTGCATAGCTCCTAAAATCCTGTAAGGATTCTTACCCTGTTAGGGTAAGAAAAATAGCAGAATGTGTATTGGGTCTGTTATTCAGCAATATCAGAGCTTTGAAACTAAACTCCCAGCTCAGGAGTACAAACTTAAATTTGATAAAACTTTGTTGATATAAAATAGATTCACACTGTTAGCTAAACTCTTCGATGTTATGCTACGTTTCATTCTTGTATAACTTCAGATGCAGATATTGCCAAGGGCTTTAAAAATCTCTGTACAAAGGATTGAAATTTCACTGCCTGAAAATGTAATTTTGATAGTGCAGTTTTGCCTTGTGAGGAAGACATATACAATACATTTGTCATTGGAGACTATTGGCAACTGAAAAAAGTGTAGAAGTTGTATTATTTGCATGCCAAAATATGAAAGATGTCAAAGAAAATATTTTCCTCAGCAATGAATCACATGCCATAATTCCAAAGATAAAAGTCTTACTATGAACACGAATATTCTGTCTGATCTCTTCCCTTTTAAATAACTGATATTAAACCAATGATGTACATTTCTGTCCAGCCCATGGGATCTAATGAAGAGGAGTCTAGTGTTCAGTATTGGGGCCTTAAAATAGATTTTCAGAGATCTGTATGTATTGTGCAGATGGAGAGGTATCATTAACTGGAATCTTCTCCTTCTACAGTGGATTTTTGTAATTCAGGATAAAAAGCAAAATAAAAATATCTTTCTTAGTTTAGTTCAGTGCAGATTCTCTTTGTGGTATAGACTGGGATGTTTACAACTGGGTCACAGGTCCTCTGGCTATAAGAAGGCAAAATACTTGGCTATGACACTTCCAGTGTGATACTTCGCAAGGCAGGGATTATACTGTCCTTTCCATGAGGTGGAATGGATGAGTGGGATGAGTGGGAACAGTCTTAACAGCACCAACGGTGAAAACTGGGAACAATTGCACTCTTTGCAGCATTAAGTCACAGGCTGTCCTGGAAGAAGAACATTGCAAGGGCAACATCCTTTGATGTTATGCCCACATTTGATACACTGGTTATTGAGGGCAGGCTGTAGGAAGTCCAGGCAGATTTGGAAGAAAGAAACACATTTGCATTGTGATTCAAGAGCATTGTATCCCTGCATATCGTTTTCATGGCTTCCAAGGGGATACAGCGATTTGACCTGGACTATACTTCTGACCTTCTGCCAGAACTTTTACCCCCAACCAATTGTATGCAAGGATGTTCTGACTGGCCTGTGTTGCCTCTGAGTCAGATTCTGGAGTTTCTGTTACCAGTTTCTTCCATAGGTTTGAGTACAGATTTTTACCATCAAACTTGTTTCCAAACTGCAGCCCTTTGCAATTTTACTAAATCATGCACTTCTCTAGCCCTTTTACCTTACAAAATGCCAGACAAAATTTAATTGTCTGGTTTGTATCTCCAAAAGCATCCCCATGTCTCTAAGACCGTGACTGCTTTTTGTGAAAGAGTGAACCAACTGGCCTACTCCAGTAACAGCAAATACAATCACAAATTGAAAAAGTTATAGTTATCTGGGTATGCCCAGGTTTAACAGTCTGTCATGCAAATTGAAAGAGAAGCAATGCCTTCCCAGACGTGCTTTTCAGCACAGAACAGGGATTGGTGTTCCTGCCAAGGACCTCCAAGTCTGTTATTAAACAAAGCCATCTTCAGAGAGATTTTAGAGAATTGGTTCCTACCTAAACTGAGAAGTTTCATCTTTGTATTTCCTTAGATGTCCCAGGATATGTAACGTGTCTTGGTCTTAGTGAATCCAGTCATGTAGATCTATAGAATTCTGTGGGTGGTATGACTGAAAATGTGTTCCAGACCTTGTCTGTTGGCGTTAAACTAGCAGAACTTCCCTTATGGGAAAAACTGCATGCATTCCCTCCTGTGCTGTAGCCGTAGGCCATTTTTTAAAATTCGTAGTGGGAAGGCATCTTTAGCAAACCACTGGAGGTCAGAAGAAAATTGGCATAGTTTTCATCTGCTTTCATAATAGTTAGAGGTTCAATTATCCAGCTGAACCCAGCAGGTGCTGACTACCCCACTAGTACATTTGGGGCTCATTAGTCTGCTTCTTTGTGCAGCTCTGACTTGCTCTAACTTGATTTCTGTGTTTTGCGCTAGTCCAAATTTGCACCAGTAGATGTCACTTTGGATACTTGCTAACGAAATCCCACTGGGTGATGCTTCTGAAGTTACTGAAATGTCTATTGAAATGCAGCCTATTTTACTGTTACTCACTGACTAGGGTGTCCTGTACAGTGATTCAGCTGAAGTCCTCACTTAAACAACTTTCATCTTGTTGGCTGACAAAACCTGTGCATATTGCTGACATGGTACTGAGAAGTTCAGTCACTCAGGACTGGATGCAAAATAAACCCAAACATATGACATACAGTTATAAGTGCTGTGATTTACCTAGGAAGGATATCTGAAAGGTGTCTCAAAGCTTCCTGGGTGTGATTTGTTGAAATTCCAAGCATCTGGCTAATGTACTTGGAAAGACACAAAATATGTACCTCAATAAATAGTCATTTGCAAGTTCTTTTCCAGCACCAATGCAACTCTGCATTCATTTCTGAACTGCTGCTTAGCTCTGTTTCTGGTTTTTTTATGCCTCTTTGTTATTGTAAATGTGGCTGAATCTCACCCACATCAGCCAGTGATACCCAGCAACACTTCCCAGAGGAAGGGCTTTCTCCCAAGAGATCTCCAAGATCTAATTCTTAAATGATTATTCATTTGTTTAATTATTTATATTCTATATATGTAAATTATATAGATTAAACAAGGTATAATACAATACAGACTGTATTAAATRGTAATTATTAACTTAATTAACAATGTGGTTAATATTAATTTTTAATTAGCATTATTGTGTGTGATTTACAAATGGAGAAATTTGGCAGAAGTCTGCCCAAAATCATGCAGTGGTTGAGTAGGAAATCACATTTCTATGATGAAGGCCTAAGGATATAGTCTAACCCATGTGTAAATAGGGTTTCTTCTCCTGAAGACATAAACACCTCCACAGGGAGCAGGCAGAAAAAAAAAATGAAAGCCATCCCAGAATCTGTATGACCCATGTTCCCATTGCCACTGGTCTCTAGAATCGGTTGCCATGCCCACTCCTTCCAACTTGGATTGCCTTTAGGTGGTGGAGCTATGACAGCATGGAATCTTTTCTTGGTTAAAACCCAACAAGGGAAAACGTCAAAAAGCAGAGGAGCTTATTTGCTGCTCTGCCACTTTGGGGAATAAAACATTGTTTCCTTGATGGAAAAAAAACTTAGGATGGTATAAAATTTGACTAAGTGGCTGGAGGAACTTGGAGTTTTTTTGAACACAGCCACTTCAAATCTTTGATTCATGTTATCTTTAAAAGTAGACAGCTCTGTCCTTTGGATCCTTCTGGATCATACTTGTGTCAGACTCAAAATGCAGACAATTACAAGAGAGTAATTTGATCAGTACCATTGCCTCTAATAAGTACAGCTGCAGCATTTTTTTCATGTAACTTTTCCTAGCTTACAAATCAGATGCAAGGGGAAGGTCTGTACATTTGCTGGTTTTTTTTTTATGACAAGCTAATTCAAGGACTGCGAAAGTCACCAAACAAGATTAAAAGGTCTGTTCCATTTTTGCTGCAGCCAAAGAGCTCCCATTAGTGCTTCAAATCAGGCAATAGCCACATTATGTCTCTTCTTTTGGCAGTTTGTTATCTGAGTCCTGAATGATCAGATAACTCACCAGGAATTAATGAGACCAGTGGAGTCATGCCTGCTTGAGAATGCAGCCTGGCACCTTCATGGCTCAGCCAACGGATGCATCATTCTTTTCTGATGAAAGTCATCAGAGCGAGGCTCAGCTTTTGAAATTCTGGTGCTTCCTTACTGCAAGATGTGACTTTGTCCTGGCATCAGCATGGAGTTCCACATCTGTTCTGGCAGTGCTCTCTAATGCAAGTTACATCAGCTTGGGATTTGAGACTGTCAGAAGGGATTAGTCAACCCATGCCTGAAAGAAAAAGGGCTAATCCCAGGCAAGGTCTGAGTTCATGCATGGGACAGGATGATAAAGTTTGAACCATGCTTTCCTTGTCACAGCTGTGTAGCCTTGCCTGCTGTGTGTCTTCATTCTTTGTAGATGCTTGTTGCTTATGGTCAAGCTGGGAAAGGAAAGGACAGTTTGCATGCCCCACTGATAGTGGCTGGCAATTCTTATGGCATTCCTGAGGGTTTCAAGAGTTCTCTGCCTCACTGGCCATTTTTGAGGCAGTCATGAATAGAGCCAACTTAATCTTACCAGACTGCAGTGCAAAGTGCCCTCTCTGGGGCTCCAGGCCGGTTTAATCCTCTTGCTGATGTGGAAGAAAGGCTGTGACCTTACTCTGACTGTGTGAGAATTTGGAGAAGACAAACTGACTGCTGCTGGGAAGGAAGCAGAGAATTTTGGGGAAACATTTGCTTTTTCATCATTTCCATTATCTGTGGTTTTCTAGGGTTCTCTTCTTTCCTTTTTGGTACAGCCTTAAATCTTGTCTCTATGTTGGCTCCTGTTAGGAAGCAGAGATTCAGGTTATTCATTTGAGGAAAGCTTCATGGAGGAATTTCTTTTCCTTGGTTAGGACGGAGAGAGGAAGAAGGCAGCCTTTCAGCTCTAGGCCACCACATTCAATTTTCCCATCATTTCCTGAAACTGTTGAGGTGGTCTTGACAAGAGTATCAGCCTAAACCAAGTACTGTGGAGTATGTACAAAGCTTTTATGCTCTTGGTCCTAAGCCAGACCTTCCAGCAGCCCCTTAGGAATTTAGGGCCATAACAGGGCTGCACTTACTTTTGATACTGGTACCATATAGGATCTCACTACTAATTTTACAGCTGCTGGATTATTTCTCTCATGCTCTGTTACAAGGAGGTAAATTCTGTCTCCTTGTTTAACAGGCTGACTGTAATTTACAGAAAGGATTCTTTAGCCAGAGATAGAAATAGTACAAGGTCTGTTGTGAGAAAAGCAGCTGATAAATTGCCCCTTGGATAATACAGAAAGCACAGTGGGGTTTTTAGGTGTTTTTTTAATCAAGACTTGCATGCCTGATTGAAAATTTATTCCAGCTGCTGCCAAGTTGTTTTGGGGATAGAGGTATCCCAGTGTATTAAAAATCCCTCAACTGTTCTCTCATGTTCTGAGGTTTCTGATGAATTCTTCGATGTTGACTTGTGGATGGTGCTGAAAGCATTTCTTCTATTTAAGGAGTGACTAAGACGTTTTGGGCAGAACCTACCAATTTAAACTATAAACCTGGCCTGCAAAGGCAAAAGTGGAAAAACAGTGTTGCAGAGAAGCAGAGAATCAGCTTCGACATGTCTGTGTGCTTGATACAGCTGCATATCTGGCTAGAAAATTCTCACTTCCTACCTTCTGGTGTTGTAATAAGAGTTTTCCGTACACTGTAATTTGCAGGGATGATTAGGTTTGTTTAGAAGGGAAGGATCTAGTAAGCTGCCTTCAATGAAGTAAGGACAGCACTTCCAATTTCTGCAAACAATCTGTTTAAATGACAGGAAAGATATTTCTGCCCCTGTCCACTTCGAGTTATTTTCCACTAACATGGGAGTTTAGCTCAAGTTGGTAATTCATATTTATGGCTTAAATTTAGCTGATTTTTAATCCAGAAGTGAGGCTGCAAGTTTTAGGAGACCAGGACTTCTGAGACAGTCTCTATCCATATCTCATTGCTAATACTACAACTCTTCTCTGCAGTGTTTTTTCTTCTGGTCAGCTCTGATATGAGAGATGAATGGAAAGTTATAAAGAACAAAGATATTTTATTATAAGGAGAAAGATATTTTTGAGGCACACTTGAATCTCAACAAAGCCTTGGACATGACACAAAACCTTCTGGAAATATGAGTGAACAGTTCCCTGAAATCACACAGGGCCCTGTCAATCTGATGCTGTTTAACAAAAGCATTTTAAAAAGCACTCCTGAAAGTTTGATGGTGCCTTTGTAAATTAGGAAGTACATCACCACTTCCTCCTATCCATGTGCCATCTGGTCTTCCAGCCTTTTCAAATCTGTCCTTTCTATTGCAGAGAGTCAGTTTTCATCCTAATTTTCAATTAAAAAAGGCAATAACCTGCATGTGGCCCTGAAAGAGTCATTCAGTCTTGATGTGTGCTTTTGCTTTTCATTGCTTTTCTCCCTTCCTTCCCTTAAGAAAGAAGATGGGTTCCAGAGGAGGAATAGAGGACCACAGATTGAGCTGAGAGCTGCAAAGGGGCTTTATGTTAAGCTCTTGCTAGAGCAGTGTGATTTGAACAGTGAGAATGCCGTACATCTCTTTACAGAGGTTTGAAAAGTGATCATACCATTCTAAACCAACGGTTTTAAATATGGGGTTAGTGTGAAAATATATGTTATATTTTTTACAGGTTGTTGCAAAGGAAAGCAATGTGCTGTTGTCAAATTTCAGTGCATGGTGAAAGTATTCTTTTCTCTTCCAAGATGTTTGCTAGGGAAGGGTGATCTGCAAACAGAAACAAATGGAAAAGCACTGATCCACCTTTGGATGAATGTTCACTCTTCTGTCATTCAGACTGGGTGTCTGGCAAGAGGTTTAAGGCAACTTTGTGGTGGCATATGCTTTAGGTGTAGATTTGGAGGTGGAGAGAGGTAAGGGGGTGTTTCAGGGCTTCCCTTTGGGGCTAGTGCGAGACTGTGAAATAAGAAGCTGGCAAGCTATGCCCAGAGATAAGGACATCCCTGTTCCTGCAGGGCATCTGACACTGTGAGGGAAGGAACAGGAATCTAACTGGTTTAGGACTACTCTGAAGGCTCTTTCCACTGACAGGTGTGTACAGTCCTTTGTTTAAGCTTCAATTTTCTCAGAGATTTAGCACTTGACCTTGTTTGACAAGCTCAGTGAGTCTCAAGGAGAAAGCCTGTGACACTACTCATAATCTGCCTCTTATCCTGACATGTCACACTGGAGCCTGTGTAAAAGGCATTTTGTATCCTCTGGGCCCTTCCAGAAACTGGAGTCACAAGTCTGATCAGCAATATTTTTTTACAAGAATCTGTGAGTGAATTTGTTTGGCAGAAGCCATCATGGTGATAGGGCAAAAGAAATCACAGATTATGAGAAAACTCAACAGACCAACATTTGTATTGATTTTTCTCTTCTGCCTTCTGGCCGTTCACTTGTGCGGTTCAAATAAAATGGTCAGTTCATGTTTCCAGCTCTGCTTCTGATGTCTTCTTGGCTCACTAATGCAAAATCAGATTTCAAAACAAACAAGATTGTGTTCCTTTCCTTCTACTTGCTAGTTCTTGTGCTTCCAACAGGCATCTTCTCTCTGAAAAATAAAGCTATTTCTCAAGGGCAGACCTGGGACTTCTGAATACTGAGAGCACTTTCAGGGGGATCAGGAAAGGGACAGAAGGCAGGCCTTAGATTCTGCACTCCCACACTGTGTAACTGGGAACTGACCTGTCTAAACTCTTTGTCTCTTTTGTTCACATGACCCATACATGAATGCATGTGTGGTAGAGGTGCCACGTAACAGGTAAGAAGAGCAAATACCCAACAGTAACACAAGTTTGAACTCACTAAAATAAATTAAATCTGATTAAAACAATTATGAAACCATACTTTTGATAAAACTTCTTCAGTGAAAGGTTTTAAGCTCAGCGACATTATGTTTTTTAAGAAGTCTCTTCGCTTGGGGAGTTTTGAGACAACTAGTTTACCAGTCCTGGTGCTTTGGGCACCCCTTGTGTTTTTCCTATATTATTGAGGCAGACAAAACCAATATTTGAAGTCCTGGTAAGAGATGATAGTGTGGAGCTCCTCCTTGTCTAATTCTACATGTATCTTGGCAAGTGTCTTAACCACAAAGCAGTGTAAATAAGAGCACTGGCATAACCACAATAGCTCTATGAAAGACTATCTTTGATTTGTCATCTGCTTTTAGTAAGGATGTCCAGAAAAGAAAAACATACACCTGAAGTTTAGTGAAGTTATTTATTTGTCATGGACTGTTTATCTCTAGTTGTGGAAAGTAGTTCAGAAGGAAATTTGAATTTTTGGTTCAAAATCTAAATGTAAAAATTCTTCATTTCCTCCCAAATCTGATGTGATAGGGAGCTGAGGAATCAGCTACTGATTTACAGAGGGTGGAGGTAGTTGAGACCACTGCAGGTCCTGTCCTGATAGCACCAAACAGCATGAAATCCATTCTGTTACCTCACCCATACACCCTGCAAGCTTTTAGCAAAAAATGTAACTCTACTTTTTTTAGGAGAATTTCTTGACATTTGCTCAGTGATGACTCAGAAGCAATGTGGTAAGCTCTTCACTGTTGTGCACATATAATTTAGCACACAGTTCTGACAAAGAAACCCAAAATAAAAAGTTCAAAGCTTAACTGTAGATAACTACGGCTTTGGAGGAGTTTGGTAAAAGCCCCATAGGACAAAGCTATGACACTTTCTACTGCAGTTATCTTACAAGAGCATTGCACAGTGCCTGTTTGCCGAGTCTTCTGTAATCAGAGCATCATGATTGTGCAGTAAGGAAGTTGCTTAAAAGATACTAAAAACGTCACAGCTTCTCTAATTAAAATCAAACCTGAAAGCTCTGAAGCGTTGGCTAAGTGGAATAAAGGCTATTAAAGCACCTGGGTCTCGCTAGGAGATGCCAGGTCTCCCTGGCTTTAGTGTTCTCCAGGGCACAACGAACAACATCACAATATGAATGAAAAATCAAACTGGAAACTGCACAACACGATAGACTGTGAAATAGACTAATTTATAAGTTGGTGCAGAACTAACAAAAAGGTATGTTGGACTGTTTTGTCATGACTTTGATAACAGAACACAAAACAGTTATCACAAGACTAATTAAAAGGGTAATCTTGCAATTTCTATGCAATTTCTAGCAATTTCTAGCAATTTCTAGCAATTATGCTATTTAATGCAGCTCAGCTCCTTTAAAAACCTACAGTCTTGCATGCAACATGATCCTAGTCACACTGGCTAAAACTTCTGATGGTTTCTGGTTTACAAAAGTAGAAATTTAAAGGCAAGAACCTAATTTGTAGTTATGGGTAGTGCTTGTGAAAATTCAGGAATTGCAGCAGCTTTATAATCTGAGAATTGCAGTAAATTCTACCCCAGCAAGCAGCCTCAGGCTTCCCAAATCAGAATCGTGGCTGTGACAGGGTGAAAGGTGAAGTAACATTTGCGTCACATTCACCTCCAGTGTAGCTTGGAGAGGAGGATCTCTGGAAATGTTAAACAAACGTGTTGATGTGGCAGCTGGGGATGTGGTTTAGAGGTGAACACAGTGGTGCTAGGTACATGGTTGGACTGTTGTTCTGGACGGTCTTTTTCTTAAGATGATTCCATGATTCTGTGATCTCAGACTGGCTTCTGTTTCCATCTCTTGTCTGAGATAAAGCTATAAGATGGTTGATGTGGTCTCCTCAGTCCTTCAGAGGAAGGGCAGCATATGCTTTATGTCAAGGTTCCTGCTGTCTTGTGGACACTGTTAGAGAGCTGGGAAAACTGACAGGAAAAGCCTATGTAGAGATGGGGTGTGGTGTGGTCTTAGGTACATGACAGGGCTTTTGCTAAAGATTACTGATTTCTTCCATCCTACTTGAACCACTGGTTTGTGATGCTGCAGGTCCTTCTCTGGCTCCTTTATTCAGCTGGGTGCCTTGACCTGAGGGGCAGAAAATTTTAGGAAGATGATACCTCAGCTAAGAGAAGAATGCTGTGATGGAGCAGTGTTATTAATCATTCCACTTTAGAGTGTTATCCTAATAATGACAGCAGAACTTAAATCTGTCATGCTTCCTATCCCTTGTGCTACACCATTCATTTAAGAAGACATCCATCCCACTGTGGAGACCATGACAGAACATAGCAAGAACAGGTATAAGCTTCTTTTGAGTCTGTGACCCTTATCACATTTGGATTCCACACCATCCCCAGAGCAGGAAAAACAAAATAAAGAATGCCAATTAATTCAAAGTCACAGTAGGTTGCTGATTATAAGCTTAAACAGGATAATAAATGCATGGATATTTTTCCACTTAGAAAAAATAGCCCAAAATGTTATCTACAATTCAAAGTAATTGACAATTTTATTTATAATTTTATTTAGAAAGTGCAGAAAAATGTCATGTAGTATTTAATGTATTTAAAGGCAAATTTATAGATCAATACACGAACATTTGTATTGGTATGCTAATCCAAACATTTTTTGTCTTTTCCACTTGAAGGCTGTTTTTTCCTGTCTGTTGAATCTGTAAGAACTGCTTGTGTTCTGATTCTTTGTTCTGAAACAGCATATTCTTTCAGAAAATGCAGGGTTGTTTTGCCATGTACATTGCATGCTGTGCAAAGGAGGAAGCTTTGCAATGCTTTCTGTCTGGAGAGTTAAACATGTTTTGTTGGTGTATGTGTCCATGGGATGGCTTTTTCTGGTTTATATGACACAAGGTATCAGTCTTTCTGCTCCATGGTTGCTTTTCACACAGCCTGTAGGTGATTTTACTCTTTTGAAACAATAAATGTCAACTGATAATAAAATATCATAACCTGATATTATATGTAATAACTTCTTACATGGTTGGAGATGTTCTCTATATATTAAAAAGGGGTGCCAATATTTTCTCTGTCCTTCAACTCTTTATCATTGAATACTGCTTTACTTGTGTCAATAGCTCATGCAAGAAACTTCAATGTGTGTGCAATAGTGGTAGATCTCTGCCACTTGTTCCAGAAGCTGGAACTGGGCAGCTGCCAGTCATAGGGAAATTCTATCTTAAAGCCTCACCTTGACAGAAAAGTAGGAATCCCTCTTGATACTTAAGGGTGGATTAGTTTCAGATTCAACTGATTATGGAGTGAATATGTTTGTAAGGCTAAGTTTATTCTGGTGGGTGACTTTGGAAAGTTCAGAACAATAATGGGCTTAATGAGCTAGAACATCGCGTTTAACCAGGAAAACAATTAATAATTTGAAACTGAGGAAATTTTTTCATGTGCAGGCCCATATTATACAAAATCCTAGAAGCCTTGAAGGGGAAAAAATCAATATTAAAAATAGAAAATACACTGAAATGAAGAAAATGTGAAAGAATAATACCATCAAGATGATGATGATGATGATTAAAATGTACCAGAATTTGTGATGGAAGAATAAGAGCAGAAGCAGAACTCTAGAACTGGCAGAATTAAAGAAAACAGTCTCCAAAAAGAATAGTTCAAATAATATTAATTGGCTATTAAATAAATTTTGCCCAACTGTTAATAATGCTTGAAGTTTTTTCCAGGTACAGAAGACAGAAACAATGCATGTGAGATGAAAATTTTAAAAAGTTATTCACAGCCAAAGATGATGCAAGATAACAGCACTGAAATGAAAAGAGGAAACTTGGATGACAAAGACTGTAGATACTACATATCAGGCCGGTGGGGTGGGTACATCAGAAACAGAAATAAAAATACATAGAGCCAGTAAGCCTGAATTTGATGATATGAGGTTGGAAGAATTGATTCTTGTGTGAGGTTAGAACTTTGGTTCCCACTATAATAGGACATTCTCAGACTTGCTGTATTATCTCTTCTGAATTGTTAGCCTGGAATACTTACTAAAGGAATAAATGTTTTGCCAACAGAATCCTTGTCAAAAAGGTAGCTTTTAAGTCTTGTGGATGATTAGTCCTTGGCCCTATACCTAATGAATGTTTTTATTAAGGAGACAGACAGTCGTGTGTAAAAAGAACAGAAAATCTGCTCTTCTGCAGGACAGATTAAGTGCTATTACATCCCATGAAAAATTCATCTGAATCATCATGTGACATAACTATGGCTGTGGATTTCATTTCAGTCATCAAGCCTGTGTTTCAGTGATGGAGATAAAGGCAGATCCAATTCCTTCAAGAGTTGCAGCTTAACTGAGAACCATTATTGAATCTCATTAAAATTGTATATTATTTTTAAAAGAAAGAAAAAGGAGAAAATGGCATTTAATGATAAAAATGTTTCCTACAGTTGGAAATTGCTTTCCATTCTCTCAGAAAAATAAAGGAAAGAATGAAATACTTAATTATGTTTTGGATGACATTAGGATAGGAGACCAGCTCTGCTTACTAATGACTTCTCTTCACTTAGCTGCCCCTAAGCCATTGATGCTTTGAACCAGAATTGAATCACCAGCCTTTCTGAAATGTGGATGGGTGTCAGATTGCTTTTCCCCTTTTCTGATATGAGTACTTGCAGCCTCATTGGACTAAATTAATTTCCTCTCCCAGAGGAACAGCGTGGTGCAGGATGAATTTTAGACAAATTTAAACTGACTGCCTAAAGTGTCTCCACTCTGGTCAAAGGAGCATTAGAGACCCAAAGCAAAATCACTGTTCAGCAAAGGGAATGTATGCAGTGGGTACCTCTGAAAGTTCCATCAACCCTTTGCCGGAGAAGAAAATGTTGCTGAAAACACCGATGTTGAAGACCCTTGTAGAAAACACATCAGTTTGAAAGAGATTTGGTCTAGCAAGTGAAGAACCAAATGCTTGTGGCATGATGATGGATCCCTGTCTCAGGAAATGGTTTTCTGTAATACTGAAGTAGCTCTTCAAATAAGGACTTGTTGACAGCAAGTAAGAAGATCGGTGTAAGTGGAATGTCTTGATTAAAACATATCAATTCAGTCTCTAAGGAAGAAAAAAAATCAAACATGTAAAGTTGTTTTTCAAGCAAAAGTTTGAGGATTTGTTTGAAATCAAAGGTAAAGCAAAAGTACCTTTGACTTCTGTGGTGTTAGGAAATGTAAAAAAATGTTCATAAGCAGCTCAGGATAGCTGAGAAAAGGCAAATAACATGGAGGCAAAATGAGTTAAGTGATATCATCAGGATGATGCAGCAATTTAGTGACAAAGCTGGAAAAACTCCATGTTCCTTGAACGTCTTGCCTGCTTAACTGTATGGCTTTACAGCATGAGTCAGCAATCCCACTGATTTCCACTACAGTAAGAGGAGAAAGAATCTGATTGAGACACTATTCATGTGGCGTGGAGAAAGACAAAGCTCTCATGTACATTAGATCTAATGTACAGACTAGGCAGAACTGACTTGCCTACACTGCCTTGTGCAAGTGCTCTGAAGAGATAAGCAGGGTAATATTTGTAAAAATTACTCAACAGCGATGAGAAGAAGAAATAGGAGAGTCCCAAGACTGATCCCTGCTCAGAGAAATCACTGAGAGACTTTAATTAATGTTAATTGGAATGAATTGATCATTTTTGAGAATTAAGTTAGCTTGAAACCACAGCTGAAAATGCAATCTTATGTTAAGAAATATATTAAAAAATGAAAGTTTATGTGAAGATCAGAGGACACAAAGTAAAAAATAAAGTATGGTCCCAATGTGTTTAATATTTATAAGACGTAAATTAGTAAAGGATATGGATGGGCTTACCTCAGAAAAGCGTAAGCATAGCAATTAGAAATAAGTACATCTGGAAAATTAGAAAGTAAATTCTGACCTGTGTCTGTGTCCTCAGATCAGTATTTAGTTCAGTAAAGTCTTAGTATGACAACACTTAATTATAAAGAACAGCGTGGAAAATGTATTGGATAAATTTTATGATTATTTGGTATGTATTTAGTGAAATGTCAAAAAGCTTTGTTTTTTCTTTCTAATTACATACTTCCAAAATATAGCAAAGAGCTGATGTGTTTCTGAGCTTTTTTTTATAAATTGTAAATTCCCAGTAGTCGTGACATGCATGCACTGGAAAACGATTTAAGTTTTGCCTAGAAAAGAGACAGAGAGGACAAATGAGGAATTGGAAAGAACTGATTGCACTAAATATTTAAGAGTCACTAGATTTTTAAAGAAGCTTTAAAAAATTTAAAGTACACAGAATGGGAAGATTGTGCACCAAAGTGCATGTCCCAGGACTCAATCTTTGCTAGAACTCAGATTTCCATGTGGCTGTAGAGTTAGCCCTATGCATTTACTTTTGAATAAATATAATGAACTATTAACAGACTATCTAACTGTGCTACATTACCAAACCTTTTTAGTGAACAAGTGCTCCTTCAGATTAAAGAGTGCTCACATTCACCCACAACACTAACTCTCTTTCCTGCACTCTGAAATTTAATGCAGTAGCTGTCTCTAGCTGTTGTTGAAAGAGCACCTGAGGGGTTATGCTGCAAAATGAAAGCTCAGAAGCATGTATGACAATTGCACCCATCTCAGCCAATTTTCAGAGATGCCCAGTAAGAGTGGGATTTGGCAACTCACCCTAGCAGCTCAGAAGAGGAGGAGGAGGAGGAGGGAGGTAAGGCTTTGCAGATCTTAGGAAATCCTTGTCACAGTTTTATGTGTGTTGCAGTGGTTCTGTGTGCAGGTTGCATCTGTTTTCAAGCGTCATATCTGAAGTCTTTAAATAGAATTGAAAATGAGAAATATAACAGGATTTTAAAAAAAATTACATCCATTCATAGAGAAGACATAAATATGACAACCCAAATGCAAGTTTGGTTTCATGATGTCCCTGAACTGCCAATGGTTGAAGGTAGTTGCTGCCAGAGGCAGAATCACTTAATATTATCCCAATGCTTGCAATCCTCCTCAGAGCAGCAACTTCTGGCTATCTAACTGGACCCTTGTTATAAGATATTATTTGCAGTTTTTCTGTGCCACTGCATTCCTGCTACACATTTTCAGCTGTAGTGGGTTTTTTTTCCCTTTCTTTTCTTTCTAAGTTGAGACAATGATTTATATCTACTGCATATAAAGAAGCAAGTAAGTCTGGGCTGTTAACACTGGTGACTGTGTCTCTCCTCTCCTCCCCTCCACTTTTGGTGGGCACAGAAATCACTCTACCACAAATCCATATTTTCTGCTTCAAGTTTCCTCCTTATTCATCCTGAATCTAAGGAATATATCTGAGTAYTATGTCTTACTGTAAGGGAGAAAGGAAAGAACCTGAATGGGCTCCGTTGTTCAAACCACAGCACAACTGCCCTGCTCAGAGCCCAGCAGAAGACCACACTTGGATTTTAATCTTCTGCAGTGGAGGAAACAATTGCTGGGGGAGTGCCAGGACTGGAAAGAACTTGGGATGCCGAGACAGAGCTATAAAATTTTAATGTAATGGCTGGGGGAAAAAGTCACTGTAGTCTAGATAGTACATACCAGAAAAATACTAAGGGGATAATATTTTTACACAGCATTATGCTCTTTCTGCACTTGATTCTGACAACTATGGACCTTCACACACTCTACCGAAGATTCCTTTCTCTTTCAGTCCTATCCCCCCTCTGCTGCAAGAAACATACATGGTGTTCAATTTCACAGATTGTCCCAACACACAGCTGCTGGCATAATTTCTTCAGATTGTCATAAAGGGGCACGTGATGAAACCTCATTCTTGGAGCAATATCTTAATTCTCATCAGAAACAAAATTTTCTCCAAAACTCTGACTAGCCAGTGAGATTTAAATACTCTACAGCCATGCAAAGCTTAAGACCCACTCCTCTGAAGGAGACAGTCTATGAGGGCCTCAGATTGTTGGAGAGCAGTGGTGGCAGGGCAGAACCCAAAGAGAAGAGCTGCTGGAAGATGACTCTTAGTGCACTGGGGCTCAGGATGTGCAGAGAAAAACATTCCAGGCTCATTCCTTGACCTTTTCCTGGAAGGAATTATCTATCTTAGCAGCAGCACTGAAGAAGGTCCACAGATTACAGGAGGAAAGAGGGATAGTTAGTGAGGTGAGATGTCAAGCTTTGACATTGCTAGAGCTCATCAGTTCCTCCTGTACATTCCCCTGCTGAAATTATAATTTTGGGCAGGTAGTGAATGTTATCATCCTGACTGGAAAGCCATTAACACTGTGGAAGGTCTTTTGTATTAGTCATCAGAGCTAGTGACTAGTGATCTTTGGTCTGCTGCTGAAAGTGATAGGCACTACATTTAAAAAGAGCTAAGTGTCTGATATGCAACAAAAAGGTCTTGTAAGGAAATGAGAATTGCAGGAAGTCTATCCCACTGCTATTGCAGTGAGCTTTCATTAGCTGAACCCAAATTTATGCTTGTTCCCATTTCTGTTGAAGGAATGGATTATGCCTAAGAGGAGATCGGGTGGGGTGAGGGAGAGGGAGAGAGGGAGGAAGAAAGTGCAAGAAGAATCTCAATTCTTTCTAGTTTTAGTGAATCAGTCAGAATGGGAATGGGTTATTAAGTGTATCTGTTTTTTAAAAAATTAAAGGACTTCACAATGGGCACCTACAGAGATCAGAGTGACAAAAAGAGATGAATTCAGATGAGGAGAAAGGTTTGGGAATATTTGGGATCATGATAGGGAAACAACCAGGTTAATCAATGAGTTTGCCTTTAGCAATCAAACTGTTTATTGTCTGAACTGGCTGTCATTTCTTCCTTGGTTCTCAATAGGGAGAAATGCATACCTGAGGGCATGATGTCCCAGGTGCACACCTTGGGACATGCATGGAATGTACTGCTGCCCACAGTGAATGCCTCTCCCCACTGACTAGAAGGGCTTAGAACAGATGCTTAACTTGTAGCTATCTAACTGTTGAGCAAGCGCTCACTCCTCGTTTTCTATTGCCAGGTTCATTGCAAAGCCCTTGTGTAGAGGAGTGCCCAAAATGGGAGAACATCATGCTAAATAGGCAGCTTAGTTAATCTTAGTCATGGCCTTAAACCTGTTTGCAGTGTGTTTGTCTCTCTAGAGCTGGAGATTGCTGTGTCTGGCAAAGAGCAGCCCCTGAATTCTTGTCACAGAGGCCACCCCTGTAAGGCCCCTGCTGTCAGCAGGACATATGAACCCAAAGCTGTGTAGCTTCCCAGACTTTGTCTCTTCTGCTGTAGAAATCCCCTGTATTTCTAAGGTAAGGTTCAGAGGGTAATTATTCTGGTGCCTGGAGTTTTGCTGTTTGTTTTAAATATACCTTTCAGATGATATCAAAGCAGGAAAAGCCACAGGGCAAAGTGGAAAAATATTGTTAATGTCTCCTAATTAAATTCATTGAAGCAAATCATCTTTCTGCTTCCTTTGTTTGCCACTGTCTGTGGTGTTTTTGCCTCTCCTCCAGCATGAGCTGGCACCTTCTTCTCCTGGGAGCCACACACTTGCTCTGATACAGGCTGATGAAGCTAGTGCCCCAGAAAAGTTATTTTCCAAACACAAGGCTGAATAACCAGACAAATAATATTTTCACACAGCTTTACTGAAAAATAACAGAGTCCTTGGGCTTGCAGAGCTGCGCTGGGAAGCAGGTGAGAGACGGAATATTGATGGGCAGTCTAGAGAGCAAGCAGGTGCTTTTTATGATCATGCTTTGTCATTGAGTTGTACTTGTTTTCAGACAATCAGAGGCTGTGTCTCTCTAAGACTTGAACTTTTTCCTCCTGATATGTAAGTGGGAGGAGCTAGTTTCTTTCTGTGGTGAGAATGAAGCCAAACAAGAGCAGGAACTGGGACTGAGGAACCCGCCACATTGGGAAAGTGACAGGCAAGCTGTTACCAGTAAGGATGCCAAGAATGCATGAATATATAAATAAAAGGGAGATTTTCTATCAGCAAAGAGATGCACACCATGTTTCCCACTCTTCTTGAAAGTACTCCAGAATTAGAAGCTTGTGCCCAACTTAAAAATCTGCACACTAGTTTTTTGCTAATGTGCAAACTTCCTACCCTCCCACACTCTACAAATCTCTCTGACAAAAATCCTGCAGATGACGGATTTCCACCCTTGAAGCACATAAGGTCAAGAACAATAAGTACCTAAAGTCACACAAATGTCAGCATTTGCTAAGCAAGGTCTGAATGGTAATCACAGGGTATATACTTGCTTGACCTGTTGTCAGGGTGCCAGGACCTGTCCATCAGTGGCATGAAACAACATCTCTTTTCATCCCAGAAGCCCAGCCAGCTCAGACACAGAGAAGTGTTTCTACTTTCTCTATTTGTTCTGCCCAGGCTCTAGTCCGGGCTGAGCTTACGGGTGGCTTCTCTGTTCTGCCCATTTTTCAGATGCTTCTCAAGGGCCACAGTGTTCCTTCTCTCAGTATCAGAGTTCCTAGGTTTGTCACTGAGTTTGTGTCAGCTTCTTCTGCGTGTACTTGCATGGCAGTAATTTTTAAAGAACTCTACGATTAGTAAAAGGCATGCTTCCACTAACACAGGACTTCTCTTGAGGCAGCAAACACTGAGATTTGAAAGAGCTTTTCTCCCAGCTTTTCAACAAAAACTTACATAAAAGATTCCAGGTTTTAGCAGCAATTTGGATAAGTAGGGCCATTACCAAAAAGGCTGAGGCTTTGGCCAAAAACCACAACCAGCTGTTCCAAAAAAGCTTGTGTGATCCTAAAGAAAGGAATCAAGTGTATACTTACTTAATTACTTCTTTTTTACATTTGAAGAATAATTGCTCATTAATGGCCTGAAGCAATTTAATTTTCTTAAGTAATAGGATTCCTAGTGGCTAATGGCTTTGCTGGGCATGTACAGATATTTTATGATGGGAAGGTATTAAATAGTGGTTGGGATACAGAAAAGCCTAATCAGCTGAGCATGTTGGTGATGTCCGTGGTCATATTTATGTGCAGGCTCAGTTACTGATGTGTTCCCTTCCAACGCTTCTTGCTCCTTGAGGTCATCCAAGGTGTGATTTAAAGTATCTCTCCACTCTTCTCCTGCTTCCCACACCCCACACCCAGCTATTGGAAGTCTCATTAATGACACCAAAGTGCTCAGACAATATGAAAATAAAATAGAGACCCAGCTTCCCTTTGCCTAGCTTGAGGAGGATAAGATGAGCATGGCTGATTATCAATTACTCCATAAGTAAGTTCTTTGAACTGCTGCTTTATGACATATGCACAACAAAAATGCAACATGCTGCATGCATCGCATTCACTACTGTGACAGAAAACCCCCACCTGATTAGATCAAGAAAGAGAAAGAAAATGGGTTTGTTACTCTCTTCTTGACTCACTGTCTGGAAGATGAATGCTTCCATGCGTTAAGAGGTTTACACTTCAGCTGTTCCATATTCTTCTATTGGAATTGCTATGAGGTCCTGCATACATGGAAGGCAAGAAAAACTGGAGACCAAGACCTTGAGAACTTTTGAAATCTATTACAATTATTTAAGAGCATTTAAAAAGGCTCTTTTTGGTACTTTAGTGAATGGATGCTGGTAGGAGATGAAACACCTTTATCTTGTTATGATAGAACAAAGATGTGCCTGGGAGAAATGTGGAGCAGAGACAGCAAGCTCCTCTCCATAAGATTTGTCTCCCTCTTTTGCTGTACAGCCCTTAGCTTGGTATGGGCTATGAGCTCCATGGGCTCTGCCCCTGTTCACATATCCCTGACAATACAAAGCATTTGTTCTATGACCATGACCAGCCAAGAGAAAGAATGAGCCAAGCTCGACAGCTGATTTGACATAGAGGAAATAAGAAGCATGCACCTCATCTCTATAATGGGTTTTGAGCTGTCAGCCCAAGCTAGTTGTTTGCTATTGCAATGGTCTGAGATTTTTTTATACCATGGCTGTTTACAGTTGAAAACAGTTCTTCAGGTTTATCATAGCAACCCCACCTTGCAACACTATATAGACTGAGTGGGTCTCTGACTTCAACTCCATTATTGCTGTTTGGTTGGATTGTTAAGATGAACCAGATATCTTCCCTTATCAGCTTTCACTACAAACATGTCTTCTCTGGTCTCTTGGGAAGCAAGAAAACTACCTTGAATTAAGTAAGGAGAAGGTTGATGTGCTAGTTCAAAAAGGGCTAGAGAAAAAGAAGCAACTTGCCCATTTTTTCATGTCCTTCTGAAAAGCTGCAGCATATGAATTAACACTCATCATTTCTTATGCGCTCTTTTGGATGTCAAAGGTTTTCTTCCTATTTTTAAAGCATTTTGATGTCAGAGTTCTCACTTCTGTTGTCAGTTAATGGGTTTGAGAAATACTCTTTGTACTTCAGAGGGAAGAGTGTGTCAAAGGTTTGAAACTAATTGATTAACTACCTTTGATTTTACTGACTCTTGGCTCAGAGTTTGTGACAATGCCTTGGTCTCAACAAATGTACTGGCAGGGTGGCTGTGCTAATTAGATCCTAGCTGCAATGGCTGCAATGTGAAATTTATTCCACACAGAAGAATCCCCAAGGAATTTATGACAACAATTAAATTGTGTCAAAGCAAGGACTAAAGATAATCATCAAACTAATCTTTCCTGATCTCTTACTATTGCTGAATTACATTATCTTGTGCTGTCAACAAAGTCAGCAATTACAACTTTGGTGTAGTTTACTTAAAAAAAATTCTTACTGAAAAGTTTGATGCAGTTTATTGTCCTGTCAAATTCATCCTATCAACCCAGGGGAGTTATTGAGGACAGTATAACATATTAAAGTGGCACAGAAACCACTTCTTATATTTCAGTGTAGCATCATCGTAAGCAATGACTGTGTTTCAGAGCAGACTCAGTGTAACCCCTTTAGAAGGGTCAATCTTACTTTAATTCTCTATTCACCAAGAAGAAATGAATTGTTTCCCATATGGTCACACAGAAAGCTGAGAAAAATTTCAGATGCGTACCTAAATTTTGGTCTAAGGGCCTCTTTTCCTCCCAGGTTAGTTCCTGGAGTTCTCAGAAGCAGGGATCTCAGAAGCAGGGATATGAATGCTACTTTTATTGCTACTTTTATTCCTGGGCCTGTTAGTTGGCTCTACTTTTTTTTTTTTTTTTTTCCTTTTTTTTTTTTTTTTTT
>QVAJ01000262.1:401884-437102 GCA_003546035.1 Mixornis gularis | reverse complement strand
AGGAAGGAAGGAAGGAAGGAAGGAAGGAAGGAAGGAAGGAAGGAAGGAAGGAAGGAAGGAAGGAAGGAAGGAAGGAAGGAAGGAAGGAAGGAAGGAATCACAAGGGACAACTTCCACTGTCAGGGGTCTTGGATGGTCTTGTTTCCCGCTTACAGTCCATGCCCCCTTCTTTACCTCATTCCTGTGCTTGTGTTGTGCTGGGCTTATCTACAGGAGTCATAAAAAGGATTTTGGTCCTTGAAAAGTTCTACACTTCGCTCTACATGGCCCTCATCTCCAGCCATGTCTTGTTCTTTCCCATGGCATGTTACTACCAACAGTTCTTGGCTGTTACTACCAACATGGTTGGCTCCACAGGTACTGGGCTATCAGTGTTTGAGACATATAAATTTAGCCCCTTTTCTGCTAGGATTCGGCATGTGGTTGAAGGATCAATGTCCAAGCAGACCCCAGAGATGAGTGGTGTCCTCAGGGTTCGGTGTTGAACTGCACTGTTCAGCATCTTTGTCAGTGACATATACAGTGGGATCAAGAGCACGCTGAGCCGGTTTTCCACAGATGCCAAGCTCGGTGGGGCAGTCAACATGCTGCAGAGAAGGGATGCCATCCAGAGGGGCCTGGACAGACTGGAGAGGTCGGGCTGTGCAAACCCTGTGAAGGTCAGAAAGGCCAAATGCAAGGTCCTGTACCTGGGTCAGGGCATTCCCAAGCACAGCTGCAGGCTGGGCAGAGAATGGATTGAGAGCAGCACTGAGGAGAAGGACTTGAGGGTGGATGAGAACTTTGACATGACTTGGCAATTAGCACTTGCAGTCCAGAAAAATCACCCTATCCTGGGCTGCATTAAAAGCAGCTTGGCCAGCAGATTTAGTGAAGTGATTCTATCCTTCTACTGTGCTTTCACGAGACCTATCTGGAGCATTGTGTCCAGCTCTGGGATCCTCAACATAAGAAGGACATGGACCTGTTTGAGCAAGTCCAGAGGAGGGTCACAAAGATGATTAGAGGGCTGGTGCACCTTGCCGCTCTCCCATGGCTGGATAGGACTCTTAAGCAAAACAGTCTAGTGCAAAGTGTGCCTGCCTATAAGGGGTTTGGGGTGATTAGGAGATATTTGTAAGGTCCCTTCCAGCCCAAGCCATTCTATAATTCTGTGATCCCTTTCTTTTAACTAGGTTTGTCTGGGCTGGTTTCCCCTGAAACCAATGGAACAATTCCCCTTGATCTGTGTTTGCAGAAAATTCAGAGTTGGCTTCTGCAACCAGGAACCTGATGCAGTTCTGTTTTTCACTTAAACAACAACAGTGGACAATACAATATGGTTTTCAATCAAAGTAAACAAACAAGGCTTGTTGAGTACAGATCTGATCTCCCCCAGAGAGCAGTGCTTTATCTTGCACTCCATCTGTTGTGGAGCAGCAGAAAAGCAAATTTCATATCTGTTGTTTAAGGTAGCACTACTCTTGGATGCTTGGGGCACTGGGTATTCCCTTAGGATTGTTCTGCAATTCCACAGCTAATTGGAATGGAAACCAAGGGTGTGGTTCTCAGGCAGCAATATTGCTGTGGGGAGAAGGAAAGACTGTGATTCACCCAGTGCCATCAGAAGATGCTGATGGAAGGCAGTGAAGATCAGGCGAGCCCTTTGAAATCTGCATCTGATCTGTGTTTGTGGTGCAAGAGAAAACGTGTAGGCCTCTATGTTTGCTGTGGGAGCCCCCTGAGAGAAACTGGGGGATAGGACTGAAGAGAAAGACCTGAAACAAGACAGGTCATGCAAGAAGAATTGCTGTGATTTTGACAGAGCTAAAAGCCCAAGCTAGCACAGAGTAGGAAGGCATGTGTAGCCACTGGGAACTTATGGGGAGGTGGAACCTTGGATGAGGTAAAGGATTCAAAGACATGAGCCAGGTTTACAAATAATTGCTGGTAGGAAACTGCCTGAAAAACTCTGACAGTCCGCAAGGAAATGTTTTTGGAACATCTTTTGTTGTTCCGAAAGAGGGGAGAGATGATGCCCTGCCTTTGCATCTCAATTGTCCCCTACCTGAAGTTTAATTGTCCTCTTTTTTTTCTTTCTGCCACCTCTCTCCTGAGTTGTGCTCCTGTTTGGCTCACACGCAATTGAACAATGCAGTTTAGGACTGCGATTGCCAGACTTTGCCTTGTTCTTTTCCATTATTAATCAGCTGTCTTCCACTAACATATTGACAGGGTCAGCAGAGCTGTGCAGCAGCGTGCAGAGACAAGAAAACACCCACACCTACACTCACTCCACACAGAGCTCCCAGGCACATCCCCCACACATCCTGCTGGTGTATCCTGGATGGAGACACCCGGCATTCTCTCTCATGCCTTTCATTCCATGCCACAGTTTGAAATTTGCATGATTGCCCATGTGTCAGGTTGTGATTCTTTGTTCATTACTCCTCAGAAGGCATAGAGATTATCTAGGGTCAGCATGTTTGAGTTGCCTGAAACAGTCTGTGTAATTCTAACACTTCATGGCAGACCTTGCACTTAAATGGGTTACTTGAGAGACAAAGAGAGTGTCCTCCTTCTGGGACTAATCCTCTCTATCAAGTTCAGGGTAAATTAACTGATTAGAAGGACAAGTAGACTGACAAAAACAAACTAGCAAGAAGAGCCAAATTTAACACAAAATTAAATCAGCGGATTTGAGCTGAAAGAAGGGCCAGATCACATTTTTGGGCAGATCTACATCAAAGTAGGTTCTGTGCTTTAAACAGTGGTGAGAACAGTGTACTTGGGGCTCTGGGTTTCAGCACCCTCACCTCTTGTATTTGACAGCCTGTTCATTCACAGAGAGACCAAAGAAATCATGTAGAAAGACTTCCAAGTTTGTACAAAAAAAAAAGAGGAGTCTTTTTCTGTACCCTAGACTCTCACAGTTGTGGAACTAAAGGTCAGTGCAGAACTCTACCTATTGCTCTTGTTTCAGTCCTACATATATTCCTGGCAGAAAATTCCATGCATTAATCATGAAAAGATCTAAATTGGGCTGATGTTCTCATTGGTAATGGAAGAGAAAAATAAGAATTTGCACAATTGGTGAATAATGTCCAAAAGTACAGATGAAAGTTAAATCTTTTTGCAGCAGGTACATATTTTCTGGATTTTTTAAGGCATTTTGTGGCAAATCGTATTAGACAGGAGGAGAAATATTTTAATTGCAAAGGGTAGTTAAGTTTGAGAACCAGGTGAGAGGTTTTCAGTAGTTGAAGTCTCTAAGAAAAAGACTAATTCAGGTCAAGTTAACTCTTGAGATAAAATGGTATTCATGTTGCTCTTCCAGTGTCTTTTCTAACCAGATGCTTTCAAGTCTGGCTGATTTTTTTTTAAATTAAGGTTCAGAATATGAATGAAATTAAACAGACAGAGCTGTTAGTATAGACTTGCTTAACTTCTATAGGAAGCAAGATAAGGAATAAACATTTAAATCTCTCAGTAGCTTTTCAAACCTTAGCTAGGTAAATAGTAAATAAAACAGTAATTCCGAGGATGTCTGTATCTGCTGCAGCTGTTTAGACATAGTTTCAGTACTATCTGCAGCTATGCAAAACCACTGCAAAGTAAAATTCCCCGAAGAGAGATTTAACCAATACAGTTCACATGCCAACCTCTTCCCAGAAAATAAAGCTCGGTGATACGTGACATGCAGTATTATTTCATACGCAGTCATATTTGGACCGAGATCCAGTTTCAAGCTCTCAGGACACTATGGGAGGAAGACTTGTTTCCTGACTTCTCTGGTCCCACCATATAGTCTTCAAGGTGTCTTTGTATCCCCCACAAACCTCCTTTTTTAGTTCTTTAGGTTTTTCAGATAAATCACTTGTTTCTAAGTAGGCAGTTCCAAATCTGATCCAAGGAAAACCACTCCCTTGCACATTGATTGCAGCTGTCTTCCTGCAGAGTCAGTTCCACTCCTAACCCAAAGATAAGCTGTTACTTCTGCAACTGTGTTAGCTATGATATTACTCTTTATTCATCCCATGGCCTAGATATTTGCTAGATAAACATGTTCATTTTTAGTAGAAACTGTTGGCTTGTCTTCAGAAATTGTAACTGTATTTATCATAGTTTCACATTTTAGGCTGCAGGTCCCATTGGCTCTACATTCCTCTACTCCCTGACACTCTTACTGTCATTAGATCAAATTTCCAGAATGTTTCTAGTTCATGCACCTACTTTGCCTTGTAATAAACTGGAGGAATATGGAGGAAAAGAGATGGGGAGAAGTTGATGTTGTTTGTCAGTATGTCAGTATGGTCTTTTCCTGATACACAGTCAGTGAGTGTGGGTTAAGCCAAGGGCCTGGGTATTTTTTCCCTACTCTTCCCACCAGATAACTGAGGACTCCAGGCTGACAGTATTTCTCTAACATGACCCAGTGACGACAATCCCCGAGTGGCTGCAAAGTAACAACTCCAGGAGTGGCAAGAGGGTACACATACTAAAAATGTTTCAGTATCTTCCTAGGTTAGGTCCATAATTCTGCATATAGTGGAAGACATGAATACATGACTAAAGGCCAAACAGGTAATGACACAACTTCTGATATTAAATTTTGTGGGGTTGAAGCTTGAATAAAAATGTAACTATTCTCATCTTCAAATTTTTTGGAAGTAATGAAATATTTTCTATCCTCAGAGCATGAGGAAAATTATTTTTAGTTGTATTTTTAAAAATTATTTGTTAACTTCACCCAAATGATTTCATGTGAAGACGCTGTTTTAGAATTTTGGTTATATTAAGACTTTCTTTTCTATAATTTTATTTCCTCTGAAACAATTTCAAGCCTAAAGTTTGCCATTTTATTCACCTATGAATCTTCACAGATTACATTTCTTGTTAATACAAAGCATTACAAAATACCACCAAATTTAAATGGTAATACTGAATTCTCATTACTGGTTGGTTTTGTTTCACTTTTTCCTGTGAGCTGGATGTTTGTTCAGCAAGTTCCTGAGCTAGATGACCAACACATCTTGAGCTGATACTTGTTTTGAGATGGAGGATTTGAAAGCACTCAGAGTACCTGTGTGCTACTAGGATTTATGTTGTCTCCCCTACTGTTCTCCTCTAGCTGGACAAGGAAGGCAGAATCTGCATAAATTACACTGAGAATCACCGAGAGACATCTACCTGAGGCCTGAGAGAGAGAATGGGGTTAATACAGCTGTGCAGACTGACTACAGTCTAGCATTGCATGTCATTCCTTCTGCATGGTAGCTGGTCCTGTGTTGAATCTCCTTTGGGGGGTACAGCCCTGTAACTACAAGTTGGTAAAATTCTTTCTTTGTCTTGCACGTGAATGGAGATATCATTTGTCCTTAATATCTTTTCCATGAAATCAGGTGTGACCAGCACCTAGTGGGTATAAAAATTTTAAGACAAATGTCCTTAAACATTTTGGCATGAGAGAATTGATTTAGAGAGCTAGAGTGTATCAAAGCCACTGCTTTCAACTTTGCAGGCTGTCATCTTAAATATAAATGATGATGGAGAAGGGAATCAAAAATAATGCCTTTGCTCAGAAATGTTTAGGAGGAAAAGTCGCACCCAACAGCCCTCTGAAATGAGAAAGTCATGAAAGCGGCAGTGCACTTCTGGTTTTACTGGTTAGCAATTTTTACTAATCTTAGAAGTAGAAAAAATGAAAAGGAAAAATAATGAAAATAGCATCTAATTCATGTCTATGCAGCAGTAAGGTTTTATTGGTACTTGAAAATACTGAGTACATCATACCATCTTAATTCTTTGATGTTTTTGAAATCATATTTAATTTTCTTTTCAATGTTCTTTTCAAGCGTATTCATGCAAAATGAATTGTAAGCAATTGTGCAGGTGCTTGTGAGGTGACTAATAGCTGAGGAGCTGAGAGTGAGCAGCCATGAAGGTGGCTTTCCAAAAGGTAAAAAGGATAAGCAGAAGAATATTGCTGCCAGACAGGGTGCTGTCAGCCTGGGGACCACAAGCATCCTGGAAATGTACAGCTGTCCTCTTTGAAGCACAGCTAGGCACAGAGAAATGAGGACACTTCCTGAGTTTGCATCACGATCACAGTACCAAGAAAGTTTAACCTCCATTTATCATCAGAAAAAATGGAAGCAGTCTGGGAAATTTGAATTGATCTGAATAAACAGAGCAGGTCTCTGAACAACCTGATGTAGCTGAACATGGTCCTACTCACACTGCTTGGACTGGATGGCCTTGAGATGCACCTTCCAGCCCAACCCATTCTATGATTCAATAATACAGAGGGTAGCTTTCAGGTAAACTTCTTGGTCTAGATTTGCATGTGACAGTTTGAGTTGATTTTTTTTTTTTTTAAATTGTGTATCATCTTAATCTCTGAAGTGCAAACACTTATGGGAAGAGCAGCATATGCATATGTTTTATGTCCTGTATTAAATCTAACCTCTTGAACGTAATATCATAAAATAACATTTTGGTTACTCATATAATGTCTTAGTGGCATGCTGCTAATTCTTAGTGGAAGTAGCAAATTTCAAGTACCCATTCTACTCACAGGATTCAGAGTGTTTCACTTTAAATAGTATGAGTCAGCTGATCTTCTCATGACGATTTATTTTCACAGAAGTCTTTCTGTCCTCCTTATACAAAGAGAACATGGATGAATGGTGTACAATATGTCCCACATTAGAACATCTAAAACTGTTGTCTTCACTGCTGTCCTGTCTGTCCTGACCTCCTTGCTTCCTTTTGTCGATAACTAATTTTTCCCTGAGGTTTTGCCACATCTAGAAACTATAAAATGCTGCAGATGGACTTTCAAAAATCATTGCAGGTGATGGACCTGAGCATCAGGCTTGTTAACAGAAAAGAGGAGGATCAACATCAGTAGAATGCCACCCTAACACTTTACTAACATGAAGCTTATATTCTCTTTCCTAGAGACCCACGGCTGCATAATCCCAGTTTCCCACACGTACTTGCTTCTGAGTGATCTCAGCATCTTGTCTTGTGAAGGACATCCATCTACTGGGCTATACTTAGTGGAGGGTTGTTAGTATGGATATTTTTAGTGTCTGTTTAAAATTGCAAAATGAGAATATGTGGTGTTCTTACTGCAGAATATGAGGAACCACGTGCAATGGCTGGCTTCATCAGACATCCTGTTCAGGATATGTGTTATTTCTCATATTATGATTCAGACAATGTGTTATCTCTCCCCTGCAGTATGGGATAAAGAAGAAGGAAGAAAAGGAAGCAGAGGCTCAGGCTGCACTGGAAGCTAATGCTGAAGGGAGTCTGACACGCCCAAAGAAGGCGATACCTCCTGGCTGTGGGGATGAGGAAGAGGAAGAAGAGGAGAGCATCCTAGACACAGTCATCAAATACTTACCAGGGCCCCTGCAGGACATGTTCAAGAAGTAATAGCTGCAGGCTGTTAGATGGGCATAAACAGTACTGCAAAGGATTTCTCTTTTGCCCAATGGGGATTTACAATCTTGCCATTCATCCCGCAGTCCTCCCCACCTCTGCCCACTACTGCTCACTAGTCCCTTTGCTTCCCATTCCCTTCCAACTGCCTCTTCCCCTTTCCTCCACCCCAAGACTCATCCATTCCTTAATTTTGTACATAGTCACATCCAGTAGATGCCTCTGAATGGATGTAAAGATTAAAAAGCTGCAGACTACACAACTTTTATTATAAGCCATAGTACTATGTATGTTAAATAAGGCAACTGCACATCAAGCATAAAAAAGGAACAATCTCATTTCCATCCAATGCAAGAAGGAGTGTTCACTAAGTATGAACAGTGGCCTCTTTTATTTTTTAAAATTATCTTATTTTTATTATTGATAATAATTAGTCATTATTATAATGTTCCTATTGATTGGACCACATTAGCCATTTTTTGTTGAGCACATTTGCTCATGGAAGGGATATCTCAGTTCTCCCATGGAAGGAGAGCTTTTCTGTTTTAATTCCATCCGTGACATAAATAAAAGAGCGTTTGGAAAGTAAATCATGCATGACTTAAACAGCTGACATCACTCAGAAATTTGAAGAAGTGAGTCATCTGCCCTCAGATGCTGTAGAAGTTAAATGCCTCAGAATCTAAGCAAGAGTCATGTTACTTTGGGAATTAGCCATACATTTACCTTGAATGAGCAAATTGGTCAGGCATTTGCCATATACAGAGAGCTGAAACCATAGTAGAATGCACAGTGCACTGGTAGAGGACCTCCCCAACCCCTCTGAAGCCAATGACAAGTGTATTTGCTGCTCTGTTTAACCAATCTTCCTCTTTCTGCCATATTCAACTAACCTGTTTCCAGCAGTGCTTGTGGGTTGGACATTTGGGTCCAGCATATTGTCATGGCTGTGTCCTGCCCAACCTTTCCTGCAGTGTGTGGGAGTGTGTGGTAGCCTGAATGTTAGTCATGGCAGATCTGTAAATATCCATGATGTTTAATGTGCTAAACTACTTCATTGCCTTGGGGACATCACTTGTTTTCTGCCTCACTAAAATTCTGCACCTGTAAAATGTAGGTTTCAGGCTCTATCTACTATAAAGGCATAAAGTGAGGATGCTTCTCTAGTGCTGTGCAGGAGGTAATTAATATTAGAGAAGTGTGTGCTATCCCTTGATAACTGGCAGGATGGGAGAAGAGTTTTTTCTCACCATTATCTTTGTGGCCTTTTGCAGACACAGGTACAGAGGTCTCCTCAGTTAAACACTGTAGATATCACATAATTGCATAAGAAAATCCAAATTCTATGGGAGATGTTGACTTGCTAATACTTACATAGATTCAATACACAGATAGACCTATTTTGAATGCAGGTCCTCATGATTAGGTATCTGGCTTGTCATCTGAAGAGCTAATGCTGAAATTTTGCATCTGGCTAGGTCTCTGTAGTCGATGCTATGAGAGTGTCATGCCATCTCAGTCTCACAATCTTGTCAGGAGAATCAAGGTTTGTCTGGCAGAACTAGCATTACTTGTCCCTGTCCTGGAAACAACAAAGATTTCCTAAGTACATGGATGAGATTTGAAAGCAAATACACTCCTTCTGCTTGCAACGAAAAGGAAGATAATATCAGACACTTCATTATGCACCTAAATTAAGCATTTTACTTCAGTGGATCTTCTTTGCACTGGTTCAGTGTAACTGAGTTTAGACAAACATCTCAGTATTTTCCTGAAAACGATATTTTAGAAGACATTTATTATCTTTTCAGGTAAGCAGAAGAAACCTGTACTATGGTTAAGAAATTGAGCATGACAGCTCTGTATCTTCCAGTAGCATCTGTTGTAATAGGAAAAGATTATTTTGAAAGAGAGTAAATATAGTATGCCATCTTCGCACAATTCTTATTCAGGCGTTATAGTCCTCTCTTTGTCTCAAATAATTTCAAACATAACTTTCTGTTGAATCCAAGATAGAGGCTGAAGAGGTCTGGCTGATACATAAGTCAGAACAAGTTGATAAAGATGCAACTTGTTTCAGGCTGCATCTATGAATAAGACTTGTTTCAGGTACAAGCTGCCAAGGGCTATCCAGAGGAAAGAAAAGGTAGGTTTTACTCATTTGTATAATGCCAGTGGGACTTTTTCGCTCCTAACTTTCATTTAAAGCAAGATGACTGCTTCCCTTCTGGGGATTTTAATGACCCAGAACACTCTATGAATCAGTGCTTGGGTACAGCATGGTAGTGTTGAACAATTTACCATTTTCTAGGAAGAGTGTCCTACTAAACCCATGCAAATTCAGGAACTAGTAATTTGAGGCTGTTTAAGTAAATCTCACAGGATTGAAAACTCTCTTTCTGTCACAAGGGCAGCAGCTCATTTTGATGCTCTGCCACAGAGTTTCCAACATCCCTGAAAGTTAAAAGGCAGAGCCTGGCTCTTTGCTTCAGCCACTCGTGGTCGCTAGATCTAACCTAGATCACTGACATACAGACATCAATACTTTTGAAACGCCTTGATTAATCTCTGTGGCACACATCCTCTAATACATAAGCAGAACCAGCAGAAATGTGCCTGTGCTAAAATGAACCCATTCATATATTTCCCTGACCTTGTGCTGGGGAACTCTGCAAACAAACGAATGAGAAGATCGGCTTATTCCACTTTACTCTAGCTTTTCTCTCCCACTTGCTTCCTGACCTTTCCCTAACCTCCATTACTGATTCCCTCCCTCATCCAACCAACTACTGTTCCTACTGTAAGATGATAATTTTCTGCCTAGCATTCTCCTTGCATAATGTTAGTGCTGATTGTTTTCACAGTCTCTCCGGCAGCTTAATGTGCATGTTTGTGCACACATCTGTGGAAGGTGAGGAAATCAGAGAAGACGGGGAGAAGAGAAAGGGAAGTTTGTAACTGTTTTAGATAGTTGTGCCGCAGCAGCTGTGGTATTGAAAGACCAGTCTAAGTCAGGATCTTGTGTAGACTGCACTCAAATTTCTTAAGCAGGTAGTGCTATCCCTGGGCTCAGAACACTAAAAATACTGTCCTTGAGAGCTGAGCTGCTGAGCTGTGTGAACATCTGGATTGAATCCCTGAAGAATGTCATAGAATCACTGTACTGAGTCTGGTAGGCCTCATTCCAGGCTCACAAAGCAGGAGGGAAAGGGAAGGTGGTTTATTAAATAGTGTTTTCTGACTCTTTTTCATTGTGGGAGCTTCCCAGCTCAGCAATTTCATCACTTCTGTATCTGAACTGGCCACACGTGCAGCAGCCCTTCCTCCACTGACAGCAGAGAGTTCATCCAGGTGTGAGCTGGTAGTTCCCATTTTCCTTTCCTTTTCCCATAAGAAACATAACAGAAGATCTGCCACAGGTAGTGGATAGGTTTTGCTTGGTTTTGTCTCATATAACTTTTGCATGAGAGTGGACCTCTCCTCAAGTCATTCCACGGTCCCCAAGTGCCTAAGCCATGCTGAACAGACTCGAGAACAAGGCACTCTCCCTTCTCTTCTGCCCATCTATTTCCCTTCCCATTCAGAACTGGTAACAAGGGACACAGACACTTTTAACTCATGTGTGGAAGTCAGAAGCATTGTCTCACACACTTTTCCCCTTGGCACTCAAGCAGGTGATGAAGCACTTAAACAAGAGACCAAAGAGAAGCATGGTTCATTGTTTGGATTCTGAATATCTTTTTGTCTTTCATGACATTGTTTTATTTGCATC
The DNA here is from genome assembly GCA_003546035.1 of Mixornis gularis. NCBI lineage: Eukaryota > Metazoa > Chordata > Aves > Passeriformes > Timaliidae > Mixornis > Mixornis gularis. The sequence goes on along the minus strand of QVAJ01000262.1, from coordinate 425,899 downwards.
ACTAGTCTGTTCAATCTCAGGTAAATGAGGTATTTTAGTTTTATAACTACTTTTATTTACACACAGAAAGGTTGTTGGCTAGACACTGCAGTCATTTTCCCTCACAGTTCCAAGACCTTACAGGTTAGTAAAAAAATAGTCTAAGGGCCTTCACATTTGGAGGGTAAATGATTTAGTTTGCCATTGACCTTGTGAACCCACATTTATATGTAGAGAAAGCCATATGAAATCAGACTGCAATATTAATTATCAATGCTACTCTTGTGTTTAAAATGAATAAAACAACATATAAGATCATGTGCTTAATCACTTTGAAGTTCCTCTGTCTATATTTCTAGTATCATACATTGGCTTAGATCCCTCCCAGTCTCTCTGCTTCCTCAATGAAGACCATACCAGTGCCGCTGAATACATCTTTTTGCCAAGCTTTTTGTGCTAGAACAAGCATTGTTAGAAATTAGCTGTTGTGATCTAAATGTAATGTCTTCTGTATCTGAAAGTTGTCTGTATTTGTTCTGAATATATGTTATCAAGATAACTGTTTCTTCATGCACTGAGTTAGTAAAATATTTCAGTACTGTCATTAAAAAAATTGCCTGTTTTCTCTCTTTCTCTTTCACACACACAGAGCAAAATTGAACTTAGTCATGCATTTTCTAGTAGAAATGCTCCCCAGCTTTCTTTCAGATGCATGCAGTACTTGAGGATGATTTAAAGTAGAGACATTGTGAATGTGATTTTAATTTGTTATTTTCCTGGTATTTTTTCCTGCATGATGTGGGTAAATGGTATGATGTTCTTTTAAAATGGAATCACAGCCAATAAAAAACCCCAGTGATTTCATAAATTGTTTGCAATGCTTTCCTGTGAAATTCCTACCAGGCTACATTTCGAAATCAAAGCATGGTTGCTCATATACAAATAGAAGGCTAACAAAATTGAGGAGCAACATGGATGTTATTTGAATAAATATGCTCATTTTTTCATTTGTCAAAACCATTGATGACTTTTGATGTGCACAGGTGATTATCAAATTTTAAGTTTTGCTACTAGGAATTAGTTTTCCTTAGGAAGAGCACAACAACACTCCTCTGAAAGAAACACAGACTTTTAGCTATGGTTTAGTGAGAATATGTTTGGATCTTAAGACAAAATACATAACACACTGATTTGCAATGACACGAAGTGTATCTCAGGATCCAGAATTCGTGATATATACAAAACTCGTTGAATGGCAAGTTCCACACAGCTAGCCTTCATTTTACTTGCTCAGGCACGAATCATTAGTTGTTATATTCAGCATGAAAATGTTGCACCACATTAGAAAAAGACATTACCATACATCTCATAGGAAAACCTGATACCCTTTTACCTACCCTTCCTTAGGACCACCGTTTGATGACTCAGTTTTTTGGAGGAGTTTCACTAGCAGAAGCAGCCACAGGACTGTCACGGAGAATCAACCCGTATTATTTACATGCCAGAACACCTACTCAGAATTTGAGCCCAACACTGCTAAAACTAACACATGCTAATGCTGCTGCAGACTGTGAGTTCAAGGGCAGGCTCTCCATGTACTTCAGGTTCCAGGCAAGGTCTGTGTTTGAGGAAGATAAGAGGGCAAGAAAATACTTTTCATGGTTTCCCCAAGAAACACACAGCTTAAGGGAACCAGGACTATCATATCAGACAAGTGTTGGGGACAAGATCCAGATACTGAAGAAGGAAAGCAGGTAATTTTGACAGGCTTCATTTCTCAATGGAGGTAAAYGATTCTTTTTAAACAGCTTCTGCTTTTCTTATTTAAAGAAAAACAAAAAGTATAAATTCCTGTGGTTAGGCTGGTGCAATCTGCTTTTTCCCATTTTAAAAGTACTCTTTGTCAGGTAAAACCCTCTCCAAAGGAGAACAAAAAAAAAAGAAAAAAAAAGAAAAAAAAAAAAAAAAAAAAAAAAAAAAAAAAAAAAAAAAAAAAAAAAATCAGCAGGCACTTCATGAGGGCCTCTGGAGTGAAAAGCTACTCCAGTTATGAAAATGCATTGGTGATTTATTTCTCAGACACTGATCTTGGAATGAAATTATTAGCCCTACTGCAAGCTCTGTCTCTTCATTGACAGCAGTGGTGGCATGGATTACATACTTGGGGCAAATATTTAACCTCCAAATGAAAATCTGGGTGCAAAGATACTCATCATGGTCCTGATTAAGTCCATTTTAATGTCTTAATTTTATTTTCTTCCTTAAGTGCTATGGATGATCTAGGGTCCATAAAGCTTTCTCTGAAAATGTGATATGAATGAAGGCTACTGAACAATGCTGGCACAATGCTGTTCTGTATATTGGCATCCCAGGAGGTTTGTGGCAACTATAAACATCCCTGGTTAAAAAATCCCAACTCAGATTTTTATTTCTTCTGTAACTGACTCTCCCCTTTTCAGCAAAAAGACTGAAAAAACACCACCACCATCACCAAAAACTCCACATCAAGAATGTAACTGCATTGGGGTATTCCTTGTTGAAGATAACATGCTACAGCCTGTCACCTGTGATTTTACTGACAGTTTGAGATAGTGGTAAAAGTATATCTGAAAAAGTCAAATGGCTGGAATATGTGATGTCAAATATCCACGCTTTCCTGAGCCTTTGGTATTGAGAAGCTGAATAGTGCTAGTGCTGTGAGATGGAAACAATTTTTTCATTTGAGATTTGCTTTTCTCAGAAAATCTATTTTTGTATGAGAGGGTCAGATATAACATTATATTTGGAAACCTCAAGCTGCAGCAGCTGAGTGTATTTTGAATTAGAAAAGGACTTATTTAAAACCTATGTGGTGAACATTTCAGCTGGGCTATGAGAGGTTTAGACCATCACAAACAACAACTGACTGAAAGTATGGTCCATTTCTATTAAATTTTTAATAAAAAATATTTTTAAATTTGCACAGAATAGAACATATCTTTCCAATTTGCCAGCTGCTTGTCAAAAAAGTCAAACCCAAGAAAGGCCAGTCTGTACAAAAAGGAAGAATGTGTACTGAAATGTAATTAAGGTATTAATACTTCATATTCTGTTTCGTTTTTCACTTCACTTTTGCTGGAAATAGCCAAACTATGTGTACAATCACATCAAATTTGTTTATGTGTGTCATCAACCTGAAGCTGGTGCATGGCTGATATGGGACTATCAGTTTCATAACTGGATAAACCATGAATTTTCTGCATATACAAACCCAATATCTAGCAGCTTGCTTTTAAGTTATTGAAATTGAGACACATTTTCAGGTTTCCATATCTTATCAAAACCTGAGCAGATGCCCATCAGATGCCCTCAGCCACAAAGAAACCTCTTTTTTTTTGAAGTCTGAGCATGAAAAATCATAGAATCACAGAAGGAAAAGAATTCTAAGACCATCAAGCCCACCCATCAATGTAGCTCCACCACTATGTTTACCATTAAACCATGTCCTCAAGGGGCATATTCAGGTGTATTTAGAACACTTCCAGGAATGGTGAAACCCACTACTTCCCCGTTCCTTCCAATGTTCTACAATTCTTTCTGGAAAAATCAACAAAGAAACAAACAACAAACCAGAAAAACCCAAAAAACAAACCCAAAACACACCCCCTAATATCTAGTCTAGATCTTCCTTGGGGCAACTAGAGAGTATTTCCTCTCACCCTGTCACTTGCTACCTGGGGAAGAGACCCACTCCTACCTGGGTACACCCTCCTTTCARGCATCTGTAGACAGTGATAAGGTCACCCCTGAGCCTCCTTTTCTCCAGGCTGAACAACCCCAGCTCCCTCAGCTGCTCCTCACAGGACTTGTGCACCAGACCCTTCACCAGCTCCCTTGCCCATCTCTAGACCTGCTCATCCAGCAATCACCGGGGAGGACCAGCCCCAAAACTGAACCCTGAGGAGCCCCACTCGCGAGTGGTACCCAGCTGGATGTAACTCCATCCACCACCATTCTCTGGCCCTGGCCATCCTGACAGTTTATCATCAAGTAAACAGTGCGCCATGGAAACACAGTTTCACCAGGAGAATGCTGTGGGAATCTCAGACTAAATCTGAACATTTTAAAGTGAATGCACTTAGAAATAAATAGATTAATAGAGATTGATTCTCTGAAAAAATATCTTGCTACTGAAATTCATTTGGGACACTTGGGGACAAACCCCATTTTTATCTCTTTCAAAGTAATATTTGAAGAAATTCCAACACATGTATTGCCAACTGACAATCAAGTTGCAGATTGAAAGCCCTTCTTATTTAGATTATTAAATAAAGAATTTGGTTTTGCAGTGCTAAATTGAAATGAGATGCAAGGCATTTGAAAATTTTTCACATTTTGTTATAGTATAGTGTTAGGAAACTCCTAATGATCTTACATTTTTATCTAAAAAATAAAATAATTCCTTTTTTGTGGTATTGCAGCCTTTTTTGTGTGGACATGAGCCAGAGTAGCTTAATAGGCTATGACAAAAGAGGAAAAATAAAATGCCCACAACGCATTTAAAAATAATGGGCAAGCAGATGGTAATTGCTCATGGGTTTGGGATCTTTTTTTTTTTTTTTTTTTTTTTGTGAATTCAACAGAGCTCTGCATTATATTTGGAGGAGGAAAATGAGAGTAGAATATTTTAGTGGAAATTTCCTAGGCAGACTATACAAGTTCTTTTATTCACTGTGGTTATGAAGGATAGTTCAGCACGAACACTAAAAGTCATGCACAAAAAATAGGTTGTGGAGGTCCACCCTCGTGCAAAGAAAAAGAGAGAACACTGTCCATTGTCAAGTTCACTTGCCTGAGTAGGCGAAGCTAGAGCTAATCATTTTCACCCACTGGTGAAATGAGAATAATGATGCTGAACCATCTTAGAGCTGCTCCAGCAAGACACATTGTCCTTTACATAAGCAGCCTTCTTTGAGGACTCTTGAAACAGATGCCAACAATATTGATGGAATCTATGTCAGAAAGGCTCCTGGGAACCATGAGATGAAACAGATTAAAAAGATATCACTTACTAAATGTTACTGTAGATTGTTACACCAAGAATACTAATTAGAGCAACCTAGCTGATACTCAGATATTTAAATACATATATTTTTAGATGGATATTTATTTACCTGTTGTAAATTCTACTTCATACTTATGCAGTGGAGAACATGCAGTTCTGCCTTAGAGAAGCTTTGCAAACAGGGGAGACATAGTCAGCTCAATACAATTAAATGTTCATTGATGGTAAAATGTACCTGCTGGTGACTTTTTTCCCTTCTGCATGAGCTGATCTAAGCCTCTTTAAAGGTGACCGGAGAATGGCCATCTTTCACTTAGAAGTTTTTTTTATTTCTCAGGGACTACAATGTTTTCCACTCAAAAAATTTCTTTCAGTCCTCATTTCGTTTCTTAAATGCTGAGAGAAGACAGTACTGCATCACTCAACATCACTCAAGGAATTCAGCAGCTATCGTTGGTTGTTAAATGGTTCTTAATTTAAGTCTCTACAGAAGCAGATTATCAACTACCTCTACACGAGTTCTTCCTCCAAGTCAGGGCCAAGGATCTTCCAGGCAGACAAAAAATCTTAGCTTTTTAATTATTTTTTTTTTAGTCAAAGCCAATAAAGAATTAAACTCTAAAGGTTTAACGTATTAGAAAATAATGTAAGAGATAACATAGAGCAAAACTTTTGCAAGATCCCTTCCTGCCTCTTTCCCATTAGTAGCTCTGAGTGAGTGTCCAAGAGTAGTCAGCATGGAAAACGATGTTTACTACAGAACAAAAGCCAAGTTCATTGTGAGTGATGTTCCACAGCCTTGTGACTGGTCATGGTCGCTGCTAGACAGGTGACAGGAAGTCTGTAGTGAAGAACAGCTCTCCATGGAAACAGSCTGGGCTGCCTCCAAGGTTTCAGATATCAGATACCAGCTGCAGTTGGGATAGAGGCACAGGCCTGTCAGGAGCCCTCTGCCCAGCAGATCTCCTGTGCCAGAACATGATTGTCTGGTCAAGAGAGCAGAAATGAGTAAGAAAGAGAGAGCATTGCATTGAGAAAGTGGTTTGCAATGCTAAGACACATTTCTCCACTGATGACCATAAAAGACCTTCTAAGCCACAACTGCCCTAGTGTGTACATTCCTGGCTTGCTTCTCTCCAGGGTACACAGATTTTGTGACTGAATAAAAGCAAAAGGTGTGACAAAGGGCACAAACACATACTAATAATGATGTGGCATGTTGTGGAACAGGAAATGGCTGCTCAGCAAGGCTGAGGGACCCTTGAAATTTTCTGGAGAGACAAGGCTAGGGTACATACCTCTCCTTTCTGCTGTTTGTGAGTCTCTGCACAGTCTCTCTTGGCAGCATCCTGTTTGCTGACAGTGAAGGACTTGCATTTGCCAGGGGAAAGGTTTCATAAATGTGGGAAACTCAGGGCTTGGCTATGGAAATATTGGGAGAGCTTCCTAGAGCCGCAGCATTGTCTGCTGATCTCTTATGTCAACTAATCTCCCAGAAAACACATTTGCCTTCCTTGCCTAGCAAAGAAAGCTGTTTCCTGCTCTGCCTAGTGATCAAAAAGAAACACATGGCCTACTCCAAATCCCAGATCTACACATCACATAGTTTGCTTTCCAAATCTCTCTCCTTTTACCTGGAAAGAGAAAGGATGGAACATTTCTGGGTGAAAACACTTTTGGCCAGCCCCGCCCTTGCATTAAATGACTCATATCTCTATTGCCATGTTTGCAGGATCTATTCCTTCTGTGTTCCTATCTGTTGATGTTGAGCTGGGACCTCTGCCCTCACTACCACCAATTCACAAGATAAATATCTTCTTTGTTCCCTTGCCACTAATGCCAGCCATGTCAGGCATGCTACAAGCTTTTCCCAGGCAGAAAAGAAGTTGATGAGGATTCAGTTTCAGGCAGTAGAGCAGATCAGACAGCCTGGCCTCTAATGGCAGCTTGGCAAGCTGATGTCCACAGTTGTTCTGAGAGACTACCCCAGAAACTGCACACTGTGCCTGCAGGTTCCCCAAGTGTCACTGGAACACAGAAGTTCAGCGACAGCATACAGCCTCTTCATATATGCTTTCTACTTCCAAATGTCTTCTCTTCTGCCTAATAGCATCGTGTTTATTTGGTTATCAGTATTTTTATTGAGAACCTGGAGTCTTCTCCAACTTCTGAGTATTAGTGGGCTGAAAAGGGAAATTTGAAACAGATTCTTCCACTCAAACAGGAGCTCACCGAGCTTCCTTGCATTTGGGATAAAAATTCCCGGACACTCCTTTTGCCTAGGAGTCAAGGATTTGTTTATTGCGAGTGGTAGGCTTAAGAAACATATTTCTCTGCCAGGCTTGTTTCATTTCTTTCCCAAGAGTGAGAGCTTCACCCAGGCTCATGCAACATTTTTCAGTGCAGTCACCCTGGAACGTTTACATAAGAAAAATAACAGCCACACGTGTAAGCTCGTATTTGGAGGTAATGCACATCCACTTTTCCCCAGTGTGTTGCTGTTTGGCAGAGAATGTCTGGCTCTGGTCCACCCTAGGTCTCTGCAGGCATTTAACAGTGGCCTGGTTCATTAATTGGTGGAGACTTAAGCTTACAGCTTTCACAGACTGCCTTGCTATTGCCAATAGACTTTGGCAGTTGACAGTGAAGAAGCTCTATTTATGTTTCTCCAAGGAAGACCTTCATGTTCTAGGGAGGGGAGAAAAAGCAACAACTCTCATCTTCAAGAGGATTAACTATACTAAGCTTTCCATGCTCTTGGGATGGGTATTAATGTGATGAAAAATGACAGATTAACAAGAAAAGATGGCTTGGCTGTGGGGAAATTAATTTTAATTGATTTTAATTGATTTTAATTGATTTGTCAAAAAATGCACTTCCTACCATTTCCCAGTGGGATCAGAGACACTTATCTGACAAAACCCTCCAATGCCTAAAACTTTGAATTGTCTTAACAAAAAATGCATTGCATCCAAAGCCAGGTCTTTAGGTTCCAGGCGATTCTGAGTGGCACTGGGGTCACGTGGGCAGGCGTCATCTCAACACAACTATGTTACTCTGTCATCCCCTGTGATAAGACTTTATAGAGAAACACTTTACAGAGATTCCTGCAGGACCATGAGTGCCATATGACTGTAGCATACCCTTGTGCCAAATAGAAGCTGTAAGTGTGATGTGTGTCTGCAAGGCAGCACTGTGGGCAGAATGTGGTACAAATGACATTGAGATTAATGGAAGGGAGAACCAGATAGCACTGTGAAACTACCAGCTTTTGCAGTCTAAATGCTAAAGATAAATTGCTTTCCATGGACATGTTGATAGTGAACATATTCCAACTGTGTCATGAGCTCTTGTGAAAGGTTAAGGCAGGAGATGCATGGCTATGGTACACCACCAAGACTTGACTCTGCAGATTAGGGGTTCCCTCCATAGCTCCCTCCTTCTAATCTCCCCTTAGGTCAGGATTGCTGTGGAAATGTCTTTTTAAAAAGATAATACACTGTTATATCTCTGTGAGTCACCAATACAGCTTGGCTCTTCTTTGACAAGAAGACCTTGAGAAAACAAAGCAACAAAATGTCCTCATGTGAAGTAGCAGATGTCTTCCAAAAGAATRTGAGATGGGGTGGAGCATAGGACAAGGAAATTCAAAACAACAAGGTTACACCTTCCTTGAAGTCCTTCACATTTTCTGTGAACTCATGCTGTAAAGCTAAGAAAAAGTGACAAATTGAAGCCCCAGTTAGCAATGTTTCCCCTGTCATTTCCACAAAACCACATCTATCAATTTACTTGGTAATTACTCACCAATTTTCTCTTAAATTCAAGATTAGATATAAAGAATAGCAATTTTTCTACAACATTGCATGGAAAATGGTAAAAATTAAATGAATTGATTTTTCTTTTTAGCCTCAGCCATAGACCTTTTCCACATACAAAACATGCCATTACAAGCAGTGCTTTTTCACAGTGAGGTTGTTGGGTAAAACACAATAACCAAACCATGTCCACTCTACAAGAAAATAACTTCTAAATGCAGTAGTGTGAAATGTGAGGTTGTGTTTCATGTCAGGTAAAAAAAAAAAAAGAGAATAAGGTGGCTTGTGTAGTTGTTACGAAATGTGTGGAATGAGGCCACGGGACAGTTATAAAAATGAGTTTTAATAAACAAAGGAAAAAGCATGGAAAGAGGCTTTTTGGACAAATATTTTGCATGCTGATAAGTGAATAATGTGAGTTTTAAAGTTTTCACAATGTAAGTTTTAAGTTTCTTTTTTTTTAAGCCTTTAGCATGTAGAATAGGAGAATGCATAAATATTATTTGCTTTGAAACAAAATTATTATAAGCTTTGAACTACTTTGTAATAGGAGGTTTTGAACTACAGCTTTAGAATGTAAAAAGTGGTGATCACCTAAATAAAAGAAGGAATTGAGCTTATCTTAAGCTAAAGAAAATTGAGGATCCTGGAAAAGAACACTGGACTCCATCATCACAGATGCACRATCTTGGTAAGGGAAGCTAGACATCACCCTCACTGATTTACGATCCTGGAAAGGAAAACTGGACCTCACCATCACAAATGTAAGGAAGCTAGACATCACCTTTGCTGATTTATGGCCCTGGGAAGGGAAGCTGGGCCTCCCAATCACTGATGTATGATTGTGGAAAAAGAAACTGGACATCACCACCACTGATTTACAACTTTAGGGTATAGAAATTCGACGTCACCAATAGGAACTGATCACAATGGGGTATAGCAATTGGACTTCAAAAATAGAAACGAGGACGAAACCACAAAAAAAAACCAACCTGCTGAGAAATGCTTTTTGAAGAGGCTCAATAAATACCAGCAAAAATCAGCATTTGGTGTGCAGCTGGAGGGGAAACCTCCACTGTACTCAGCACGCTGCTTTGCTCATATTTTATCATTTGAATTAATAAATTGATTATTGCTTGATATATTGGCTGAGTCAAGCTCTTATTCTTTACAGTAGTCACTACCAAGCACTGATATTTTAGTAGCAATCACCACAGAAAAGTGTCCAGTGGGGCCGCAACATTCAAGCAAGGCATTACTTTGAATTGTAGCATTACAGCTTASGAGTGCTTTAGAAGAACCCCAGTTACTTTTGTGGCTGGACAAAAGTTAAATTGTTCAAGACAAAGAAGGAAAGGAAAAGGGCAGGACAGACCAACAAATGAGGTCTGGATTAAATTGCAGTCACTGTTTTGAGGATGACAACCTGCAGGCAAGTGTAGATTTGTCACTGTCAAGGAACTGCACGAAAATAACAATTACAACTGATGGGACCAGTGGAAGAACTAATCCCACAGCAATAAACACAGCCTTGAAAACCTCCCTCCCATACTAGGGACAAGAGCCGAATAAACGCAGCGGAGCTAACATGAAGCTGCAGATGAAAGCACTTGTCAGAGCTGGCTCTGAGTGAGTCTGACCTATTCAAATTACCCAGAAAGTCCAAAGGCCATGCAAAGTTCCTGGGAGAAAAGGCTGCTGTAGAACATGCAATCAGTCACACACACTCAAATACACACATATGCCAGACAAAATATCCCAGCCCACTAGAAAACCTGCTAAAGTCATGTCACAAATACTTAGCTCTTGCTAGCAAAATTCTCCTTTCTCATTGACAAATATGACACGAATGCTTATTTTTCCATGAACGTTTTTCTTGGCTTTGACACTTGGCTAGCAAAAGGTATCACTAAAAGAAGATGAAGATTCAGTATGTGGTGTCTCACTGTGCTGTTAGGATACTCTGTGGCTGAGACAAAACCAGACTGAATCAGTACAGGGTGACAGAGGAACAATGCTCTCTTCTTCGTGCCCTGAGGAGAAAAACCATCTTGTTCCAGTGCTGGTGAATAGCATCCAAGAGGAAGAGTGCTGGAGTGTCACTGGCTTGGAGAAAAACAAGTGGACTAGGAGCTAGGTCACCAGACCAGGCTTGGGTGGCTTTTCTCTGCCTCTTCTATTTGTTTACTTTTACCTTGAACCTAGAAGTTTTGCATGGATGYTTTTTTCAGGTGCTGTGTGCCACTGTGGCTCCAGGTGTCTGTGACTATGAAATGCTCCTAGAATATAAATCATGATATAGATATTTATTTATATTGAAGAAGAAAACTGTCCAGGCAGATCTGAACCTGCTTTAAAAATAAGACAAATCGAAATCCATAGAAACTGGATGTTTATATCCTGTGGCATGGATTAATTATTAGATTCCTCTTGCAAGGAAATAGCAACCATCTGAGACTCCAAGATTTCCTTTTGCAGAAACTACCAGAAAGAGGCTGTTTCAAACTGAAATCTGCATGAATTATAAATGTAAAATATATGAGGGTATCAAATTTTTGAAGCTATCAAAATGCTCAAGGGGATGCTTCCACATCTAGAGAAATGTTCTCTCATCTTTGTGTTACATGCTGGAAGATGGGACATGTACAAAAGAACAAATATAAAATTTAGATCTATAATCAATAACCATCAAGACTTTTTAGAAAAAGAGAGATCCACAGACAGTAAAAACTTTCTGACAAAACTTGGGCAATACTGGATTTTAACCACATGCTTATTGTGTATTTCAATATGCTGCATGTTAAGAAATAACAGTGCTATTTTAAATTGATAAGGAAACCAGAATAGGGTTACACAGCTTAACTGAAGCAGAGCAATGAGAGGATCTTTAGTTAATAAGCTATAGAATATGGGGTAAGAAAATGGAAATAGAAAACCTCTTGCATTTCTAATGATGCAGAGAGACAGCAACTTACTGAAAATTTCCTCTTACTAATCAAATTGTATTTAATTTTTGTGTCAAATATTATTTTTGGGAGTTGATATAATTTATAAATTTATGCATATGGTAGTAAGGTAAATTACATAAAACTGAAACCATCTCCAAACTTTGTAAACCTTGGATAAATTTCCTTCTACAGCTTTTCTAAGTGTGGCTTATGATGTGAACAGGTTCCATGGAGGGGTTTAGTAGAAGAGTAGTTTTCCATGTCTTTGTGCATTAACTGAATTAAAAATGTGAATAATTTTACAGGGTTAAGAATACTATTAATTCCTGTTGCTGCTAAGTTCCTGCTCTAATATTCCAATCAATTAATTGTTCATTGCTTCTGCCTCTCTGCAGAACAATATTGGTGGAGGATTGATACTGATCATACATCCCTTACCTTCTCTGTACAGCTCTGAACTCCTGCTCCTCTGAGCAGCTGCTGTCTTCAGGTCTGCTAGGTGCTCTTTCTGAATCCATTTTCAGTCCTTCTTCCTCATGGATAAAGCCTGATGCCTTACTAAAAATCCAGTTTCTGTAATTTTCTATTCTCTCCCTCCTCCACTCCTGGCTTGCAAGGGATTTAACATTGCTTTGTGTTCATGCTAGGCTGAGTAGTGGGGACTGTGCCAATTCTGTCTCAAACAGTACCTGTGTTCAGTTCTCATTCCACAACAGAATGAAGAAGAGGAAGTTCTTGTAAAGCAAACTAGGATGGCATGTTGTCAAATTTCCAGCAACATCATTCCCAAGCTAATCTCACATATTTGAGATAACTTGCTGAGGATATAATGAATCATTACACTGCTAACATGTGAAAAGTAATTCCAGCTGAGCATTTATTTACTTTCTAGAATGAATGAGTTTCAGCAGTGGCAGTCCCACAAAGATGCTGGTACTCTAAGAACAACAGTTTTAAATTGGAGTTTAAAGGGTGTTGTTTCAGCACAGATGAGAACATTTTCTACAGGTTGTCAGCTATCTTTGGAGGGGCTTTTTTTCTAATTGTACTTCTCAATAAAGTCACAGTGATATATTTGCACTATTAAATCTTCTTGAATTTGCAAGAAGATTTAAAAAACAATGTATTTTTAGAATGACTCATTTTCAATCAATCATCTGAATGGGCTGGCCAGGAGAAAGCAGGCTTTGGAAGGCACAAAAGGGACAGTGTTCTCCCAGAAGYGAATATATATAGTTTTATGGAATGTGCACCGTGTTAATCCTTCAGCTCAGCTATAGTAAGGCAAAAGTTAAAGCTGAAAAGTAACTTAAAGTGTCTTAAGACCATCAAAGAGAAGGATATTTTCATTGTCTGATAGAGGGTTTTTTTAAAAACCTACATAATTCTGTTCTTTCCAGGTCTTTCCTGCAAAAAATGAAAGATAATCCAGTATGGGCTTTTTAAAGAGTTCAGTAGTCAGTACTGGGACAATCCTGAAAAACTGTTCCCTGGAATTAGTCACTTGTCTTGTGGAAATTGAAAATCAATGCATACTGGTTTTCTGTTAACTTGTTTCCCATGGACTTCATGTAAAAAAACTGGTCTAGCTATTCCTTTGTGAAAAAGATTTTTTACTTTGGACTTCCTTATTGTGCTTTCTTCCCTCAACCAGAAGAACTTTGTATTTGCTCTCTCATACTTCCACTGCCACCTTACTTCTTGCCTACAGATGTGGAGAAAGACTGAAAATCCACCATTTTACAGTAGTGTTTAGCTGAACTTCCTGTTTCACACTTTTTCTCTGAGTGGTAGCACTGAGATTTTTGAATGAAAGCTTAACAGATTTTTCAGACAAGGTAATCATAAAAAAGTTTCAGCATTTCTTAGATAGCTTTGAAAATTATAGCCTTGAAATGTTATTCAGAATGGGCTTTACTGCCTCCAGGTATTTTAATTGATGGTAGCATGAAGTTGCCATTTCACATTAGCACTTTCTTTATAATTTGCAATTGTCTGTGGCCTTTATAGGTAAAATGAAACAATGAATAATACATTTCCATCAAAATGAATGCATTTTTCTTGAAGACATGAAATTTTCAAAGGACCAGTGAGGAGACAAGAAAATTCAGCTTTTAGCCTTTTGTTGTTCTGCTGAATTATAGCCTCAATTGTAGAATTCCTTGATTCTTTCCCTTTTTGAGTCTTTTTCAATAGTTCCTTTTATGGCAACCACCATGATGACCACAGTGCATTTCTATGCCGCCTATCAATTGCCTCTCTTCCTGCTAATGTGGGTGTTTGCACTCCTGTAAGACTGGGAGTTTCTTAGGAGGGACAGATGTTTTTGACCCATCCGCATCTTAAGAAGTAAAACTACAAACAGGCAGGTTGTAAGAAGGTTGTGATCAAAATCTGCCTGTATTGCACAGCAACTGAAGGTAAACTCTCTTCCTGGCTTTCTTCTCATAGCAGCCCAAGGGAAAAAAAGACACTCACATAGTCCTTAGGCCAGCACTCTGCGCAGAATATTATCTATGTGGATGGTAAAATAAAAATACTTGTGGTTATGTAATGCAGATCTAGACAAAAAAGAAGGGCTCTTGTGACGTGTCCTGAAAATCAAGGTATTTTTTGTGATTTGTATGAGCTTTGCCCAGTTCCTTCTGAAAACATTTTCCAAGTATGTGTTCTTATAGTGCAGCTGCTAACCAAGGATTATCTTGGATTCAGGCCACACAAAATAATGTTGTGAACTGGATTACAGAGCAGGAACCCTCCTACCTGGCAACTGTGGAAAAAACCTTAGCCTTACTTTAGTGCAGACTACTAACTAGGCCTGCTTCTTTAGGCAGATGAAGTTACTTCCTGGTCCTTCTGTTACCATTCTTTATTCCCATTCATTAATTTGGTATCCTTTTGACTAACAAGGATGAATAATATCACAACCAAAACCYGAAGCAAGAGTGAAGGTTTTGTACATGGTTTTAATAGTACAGAGCAGGCAGAATCATCACTACATAGCAGATAAAATTGCAAAAATAATTTTAAGATACCAGCTTGTATAAAAATTGTCACTTAAAAAGCACTCACGTAAAATTGATTGCTTAGTTCATCTTGTACAGAACACAGCTAATTCTTTGAATCTTACAGCATTACATGCAGTGGCAGTGAAGTGTAAGTCTCTACTAAGTAGTGAGGTCATTACAGTGAGTGCTGACATTACTATCCTTGTGGCTTGCTCTGATCTTTCAGTACAGGGAAGCACAGCTGCAGCAGAAGGCTGATCCCTTTCTTGAGCAAATACTAATTGCTTTGTTCCCTGGAAACCATAAGTTGGAGTTCCTGATAAACAAAGCTTTTATGGGCTTTAGGGGCTTTATCATTTTCCTATCAGTTTGGGAAATCTGACCCTTTTCTGTTTGTAATACTGTTGTTTCCAAGCGTATGTACATGTCAGTCTGTCACCACCCACTAAGGCTGTGACAGTAATCTAAAGTGGTTTTTGTTCTTCAAATCCAAGTACTTTCTTCAGTTTCAGCTCCTGAACTGAACAGCTCAGGTAGGAGACTTTTGAGAGTACTCATCAGGATCCATATATTTCTTAAAAATAGCATACAAAAAACCCCTTGCTACATCAAAATTATATTAAACACAAATGAACATCTGAACATAGCTGAAGAATCTGCTGCGGCCACCTATTTCTGATAGGTTCCCTAATGAATCACAAAATTTCACAGGAAAAAGTTCTCAAAGATGTTGGTTTCAGAGGGCCTGTACCAAGCCTTATAGGGAACCAAAAAAATTAATCACATTAGCTCACACTAAAAGACTCCATCAGATATTTATCCTCGTAAATCCCACTTGTACTGGATAATAAATTATCTTAGGGATGCTGCTATGCTCAACAGGGCCATTGAAGCCCAAGTGGGACATCTGCTCCCCAATTCAAGGTTATGATACCTCTCCCATTGCTTCAGTTCATGCTTATTMCTAACAGGAGCTTCTGCTTAAAGCATATCTGTGGGCAAGGAGAGGTGATTTAGAGAAAAAAAGGAATCCTTCATTCCTGAGTAGCCTGTTTTCATTTTCCAATTCACAGTGGAAGAAGATGGGCTTGGTGAGCCCATGTTGGGTGACATTACTCTAGGCACTAATTTTCATGCAGGAAAGAAGAAGCAGTGGACAATTACCCAATTTCTGCATGGGCTACTGCTGGACTTTACAAACCTGAAACATCAAAGGCATCTGGATAGGCTAGCTCCGAGATTCCAGTAAAAGGGCATGTACTATGTGCCATTCTGAGCACAAGAAAGAAGGAGCTGGAGGTTTTTCTCAAGACACGGAGCACCGTAGAGTGACTTCCTAAGTGCAGATTGAACCTGGGGGAAAGAGAAGTCTCCTTGTAGCAAAGGCATACTGATCTAAGTACCTTTCAGGTGTCCTTCAACTGATGTCTATGAAGATGGAGCAAGTCAAAGAACTAACACAAGGAGCTCCATGTAGCCAGCGATTATTTTCTGAACTCTCCTGTGGCATTTTTTCATCAGAACTCATTCTGCTGAAATAAACTGGGACCTGCACTCTTCCAAAAATTCAGATGAAAGACTGTTGAGTGCATGCATTATTGTTTGGTTTTGCACCGTAGGAAGTTTGGTTAGCTCAATAAAGTAAGCCCCAGGGAAGATCCTTTCACTTCAGCAGATTTACCCAGAGACATCAATGTCTTTGGAATGCTCTGAACTTGTCAAAAACGTTCACTTTGTTATAAAAGAATCTTCTGGATTTTAGAGTAAGTAGAAAGAATCTTATCAGAGGCAGTGAGAATCCTTCCACAACACTTACTCTGAGTTTTCGGACAAGATGAAAAAACATGAAAAGAGAATGTGCTTGTTGCAGTTTTTCAGCAGCAGCATCAAAAGTGTTCTTGTTCTCTTGGTAAATATTTCAGCTTTATTTTGGTAAATATTTCATGCCATTTAAGGGTTTACTGTGTCCTCTTTAGTGAGGAAACTTGCCATTCAAAAGTTTCTTTTTCCCATAAATTTGTGCAAAATTAAATTCCCCTCTGGAAACTGACAGTGAAAGAAAATGCTAATTTCATCAAGATATTATACAAATACTTACAAATACAAACCTAATACTTAATTCTTTACTGTTGAGAAGAAAATAGTCTTTTTTCTTCCAGGCAGCTCCATTAACAGAGAGCTAAGAGCAAACGCCAAAACCAATACCAAAATAGAAATGACTCTCAGAACATCAGCTAATTGTACAGAGGCCAGGACCTGCCTTCTCCCCTTTGAGAGAAGTAGAGAAATGAGACAAAGGAAAATAAAATGTAGTTTTTCTAGAGATTTGTTTTGGTACACAATACAACAACTGGTACAGTGTTCCACAGCACACCTGACAGACACACTTGACTAGCCTGCTCCATGTTCCTGTTCATTTACCCACTTCTAGGAAATAAGACACTCCTTGCACAGACATGACCAGTTGTTTCCTGCTGTTTCCACCAACGTGCAGCTTCAAATGGGTGATTTATATCTAATTGGCACAATTGTTAGCAGTTCTTATCACAACCAGATAGCAAGTCTCAACTGCACAGTCAATATATCCCAGCCTCTTTATATAACTTGCACTGTGCATCATTCCTGGATAAAAGGTATGTGAACTCTTCTCTCTCTTGGACCAATTCTTTTTGGCAGGAAAGCAGGCTTGTTTTCTATGTCTTGATGTGATTATACTTAACACAATGTCTGGTTGACCTCTCATTTTCACTGTTCTGTACCTTCAAAAGACATGGAAATCCTGGTGATTTATGCTGTTAGCAGAAGCACAGTGTTCAAAAGACAGTTACATGATAGCATTTTGTTTTAATAGTATGGAAAAGAAGAAGAAATCAATCTCATTATTTTTTAGCTACTCCTGGTCAGGAATGTTTTCCACTATATTTTTCTTCCCCTAGCAAAGGTATAAAAAATTTCTGAAGTTTTCAACAGAAAATATTTTCCATAAATTGTAACCTGTTTTTCATGCAGAAGCAATTTTCACTAGGAAATATAACCACTTCTGCTGCAAACCTGAATTCCTAAAATGTTTGAAGTTTTCAAATTCTTCCATCTCAAAAATGTTTATGCTTTATCCCATTTAATCAGAAAGCTGTGATGCCATTTTTTTTCTACATGTTAGTCAAAGTACAGCATGAGCTAGTTTAATTACCTTCTTGTTCATATCTTCCTAACGATAACCCTAAACTTCATTTTAACTTTATATATTTATGATGCATTCCCTTAGTGCTAAAAAATTAACAGCTGTGAAATTAATGAAGTTTTCATGCCCAGGTCAACAATTCTATAGCAAACACTGATTATTCTACTCTGTCCCCTTCAGAATTTGGTATTTCAAGACATTCCTCGGCTCTTTATGCCTGTGAATGCCTTCATCTCTGTCCAAAGCTGTCCCTAGAGCCCTTTGCCTCCTCTCATAGAAAACTGCAACATTGCCTTCTCTACTTTTAGTGTGCATTATTAGCACTGCCTACCACATGAGTGCTCTAATGAGCCTTCCCAGTGCTAAACATAAATAGCCCAGTATAATCTGGGCTCTGTCCCAAACTGTGCAAACCTGTTTATTGTGAAAGGTCACACACTACCAGGGAGTGCTGGATGTCTGCATATGTTGGTATAATGCTCTCAGCCAGAGAAGTGCAAACCTCCCTTTATACTTGAACACTGGGCCCACATTCAGTTGCGGAAGCAAACAGTGGGGAACTGTGGGACTACTTTCCTCCACTTAATTCTTCTACCTTTTATGACCAATGGTGACTGGGTTTTTGATGTGTTGAGCCTGACAAACAAATAAATGACTTTAATACTCTCTTTGATTGTGCAATCTTTTGATATTAAAGTCAAATTTCAAAGAAACCTCACAACTTAAAAATAATGTTTCATATCTCATATGTAGCCTTTCCCTTGACTTTTATTTTCTTTTCTAAACAATGACATTTGTAAATTAAGCATGAAGATTTTTTTATTCCTTGGAAACAGCAATTTTCTTACAATAGGACTTTTTGTTCAGCAGTAAAAAACCAGAACACCTCATATCCAGTTTTATGCTAAAGATAGCCTGACTGTCCCACATGGATCTAATCTGCAAGGCAGGACTCTACCTAACTCCAAAATTTACTTCTCAATTTCCTCCCTCCCTGTTGAAGCATACTTGGTAAATCTGTCCTCAGGGAGCCTGGAATGAAGCTTGTCTCCACAAATGTTATGAAGAAATACAATAAAGGGGAACATTTTCAGAATAACCTCTTTTTTCTTCTATTATGATATTGTCAGCAAGAACTGTTTTTCCTTCTTGACACATTCCCATACAGTTGCTTTGGAGTGAATGGGACTGAATGCATAAATTCTTGGCAATAACCAAGGGCTTGGTGGAAGAAAAGGAGGGAATCGGAATTAAAAAAAGAGGAGAAGAAAGGGAAAACCATAAAGTCTTCAGGGCTGTAGACTAGAGGAAGAGCAGAATCCTGTAGGGAGCAAGCATGAAAAGAAAATTTTCATTTGTCTTGCTTCATCTGTCCTTGATCTCACTCTGCAAAACTGCAGAAAAATTAAGACTTCCTAAAGACTAAGTCAGGACCAGAAACTCAGGTTCCTTTGGGGCTTTTTTCTGACAGAAGACAGGAAAGGAAGTGCCTCCTGGTTGAGCAGGAAGAGCTAGAATTTACAGGTTACAATTTTCCAGCATACTCTCCAGACTAAAACCAAATAATCTGGAACTTTGTGAAAGCAGAAGCATTAGCCATCAGTGGTGAGACGTGCTGAAGGAAAAAATGAGAAGCTCCAGGACTCCAGACTGCCTATTCCAAGGAGAAAAATTCTAGGAGAAGAGACATGAAGCTTTGCACAGAAAACTGAGGCAAAGCTGAATAGGTTAGATTCATAGAGTCATAGAATGTTAAGAGTTGGAAGGAACCTTAAAGATCATCTAAAGATCTGCCTTGGGCAGAGACATCTCCCACTCTATCAGATCGCTCAAACTCCTATCCAACCTGGGCTTCAACATTGACAGGGTCAGGACCTCCACAACCTGCCTGGGCAACCTGTTCCAGTGTCTCACCATCCTCAGGGTAAAGAACTGCTTCCTAATGTATAACCTATGTTTCCCCTCTTTCAGTTTGTACTCATTACTCCTTGTCCTGTCACTACAGTTCCTGATACAGAGACCCTCTCTGACATTCCTGTAGGATCCTTCAGATACTGCAAGGTTGCTAGGATGTTTGCACACAGCCTTCTCTTCTCCAGGGCAAACAGACTCAACTTCCTCAGTCTGACTTTTTAAGCAAAGTGCTCCAGCCGTCTTAGCAGATTTGTGAGCCTTGTCCGGACTTGCTTCAACAATTCCATGTCCTTTTCATGCTGGGGGCACCAGAGCTGAGTGCAATATTCTGAGTGGGGTCTCAAAAGAGCAGAGCAGAGGAGCAGAATCTCCTCCCTCCTGTAGCTATGTCTGGGGTCGCTCTGATCCAGGTGCAGGACCTTGCACTTGGCCTTGTTGAACTTCATGGGGTTTGCACAGCCCCACCTCTCCAGCCTGGATGGCATCCCTTCCCTCCAGCAAGTTGTCTGCTCCATAGAGCTTGATGGTGCTGGCAAACTTGCCAAGGGTGCTCTTGATGCCACTGTCCATGTCACTGATAAGATGTTGAACAGTGTCAGCCCCTGAGGAAAACCACTGATCACGGATCCACATAGAAAATGAGCTGTTGACCACAACCCTTTGTGTGCAGCCTTTCAGCCAGTTCTTTATCCATCAAGTGCTCCATCCTTCAAATCCAGGTCTCCTATTTGGAGACAAGGATGCTTTGTGGGATGCTGTCAAACACTTTGCATCTTGTGTCTAACTTCCTGTGCACTATCCAGATCCCATTAAACAGGTATCAATTGGCTCAATATTCAACACAATGCTGGAAAATCAGGACACAGCTCTTCTAATTCAGACTTAAGAGTATTTTTTACAAGCAGGCAGGCTGCATATGATTAACAATTTTCCATGACAGCAAAAGATATCCTATGTATAATACTGCTTCACTGAAAGTTGTATTTTAGAATGATTACTGTCATTATGTAGATCAGTTACACTTATATGTAAACATTCTTTGAGTGTCAGTTATGGCTCATTTCTTGTCTTGTCTACAAAAGAAATTATTTCTACAGAGAAGTAGCTTCTGAATTAAAAACACATAATATCTCCAAACTTGCTTAAAACAAATAGGCCACACAACATCAGTCAGCTAAGTACATACACATATCTGCTGCCTATTGTCTACTCAACACACACGTCTGATAACCACAATCTTAACAAAAAAACCTCAAGGAGGCCATCTGGATGAATCCCCATATTTATTCCAAAGAAATTAAAAGGTCAGGTTACCAGCTCTTTAGACAAGCAGATGTGACCCTGCTGAGTATAACCATATTGTCTCTGTATTCTTATTCACATGAGCAGAAGCTGACCTGATTGAAGAAATCTTCTCACATGCAGTCATTCCTGATCATCACTGTGGTATACGCTGATCAGAGCCATTAGGTCAGAATTTCTAAATAGAAAACCACATGGCACAAGAAGTTCTGACAGTCACCTTCGCTAAGAAAAAAAATGGTATTCTGGTGTTTCATGGACCTGTAGCACCTGCAGACATGATGGCAGCTAGGGAATGAATGAGCATTGTAGTGGTCAGGTACTGTCACTCATACCTCTACCCATTAGGTACCAAGCCAGTGGAAAGCTATTTCATATCCACTGTAAAATATAATGACTAGTCTCACAATAAGAAAACCCTATTGAACACTGGGAATCTGAAACTATTGTCCAGCTCAGCCTGCAATTAATGCCAATCCTCTCATACAAGTTTTGTAAGCCATCTGTGCTGTCACTGTGGGTGCTTACTTTTTAAGATTGGACCAACAAGAAGACTGGTCTTTAATTTTCTTACATTAGTCTGAAAACTGCAAATATTACTTCACCATCAATGTCATAGTCCTAAACTGCTTTTAGTTACTCTGATTAACAATTTATACTTGAAGTTCCACAGTCTGCAATATGCATTAGCCTGAAACATCACATTGATAGAGACATATAAAATGGTTATGCCACCAAGCCATTTAAGATATTCAGCTGTCTTTAGAGAGCAACTACATGTGATTACTTCTAGACAACTGACTGGAGCTGAGTCTGTGGCCTAGAAACATTATACCAAAAGAGCAAAAATGTTGGAAAAAATATGTGTACTGTCCAAATTCTCTAGGTTCTCTTATTTTCCCACCCATTTCTTGGTCATATCAGCCCACATCCTAACAAGGGGAAAGTAGGTAATAAAGCAACACAAATTGAATGCAAAATAGTGAGGGTATGTTCTTGTCTGTCCTACTAGTCTGTTTTATGACCTTACCAACCACACTTAATGTTTGTCCCATCAGCTCCTTACATTTTGCATTTTAATAGAATCACATCTGCATTTTTATTGGTAATCTTATCTTCAGGACAATTTCCTTCCCACTGATGGAATACTTCACAGCTGTTACTACAAATGTTACCTGAGAGGCTCAAAAGATACACTACCATGATATAAACAGGGAGGAATCTGTATAAGCCAGATGAGAAAAAAATGAAAAACTCTTCTTTAAGAACCAACAGAATATCTGAAAGCAAAGTACTGATCTCTTACTACATGAGAAAAAAGAGCAAACCATGGGTGACATGAGCAAATATTGCACTTCTTTTACTCTCTCACTGACCTTCACAAAACAGTCATCAGCCAAATAACCACTGGCTACAGTAAGGAAAAGAACAGCATAAAAATACAGTGAGACCTGGCCAAGTTTGGACAAAGGTGAAGGAACAGCCAAAGTAACCGTAAAGATTATTTTTTCTGAGAAGTAGTAGAGGAAATGTGAAGCCCTGTGAAAGAGCAGGGCAAACATACACCCACTTTTCTAAAAGAGAAATCTGATCCTTTGAGAGCTCTGGGGTAATCACTCTAACTTCAGCCACAGAAGGAACAGAATTTGGGACTAAACAGAGCTCACTGTAGAGGAAAGGAAGACAAAGACAGGAAGAAGGCATTTGTCAAGGATGGAGTAACTGGCCTCACTTGTAAGGGGTGTAATATGTATCAGTTTCAATACACCTACACATCACTTCCTTGTTAGCACAAAATGAACCTACAGCTCTAGGCAGCTATCTAGGGAACCGAGACCTGTCTGGGTGAGTGGTGGTCTACTTGTTTCTTAGAAGACAGTCGGAATAATTATTGAAGATTCACTGTAATTTGTGGGAAGAGATGCAAATTGGTTCCCATGGGTGTCTGTGTGAGCCTTTTGTTATTCAATTGTTTCATTAACGACCAGGAAAATGAAGACTAAGTGCATTTACAATGTTTGCAGATGATATAAACTGAAAGGTGTACGCAGGAGGACTGGAACAGAGCTCAAAATGATCTCTACAAATTAGACAGATGACCTGGGGTCAACAAGACAAAATGCCACAAAGACAAGTGATATATTTTGAAGGGAAAAAATCATGTATCGCATATGAGAAAGTCAACCATGTGGCTAGTATAATGTTAGGGATTTGAGGGTGAAGCTAACTCACAAAGAACAGCAAGATTCTGCTGCACCTCTTTTGGGACGTGGTAATAGGAACACTGTATTGGTACTCCAGGGAAGGGGAAAAGATTTCATCTGCAGTACTGTGTCCAGAATAGACCACGATATTTTGAGAAAAATGCATGATTGTCTGGATTAGTTCTTGTCTGTCAATGTGACACTAAGAGATATTAGAAGACATTGCAGTCCCCAGTTGGCCTCCAGCTGAAGTCATATAGCAATCCACAGCTACAAGACTTGGCAAAATAAAAAATTTTTGCTTCCCTAGATTGTACCTCTTTGGACATTTTTTAAATATCATTGATCATTTTAGTCTGGCAGCTGGCATAGGATGTCCTTAGGTTCCAAGCTTCAGTAAACACATTATTTTTCTGAAACCTGGAATGCTTCTGCATTCTGCATGCCTCCCTCTCTCCCTCCGAGTCTTGCCTTGTCTTATAAAGAAGTCTGCAAAACACTTCTCTTTGCTTGCCACATGATCAGCAATATGCATTTTATGTCTGCCTGAGACAAGTACATTTCAAGTAAGTTCAAATGGTTTAGTCCTTCTCCCCTCCACATGTGATTTTTTTTTT
>QVAJ01000262.1:348210-396667 GCA_003546035.1 Mixornis gularis | reverse complement strand
AAGGGAAGGGAAGGGAAGGGAAGGGAAGGGAAGGGAAGGGAAGGGAAGATGCTCATCTTTACCCTTGCTCACAGGAGAAGCCAAGTCCCCTACTTGCATCTCTGTAAAGAGAGAAAGGATTGGCAGAGTGGCACGAGGCCCTCTGGATATTGTCCCAAGACACCATGAAGAAATGTGGTGTAGGGAGCCAGGTGCAGTCTTCAAATCTTAATTCCAGCTGGCTATCCCTGTCAGTCTAGTTTTACAGAATCTGGTAGTCAAAAGCCCTTTGAGCCCAACAGAGTTCCTTTGGAAATTATCAACCATACACAAATTAGAAATACTGTTATTGACAGAAGCTGTCCAGTGCGGGTCCCCCCAATAAAAACTGTATAAATATTGCAGTAACATATTAAGAGAAGAATGAGGCTGAGCTTGGAGAAAGGAAAATTATGTATTGAGTGAACATTAATTAACCAAATTCTATTCATGTTATGGGGCACCCACAACAAAGAAGTGGTCTTTGCCCCAGAGCTACTGTGGTATTATAGTATGCTGAATTCATACAGAGCTTTTTGTGAAGAGAAAGATGAATATGTCTACTAGAAGGCCCCTGGCAATTTCTTCTGCTAAAAAGCACATTCCCACTATTCACAATGAGTTTCTGATCATTATCCTGACAGGTACTAAAGAATACAGAATGGATAGTTATTTTTCTGTGCTTAATATTTCACTGCATTAGAAATGTCATTACAGTTAAGTATTTTTCATCTAATTAAGCTCCATTTATTAAGGTGCTTAGTTAGAATCCTAAATCTTCCCTCAGACATCAATCTGCCAGGTGTGACAATACACATCTAGTTTCCTCTCCTTGGCTGATATTTTCCTGAATATTTTTCATTTGCATATTTTAAGTGAGATTACACAGAAAATTCTAGAGATTTCTGATGGCTGAGAGATTTTGTCTGTGATAAAAATGCATACAATAAAATGTTATTAATTCCTTAGTATGTTACTATGTATACTGCAGTTAGGACTTTTCCAAGTTTCTGTGAAGGGGATCAAGAAGGCTAGAAAATGGACTTTACAATTCTCTGGAAAAAGCACCAAGTTTTCAAATATCAATTTATTCTATCCTGAACCGGAATGGAAACACAGATAAGCAATATTTGCAGTGGGATTGAATTTGTTTAATAATTTAATTTGGGGGGGGAAAAGCCCAGATAGTTGTCAGATAGTTGGGAAGACTGGAAATCTGGAAGCTGTGCAAGCTAAATAGCAATCTAACTTACCTGATGGCCTGACCTGGCAGGCCACCTGAATAACTGGAATACTTACTCCTGAATTTTTCCGTTTATTCGACAAGTCTGTTGAAAACATCTGCTACACAAGACTGGAAGGGCATASAAAGTATGAGAATCTTTATTCCTCMAAGATTTTCCAACAAGGGGTTTTGCAAAATTGGGATGACAGGAGAGAGAGCAAATGGTTCTCTCACAGGACAGAAGTCCTGACCAACTGATGTGAACAAAGACAATGGCCCAAAAGAAGTCTGCTTAGTTGCACTAATTGATAAGGAAAGAAGTGGAGCTGAGGATTTTATACCAACAAAGTACTGTAAGGGTGTTGAGGCACAGAAACAGGTTGCCTAGAGAATGCCTCATTCCTGGAATTGTCCAAGACCAGGTTGGATGGAACTTGAAGCAGCATGCTGTAGTAGAAAGCGTCCTTGTCCATGGCAAAGGGCTAAGAGCTGAGTGAACTCTACAGTCCCCTCCAACCCAAGCTGTTCTTAAACAACCATCTGGAGAAAGTGAGGATATCTATAGAGTTATATACAGATATATAAGGGACATGCAGGGGAAAGGGGCTGAATAGAAGCTCATAAATTGGATGCTTTTGTATGGATATGTGGAATATAAGAATGTTAGTTTTTCAGCTGTGGCAATAAATAAAGGGGAAAAGGCAATCACACTCAAATCTGGGCAATTATCTTTACTGAAAACAATAACCAGAAACAAACCTGGTCAGCAACACCAGCTGATGAGCTGAAGAATCTGTAGGCAAACCTAGAAATTTGCAAATGACAAGGATGTAAAGTTGAGGATCCAGGGTGTTGGAGTGGGTCAGTGGGACTACACCAGCCAGGGAGGAGATGGGCAGGGAAGAGAGAGCAGGGAGGAACAAAGAGGTGGGGTGGGCAGGGCCGGCTAGAGAAGCGGTGTGCTGCCTCTGAGCCCTGGCTGCTCAGTGGCTTGTCTGGCAGAGCCTGCCCCTGATCACCACAGTGTGTCCTGCCTGCTCTCACCCACCTCACCTCAGCCACCTCATTCCCTATCCCAGGCACAAAAGGACTCAGTGCCAGCTGTTGGGGCAGCAGCGTGTGAGGAGCGAGGAGCAGCTGCTGGAGTCACAYCGGGGCTGTGGCTTCAGAGCCMGTGAGGGGAGTCTCAGTGCCGGCAGCTGGAGCGAGGGGGTCTTTAACCTCCAGCCACCGGGGCAGGAACAGTTTGTATCCTGAAATCCAGCTCCTGGCGTGACCTGTGTGGGTGCAAGTCTCAGCATTGMCAGCTGGAGTAGCAGCACATGACACACACGGCCCTTCTGCTTGGTGCCAGCTGCTGGAAGGGCTCAGAGTTTGCACCTTCCCCAAAACCTGCTGTGCATGAAGAGAGAGAGAGAGAGGGAGGGAGAGAGAGAGAGAGAAAGAGGCTGATACCAGCTGATGAGCAGGGAAGGCTCAGCTCCGAGACACCACGGACAGTCCAAGCTGGGATTTGGGGGACCCGTGAGGGTGGGGTGCCTGTGGCAGGAGTGTGTGAGTGCTGTGTGTCTGCAGGGAGCACCAAGCTGGACCAGCAGTGATTCAGGGAACCGAGGGCAGGAAAGGGGTCAAGGGGCCAGGGAAAGGGTGCTGGGTGGGCACAGGGACCATGATGGTACTTGTCATATTCACAAATGTGTGTGTTAGTGTGAGCTGGGAGAGTCTCAGGTCAGCAGACCAAGGTAAGTCTGCTGACAGGCTAATGAGCCCTGGTCTGAGGCAGTAGCAGGCTTAGGATTATAGCTCTGCTACAGCAATTTGTACTAGCCAACAGACTGCTTGCTGTTGTGGATGTTTAATAAGTCTCCAGAAGTGGGAGGCAGTCTTCCTGCAAGAGGTTTCACTTCAGAATTTTGAGATTTTAATTCTATCTAGTAAGTCCTATTATATTGTGCTGTATCATGCCGAAGAACACCTCAGGAGATATTAAAAATTGAATTTCACCAGAAAAAACCCCACACATGAATCTGAATATTGAATACTGTTATTAAACTTCTTCTAACTAGGTTTCTCTTGTCTGCCACAGATTATTTGACTTTAATTTAGTGGAGTTAGCAAGATATCTTTGCAAAGAATCATCAGGAGTACTGAAAAATTTGGGGATAGGCTATGATAAAATGTCATAGACAGGAAATTGATATAAAATCAGAATTAATAGACAGGAAGACTCCATCCCAATTAAAACAAAAACAAAACCAAAACCAAAACGAAAAACAAACAAAACCCCACAGGAGGTCCAACGCTCTGTAGTCTCTGCAAAGCTTTGGCTGTTGTCACGAGTCTTTCTTTATTAAACTCATCCTTGGTAGAATTTTAAATATGACAACCTTAGTTAGCTTGAAGTTGGAATGATTGCCACCAGCTGTGCTATCAGTATGGGAAAAAAGACTCCTCCATTTATATGTGACTTTCAAGGTATTTGTGATCCTGCATGCATATATGGAGAGCTAAAAATATACTCAAGGTTGATAATAAAAATAAAATCTTGTTACAGAGAACTGTATGCTTATGGGGGGTGGGGGGNATCATTATTACATTTATTTTATGGTGATTTTTCAACACATGAATCCTAGAAAGAAAGTGAAATCTGGAAATAGCAGTCCATTGCTACTCGGGGGGGGGGGGGGGGGGGGGGGGGGGGGAAGCAAGACCTGTTAAAAATCCCACCACACTTAAAACTTGTTTCACTTTGAGAATAATTTTAAGTTCACAGGTTTTGAAAGCCATATCCAGCATCAAGACAGAGATGTCTAAACCCATTCCTGAGTAAACTGAAAATGGAAAGAGTTAATGGATACACAGCCAGAGTCTCCCCTCCCACAGGATAAGAAAAATATAAGTGGTTTCTTTGAGAATGAATTAGTGGTCCTAGAGCTCTTCCTGGTTCTCCTGAGGTTCCCTTTGAACAGACATCTTGTGATTACCTGTAATAAATAAATCCTCTGCCTTAATAACAGATCTGACATGAATGGAATAGCCCACTAATCCATTCCTTACGGAAGAACAATTAGGGATAGTTATTTTATAAGCTATACAGGTAAAGCTGGAAGCACCTCTCAGAGGAACCTGACTGTTTATTCAGTTTATAGAGCAAGAAACTGGGGCCCTGTGAAATGAAGTGACTTAACTGAAACGAGTGGAGGGCTGGGAAACACCTACTGCTGTCTGACTACAAAAATAATTTCTTCCAGCATTTTTTGCATTCAGTGGAAAATGCAGTTTTGAATTGTTTGACTCCTAGGGAAGTCACAGAGAAATCGTATTTATGGATATACCCACTTGCAGAGGAATTTTTTTCTTGAGGGTCTTGTCTTCTTGAACATGCTATACAGAACTCTGACTTTAACTGGTCTAGGCCCTGCTACCTCCCTGGCACTGCCAGAGACCAAACCTCCCTGTGGTCACTTCTAGAACCCCAGTATAGCAGCTCCTTTCCTCTGCCATAATGCTGCTGTGCTAGGCAAGCTGGCAACCTCTAAGAGAGTCACAGATGCTTTTGCTTCTCATTTGCAATCAGAGGAATGTAGCTTGAATTCAAATGCAAAGTAAGGTTGCACATAGCAACCATATTGTTCATTATTTTAACCTTATTTTTCAACCAGGCATTTTCCATCCACGACCTATTGTATGGACCACTGTAGTAAAGGCTACTGCATATTCATATGCACACTTAATTTCCTTCCAACTCATAGGAAGAAATCCACTCCTACCTCCATTATGAAGCAAATAATGTTAAGGATTGCAAAGAGGTTTGGTAAAGAAATTTACTTAGCTCTCAAAAGCTCTATTTGGTTCCTACTGTGCAAAGACACGCCTCTTACATTTTCCATGGCAACAGCAGTTCTTTGCAGTCTGCTCTATAAAGTTCTTTATGAGGATCAACAAAAACTAGAGGCAGGATGCCTGGGCCAAAGCTGGAGCTGTTTAGGTTTAATGCGCTAAAAACATTCTTATGGATGCTGCTGTAAAGGCAGAATAGGAATGATAACTGAGAAGAACAGCTGAGAGGAGAAGCTAATGCAAAATCATAATGAGTTTTGGGATGGCAAATGCATGTGAAGGCCACTAGGCCACCTGAATATTGTTCAGTCAAGGGTCACTTAGCCCTGTGAGGGAAGTAGACAGCTGGAAAGAGGATGTGGAAGAGTTTCCCTCTGATCTTTGGGAGTGCAGAATCTAGTAAGACATTTCCAAGCTCTAGCTCTAGCTCAGCTATGCTCAGAGGACTCTGCAGACAGAGAGAGAGAGCTGAGCCTGTGGCCTTACACATATTTTCAAAGTCACCGCCAGCTGACAAAACATAATCTTTGCTCATGTATGAATTGGAAATGGTTCTGCAAGGAGTTTGTTCCTGCTTCCATTCCTCCCTTCCCACACAGATCTTCTCACCTCAAGGCCATCAGCAGGAAGAAAGCAGATGATGTTTGCCATTTCTCATCATGGTAATATGAGGGGTCGTTAGATTTCCACTGCTGTAACACTGCTTATGGCACATCCTTTTGTCTCTGATACATAAGGTCATTACCATTCAGCCATGGAAATGTTACCTTTCCCATCCCTGCTTTAAGGATGTGATCTGAAGACAAGTCAAGAGAAATGTTTCAGGAGAAGACAATTCAGTGTGATGTGTTCCTTTGCACAGTGGTTGGTCACAAGCACCTACCGCAGTGAGGCTGCAAAATGAAATCATCACCACAGGCAAAGATCCAGTTATTTTTTCTGTCTTTCTACGATTTTGTGTGTATGTCTGAAAGACGACGGATGACTGACAATAGCCCCTCCAGACAACTAAACAACCCTTTCTTTCTTACCTTCCACCTCTTTAATACACTTTATAGGATTGCCAGATATGGCACTCCATAATAAACGTCTGTCAGCGGATAAATAGAATGGAGCAAGGGATAATGTTGAAGGAAAGCCACACTGCAAACACTTTGTCTTGCTTTATTTCTTTTTCTGTCTTTGAAAAAATGTTAAAAGATTTACTTCCAGGATGTCCTCTCTAGTCCCTCTGACAAATGCTAGCAAAAAGAATAGTACAGAACAGACTGGGCTGACATCTGAGCTCCATATCTAACATTGTCTCAGTAACACCCACATGCCCAGTCTACATAATACAAGTTTTGGAGAGCTGCACTTCTGCAATGGCTCTTCCATCTGCCTGTGCATGGCTCCTGCTCCATGTTCACAGAGCTCCCTCAGTTGACAGGTTTTCCTTTCTCCATTCCCACCATGCCCATCAATAGAAAAATCTCTATTACACCTTCAAATCCATCCAATTATTTAGGTACAGTGAGCCARAATGAGGGAACCTGCTCCACTGTAGTCCAGGTTTGGGCCTTTTCTGCATGAGTGAGAGTGTGAAGGTAAGCTGAAAAGAGGTGAAGTGAAAGAGAGTGAGATGGTGCCGGTCTTTTTCTGGTCTCAATAAGAAAGGTCTGATAAAAATGGCTTGATAAAAGAGCTGCTTTAATAAGATAGAAACAAGGGAGAAATACAGAAGCAAGTAAATCTTACGTCATTTCAGATGCTGAGAACCCCATGGCTGTGCAGCACTGACTGGCCCTGGATGCTCAGGTTAGCTGTATTGTGGATCACTAACTCCTTGATGCACAACGGTCTCCTGAGCATAGACATGGAAGGATCCCTCCAGAAGATTTTCTTACCATCATGCTTATCAGTACCCTATATTCTTCTTCCACGTTTTCCACCCTATGCTTTGTAACTTCTGTTTGGCTCACAAGCTTCTGTAACAAGCAAYATCTTCCTTGCATGCTGATTATGTGCCAGGAATAAAATCATTGACTTTAGCACGGAGTCTGTAAAATTTCTACTCGGCATAAGGTGCACATCTGATTTCACAATTACCCATCACTAATGTGATGCCATTAGCTTAGTTCTGAATCTTAACTAGACACTAGAGCAGGGCCAGTTTTGCAGTGTGCATTTAAAACCTGGCAAAACAGGAGGTGATGCATGAGTAATTTAACCTCTGTGAGTGCTCTGTGCCGTGTGAGGAATAACCCATTGTTCTGAAGGTGTTTCATGCAATCACTGTARTAAGTTTGGTGGTTATGAGCTCGTACTCTCATTTCATTCATTATTGTTTGTTCTCTAGAAACTGCCCTTAGCATAGAAACAAACTACTTGAATTTTGCTTTGTAAAAACCGAAGTATTGCTTATTGTGAATATAAGAGCCTTTGGGGTGTTTGGTTTTTTTTAATATCATTAGCAGATTTATTTTTATCATAATTTTTAGGAGGGAGTTATTGCTTGCTGTAGAAGCTTTTACTCTCAAAAGGGTTATTGTTGCACTGGGAATCATATTGACCATAATAAATTTTTAAAAAAAAAAGTCAGAGGCCGAAAGTGAGAAAAATATAAAGTAGAAATTTTAACTCTGCTTTCTGCTGCTTCATAATACATGCAAGAGATTTTCGTAATTCTTCTGCAATTTTCTCACTCTGGCCTTGCATACCCTAAAAACCTGAGCCACGTATAGCTGGATCTGCATGTATCTCACTGAAAATCACTAAAAAATCTGTGTGTTGTTTCTCTGATGCGGTGCTGGTTGAAGCTCTGGTTTGGAGTTACACTAGCCATTCAACAGACAACATAAAGATTGCTACAAAAATTCTCTTGCTTTTGGAATACAAAATCAGGAGTACTGTAGAAAACTCAGGAATCAAGCTTGGCGGGGCCTGAGGAAAGTAATGGTTAACCACCATACCAGGTTCTGGTTGTTTTCTAGAACATATTTGAACACAAAAAGCCAATTAATACCCATAGACCTCAACTGATATTTCATAGAGGAAAGCAGAAAACAGACACAGTCAGGTTGCATAAACCATTTTCTTTCCTCACATATATATTAGCATGAAAGGAAAATATTTTTCAGAGAGAATTTATAAATATCTTGAGATCAGTATTGAGTGAATAAGAATCCAGGAAACTATCAAGACCATACCATGTAACAAAGGGTGCCTGCCTACAACAGAGCAAGAGAAAATGGAGAGTTCACTTTTAGAGAAAAGTTTCATAAAAAGTTTGAAATCTAGATTTCTAGACCAGTCACAGCCAGTGCCAAAGGACAGAGCATTAAACATTATGAGAAGGAATAAAAAATTAATGGCACCAGAAGGCAAGAGGTGGGTATTATGCAGTAGTATAAATTAAGGAAAGGTTTTTGCTATATATTTTGAGATACATGATGTCTCTTTAGACATTGCAAACTCCAAGTGACTATGAGTGCATATAGAAGAGCAAGAACTTCCCTTGTACTTTACAGGCATGTTTTGCTGAAAAGAAATGACTAGAACATATCACTAGATCATAGGTGTATCAGAGCACCACTGTATGCACAACAGTTTCTCAAGTCCACCACCAGACAGGAGGGCAAGAAAATTACTATCAATACTGCTTTTCTGACAACCTTTAGGAGCTTTCTTTGGCCAGTACCTGCACATGAAAAAACTTGTATCAGATTAGAGTTGGTTCAGATTAGAGCTGGTTGCTATCAACACTTACCACAACTCAGCATTATCAACGCAGCCATCATTGTTTTAGATGTGCCAAAAGATGCAATACTGAAGAGGCTAAAATTCAAGGACAGATAGAGGGTGAGATCTGTTGGCATTACACTCCGTCTCCCACAAAGTATGAGGTAAAAAGTCAGGTGTCCCTATTCTTTACAGTGAGACAGAACAAATCCATTTCAGTTGTGTGCAATATTGAATTAGGACTGAAAATCAAGCAGTTAAAACTGTATGTAAAATAAGGAGATGATCACACAGTCCACTAGGTTTGCCCTGGCAGTTGATATACAAATCCAGTTTTCCCTGTAATAACTAAAAAAAGGATGGGTTCATGGGTGTAATAAAATGTAACAGTATCTCCTAAAACACAAGGGATATTGTGATCCCTCAAAGAGAGCCAAAATACTATAAGCAAAGAAATACTTCAGGAGATGCTTCACCAGAAACATTTAAAGCAGAAGTGGACACCACAACAGTACATTTACAATTGTGATTAGAGTGCAATTAAATAATGAATTTAAAATTGTGAAATTATAGCAACACTGGCAAGGAAATTCAGGACATTTAAGCCTAAACACCAAAATGCTGGGATGGAAAAAGAATATCTTGACTTGTAACAAATATTCAGAAATTGACCTGTTTGTTATTTTGAAGAGACCAACAAATCACTTTAAGACTAGCATCTGCCCTATGGTATTCTCCACTTCCCCTCTGCTCCTTTTTCAGCCTCATATCTCAATAAAGAGAAGACATGAATGAGCTATGGGGAGATGCTGGGGTGGTATGTGGAAAGGAGAGTGAAGGAGAGCTGTGGGGAAAGCAGACCCAGAAAGGAAGGGAAAGGAGCTGCAGGCATTGCCAAAGGGAGAGAAAATGAGATTCAGAGAAGTCAAGTGTTACCTGTAGTCACTGTGTTTCAGTAGTAGAGACCAACTTATTATAACCTTTGTATCTCCCTCTCACAAAAGCAAACAAACAAAAGACAACCCCCAGCCCCCAAAAAACAAACTCAAAATAAAACAAAACAACAACAAAAACCCCCCCACAACCCCCCCCCAAAAAAAAACCCAAAAAACCCCCCACACAAAAACAAACCCAAAAAAGGAAAAGCATTCAAGACAGATGTGGTGGGAGTAGGTAGTAAAGCACACTGTTTTGGCTGAAAACTAGTTCCAAAGAGAGATGAGGGAACACACATTGCCTGCTACTCCCTCCTGAGCTCTGTAACCCAGACAGTGCTTACAGATGTAACAAGGAAGAAGCCTGGGTATGGCAACATCTTCATCACAGCTTCATTGCTTTAATTTCTTGCTGGGTTTTCCTTGCACCTTAGGCAAAGCAATTTGTTTATACTTGCTCCTGCCACATTTTCAGTCTGCTGGGATGAGAAAACCAGATGTACTGAAGTTGGTTGCATTCACATGCAAACAGAATTGTTAGACTATTAATTCCAAAGGCATCTTTAAATTTCACCTCCAAGCAGAAATTCCACTACATGAGGCACTCTTTAGTTTGTCATTAGCTAGTAATGGGTATGCATTGAGCATGAAATAGAAGTCAGTAAAATCTTTATGACTGTAATATTTGAAGCCAAGGCCCTCATCAGCACAAATTAGAGAAGAGTGGGAAGAGTAATTTTTTAAGAAGTTCTGCTCCCAGACCAGCTTTCAAAGCTCAACTTTCAAGAGGAGAGTAGACAGCAGATAAAATATCAGAAGCCACCACCTCCTGGGGGAGTATTGAAATAGAACTGTGGCTATTTGGTCACAAACACTGGGTTTTGAAAATTCCCGTGTAAGTTTTATTACCAACATTCTGTGGTAGCCAGTTCCTCCCAAAATTGTCACTGACAATAGAGGGAGTATGCCTGGGAGTAAAAGGTATGTCAGCATCAAATCTGAATAAAGTTCACAAACCCTTCTCCTTCCAGAGTGAACCATTAAGCGTTGGTGTGGCCAAGGACACTCACACCTCTGTCACTGTGGATTATCTGGAAGTATCTAAGCACAGTGTTCTCCCTGCTGCAGCACAGATGCTTTGGGGACCCACTCATCAGGAGAGTTGGCAGTTTCCTCTGAACAGTGCCTGCTTGTTAAGCATTTTCAGATCTGTTCATCTGCAGAGAGAAAAATCTGTATTTGGTCCAGTGCCCCACTCAGGTTAATCTTGTATCCTACAGAAGTAATTAATGGATATCAATGAGGAGAATAGGATGCAAAGCATGAACACAGAGAGGTCCTTTCTCTTTCAACTCCCATGCTTCAGCAGCTCAGGTACCTGGCCAGGGTAAATTATGGTCATTTCAGAGCAGATCAGAACAACATTGTCCAGTCCTACTCCTCTTGGAAAATACTCTATGGAGTCCCTCAATGTAGATCCACATCAGTTCCTTTCCAGTGTGACAAAGGTATTCCCAGAGGGTCTGCAGGATGTTTTCTATCTCCATCATAGTTCTCCAGCAGCTGAACAGAAGCCCCCTCATTAACTGGATCCCTCCACACATGCACATGAAGCAATATTAAAACACTTGGCAGTGGTTGTTTCCTCCTGCAATTAACTCAGAGGGAGACCACTGCCATCAAAACAGCAATACGTGTGCTCCAAGGATCATAGTGGAGCTACAAGAAACTGTTATGTCCTTAGGTTAGATATTAAGAAAATATTCTTCACTTAGAGGGTGGTTGAGCACTAGACCAGACTCCTCAGAGAAGTGGTCACAGCCCCAAACCTGACAGAGCTCAAGAAGCATTTGGACAACGCTCTTGGGCACATGATGTGATTCTTGGGGATGTCCTGTACAGGAGGGATGAGAGTTGGACTAGATGATCCTTGTGGGTCCCTTCCAACTCAGCTCTGTGGCTCTGTGATTCTGTGAAAAGTAGCCAAGAATTGTCATTTGGACTTTGGATCTGGAGGGCAAGACAACTTGACTCTTTCCTGGGTACAAAATCCCAGTTAAGACTGCTTGACACTGCAGGCAAAAGCAGGCACCTCAGAGCACAGCCACTTACCAGGCTCCATCTCTGCTCTCTGAGCATGTTGAAAAGCAGGAAACAGTGTTTAGACTACCTGGTATCTTGAACAGCTGTGATCTGGCTGCATGATCCTACCTTCTCCTTGACCTTTAGACCTTCTGAAAGGGCCTCCACAAATCCTGCTCCCCCAGTCCTTGACTTCCCACAGAATGGGGGATATCTTGCACCACATCCCACCAAAAACCTAATGCCTACCAGTACTGCCTGGGACCCACTAAAGGCCTTCCTTTATACCTACATCCCACAGCAGACAGGAAATATTCTCCACTGAATTTGCAGGGCATATTGCAGATTAATTTCCTGATACTCCCAAGTGTTGACAATCTAAGAAGAGTGGTAGACATGTATTCATCTGGGCAATTCGCTGTCCAGAGCAAGATGTTTTTGTGGTGTATTTATGAAGGAAATGTATCCCATGTCACATATTATTTAATAAGTACACTTATTGTCCCCCAGAAATTCTACAAGTATACAACATTTTGGGTGTCCATTTTAAGATTCAGTCATTTATAATATAGATTAAAAATATAGAAATATGTACTATTTCTAGATATAGAAATAATATTAATTACTATATATTTATTCCAAATATAGAATTATAGATTATTTATATGGAAAATAACTATCTTCTGTGATGAAACTAGAAAGTTTTTTTCTAAGCAACAGTATTTTGAGAGCCACATGATTACAGGAAAGGCAATTTATGATGAAATAGGAGAGAAGAAAGGCAAATGCATTAGGATATAATGCTAAGATTTTGGCAAGTTCTTTCCTGTTTGTATGGGAAGTTGTCCCTAGTTCAAAATCTCAAGAAGCCACTCACCAAAGATTCCTGTTAAAGCAGGCCAGGTAAAAAGGAAGTGCAACTTGTTCCTTATGTATTATCACTTGCAAGAAAGATCTGTGGCTGTTTAAAGTGTGTCCTACACCACAATGTCATACTATACAGAACTCAGACAGTGTAAGCTGTGCTGTGGGGATGAGGTCAAAAGAGACAAAAGCTTCCTAACAGTATTTTTGCCTTCCTCTTAAAGCAATTTGTAGAATCACAAAGATTTTAATGGCAGATAAACTGTATAAACTGTATGTATAAGCTGGTTTCATTTACTAAAATCCAGGAAACTTCATGAAGGTAGAAATGAAATCAAAATAAAATAACTCAGTTCATTTTTTTTCCAGTGAACTGAATTTTAACCTCTATAGCATGGACGTTCTCTTAGGGGGTGTATAGGTTGATACCTGTTTTAATGCTGTAGGAGAAAGGTGGTCTGTAAGATTGTTTGGTTACACCAGATGGGGCTTTTTCTCAGTTGCCAGCCCGCAACTGTGGTGTGAATATTAGAAAGGGAGAAATATATTAGCCTATCTGAAATACTGCAGATTTTTAATACATTAGGGCTATTGATATGTACATAAATAATCAATATGAAGTCCTGTGTTCTTGGTGCGATTTCCAGAAGCATTCAATCCACAAAAAAAATCCTATATCTCTCTGCAACCAAATTCCTCTGTTGTGTTTTTTAGACACTAGTAATATAAAAAGCATAGATGCTTCTTCATCACTTCAAAACACTTACAAATTAAGACATGTTCAATGTAAAAAACATTCAGGCAGAAATAACATGATTTTTAGGATTTCAGTCTTTCAAAAGGAGACACACAGGGAACGGCTCCTTGACAAAGCCTCATGGTTGCCATGGATACATAAAAAATAACAAAACAATAAGAAAAAAAAGCACTCTGGAAGCAATGAAGAATTAAGCAGCACACCAAAAGGGACATAGTTTAACACCTAAACACCAGGAGTTTGGGTTTTTATCTTTACTGCCCTTGTGCTCTCCTTTCATATAAATAYATATATTTTAAATGTCTATATGTAAGTATCAAACAAGGCTTCAAACAAGTAGACTCTTCATATTTCAGTGCAGCTTTTCTGTGGGGTGAGGTATCTGTCACAAAAGGTTTATTGCAGTTTTCAAAGGAATTTTGACTTCTCTATCACCAGGATAAAACATCCAGAATAAACAAAACTGAGTATTCTAACAAACAGTCTGAAAGACTGAGATCTTAAAAAAACATGTAAAGGAATTCAGCCCCTTCATAAAGAGCAAAAAGACTCTTGTCTCACACTGTTTCCAGAAGAACCAGCAGTAGCTCCTGCAAAAGTCAGCATGTTAGGCTTCTTGCATTTATCTTGTGGAATTTGGTCATTTCTGTCTGCTCAATACATCAACAAGAAGGATTATTCATTAAAATTACAAGTTACTTTTAAAAAAAACTATCAAATATTTTACTTTTTCTGAGTTATTAAACAGCAACGAGCCATTTTAGCTTGCTTCCCATTTGAAAAACATTCACTATCAGAAGTCCCATTCCTGTAAGTTTACTACCAGCATAACTGTCAAGTCAGGCTTTAAAAGAAGAAAAGTCTGGTAGTTCTTCAGTCTTCAGTCAGCTTACTAAATGCTAGGGCATTTTGAGAGGCTTGGTCAGCTTTTACTGGCTACTCCTACAGGGAGTTTATCTTCTTGTGGCCTTATATGATGCAGATCCTTGGCACCTAGCACATCTGCACTTTTCTAAATCCAAACAATCCTGACTAACTTGAGCCCCTGATTCAAAGTTTTTGTGATTCTTTGTTGACTTCAGGTGGTTCTAAACACAACACTGACCAACAAAGATGAACTCAGTCACATGCATTTCATCAGATTGCTTGACATGAACTGTTTTAGCCCAGATTTTTTCAATTATCAAACAGAGGTTAAAGAACCAGCTCCAGACAAGGTCTCTTCCTCCAAGGAGATACTATGCAGAGTGCTGGGGTAGATATGGGCCTTGTTCTCTTCTCCTACAGCATGCAGCTTTTTTTTGGGATGTAGTGCTGGTGATCAGTTTTGGTGTTGCTGCCCATAGCTACGTAGCAGGAGCAACATGCTGGTGCTAATTGGGTGTCAATGCCCTGGAATATCCCACAGTAACGTTCCAGAGCCAAACTGTCAAATATGGATGGGCAGCAATATAGCACTCCTATTCCCAGGGAGGAGATGGATTCACCATCCCTGGATATGTTAAGGAATGACTGGACATGGCACTTCTTCACATGAAGATGTTCGGTCAAAGATTGGACTTGAGGATCTTGGGGGTCTTTTTTAACCTGAATAGTTCTATGATGTCTAGCCCTCCTTCTCTGAGCAGGATAGAGAGAGCCTATGATTCCTCAGCAGAGGCTCCAGGGATGGGAGGAGACAGGCTTTGATCTTTCCAAGTGCCCCTGTCCAGGGTGAGTGCAGTGTTAACTGGCAGCAGCCACCACATTTGTGTTGCCAAAGATCTGCACTGTCACACATGGCACTGCTGAAATGCTCATTAAGTTAAAAGCCCTGTGACTCCAAACAACTGCACAAAACAGAATGAGAGAGGAACTAACCCCCGAATAAACTTTAAAATGAACTGTGACTTTCGGATAGGCCTCTAGAGTAGAAATTAAGATTTGCAGTGTGAATGTCATCAGACAGATAGACAAGGTCTCTAAGAAATTTAATGTGGTTCAATCTATTTTAGTTCAGTGTAGCAAATCAATAATCATCTGTGAAGAGCTCTGCTTAAAAAAGAAGGACTTGAACTGTGACAGCTGGTCAAAGAAGGACCAGATACTTGATTATTCCAAAAAGAAAAGGTTGACCATTTTTTATATGGTTCAGTATTATATACAAGTTTACCCTCAGTGGAAAGGCACCATTAATGCAAACAAAATGTCATGAGGCTAAAAGAGGAAAGAGCTCCAGATTTTGTTTTGGTAAATGAGATGGTGTCAAGGAAAATGTAGACAAAAAAGATAGCCCTCATAAAAATTCTCTTTGTCAAAATAGAGACTACATGAAGGAAATCCTTCTCATGCAAAACTATGAGCACAAGACAAGTTCAAGGCCAGTTTGAACTGGGACTTTCTGTCTACGTATACTTTGTGATGATACCTACAATTGGAAATTTTGCAGACATTATAAGATTTGGCATAATCAAGAAGAGCCAAAGCATAAATAATCAGTGTGAGGTTTCCATAGTACCACTGAATTAAATGAATTTGATGTGTTTCTATTGCAATGAACCACTAAGCAGAAGGCATTTTAGTCATAAGTTAAAAGAATTTGCAGTTTGAATGTTAATCCCAAAATTATGTCTGCAACAGTAGTTGTCTAAGATGCTCCCATTTCATAATAAATGACTGTTCTCCTCTTTCACAAAAGAGGAGCAATGGGATTTTATTAATTTATTAGCCCTTTTTTTGTGTGTTCTAAAGAAGGAGAACATTTGTGTAAGAGGAAAGCTGGATTTGCAGAGAAAGCTATTTTTGTGTCTCCCAGCAGAAGATTTAAACAGTCAGACTAGCTCTCACGWAATGTCCTCACTTTCCCTTATGACCCATCCTCTCACCA
This sequence comes from Mixornis gularis, assembly GCA_003546035.1. Lineage (NCBI taxonomy): Eukaryota > Metazoa > Chordata > Aves > Passeriformes > Timaliidae > Mixornis > Mixornis gularis. Next base: position 380,360 of record QVAJ01000262.1, on the reverse strand, counting down.
TTTGCGTGTCTAGCTTCACTTACTGTGAGAAACACCCATGGAAGCCAGCTGTCAAAGAGTGTGCTGGCTGAGGAGGAGAATGTTTACTCTGACAGAGCTACGATTTGTGCTGAAGGTCCTTCTAAAACATGTCCCATTTCTTCCACCATTTCCAGGACTGATGCAAGAATTGTCAGGTGAGTTGTTCTCCCGTGTTACACAAAAAGTCCCCTTAGGAGACTACAGAGGATTCCTGCTCCATCCTCTGCATTTCATGACAGAGATCTGAAAATCAGGGCTGTGACCCAGAGCTGGAACTGACTGAATTGAGTGCCAGCAGAGAGCAGGATTATGTGTTCTGAGATTGTTTTTTCAAAACAGTCAGGTAGCAATGGCATTACAGAAACATCCACTATATTAAACAGAAACTCTAGTACAGCCAGGAGGACCACATACCACCACAAATCCTGTTGTAAAAAGAATTTAACAACTTTGCAAGAGGGAAGAACTCAAGAGCTCCTACTCAGACTTTTCTCCTTTTTGTTTGTTTCTTGAAAAAACAAGCAGATCTCTGCTGGAGAGATAATGACAATTCGGACCATGAGGTGCTCTCTGCTAAGATTAATGCACAACTTTTGTTTTCTACAGATCCAGGACCAGGACACGTATTTAAAGAAATAGGGAGATGCACAAAAACAAAACATAAGGAATACAGTATTTACTGTGTATGGGTATTGAGATAAAACCTCCGCTGTTTAGAACACTAGGAAAAGGGAATAAGAAACATTTATCTCCAGTACTTTAATAGGACATAAGTAAACTAAGTTGAAGAAGGTATAACCCAACATATAAGCATTGCTGCAATGAGGCAGGAAGTGTCTTCTGGAAAGGATGCATTTACCTACAGCACCTCTGAAAGATCTCAGGGCTAATTCATTAGAATTTATATGCAAATACATATAGCATGCTAATATATAGCAATGTGTAGAGCCAGAACATTAGCAAAGAACCAACTCTGGTTGACAGCTGTGCTCCTTTTCTGAGTTGTTCTCTTTTAAGACATTTACATTTAAAATTCCATTACTTTAATAGAAGGGGATTATCTTTGCATCCTTTTCAAAAATTCAATTTTGCCTTCTCAGCCCAAGAATCAGCCTTGGCACAACCTGTCTCCAACTACAGTGAGACAGTGCCTTTCATTACTGCAAATAGATGATCTTCCTTGCTACTGCTACCTGAAGCACAACAAGCAAGTGGAAGACAAGTTAATAACTTTTGCAGCAGACCTTCTACACAAACCCCATATATGATGGTATACACCCTTGAGCCTTCTACACTGTGCTGACACATGTACATAAATGTGCAGGGCTGTCTCTATAGTGTGAGTGCTATTGCATTCTGTCCCATACACAGAAAAGTCAAAAAAGAAAGTCATACATGGAGAGAGCAGGAGTGGGGGAGGCCTTTTATTTACTTTTGATGCAGTACAAGTATCTCCAGCACCCACAAAACAGAGCCTAAGAGAGCCAAACTACACAGCTTGCATGCTAAGAGGCTTGAAACAGTAGAAACTTGGTCTTAGTCAGACAGTTTTGAGAAGTCCTACAAGTTGCAGTGGTCCTCTGCATTATATAAATATTTGAGCTGCTAGTGGCACTGCATTTCTACTGCTTCCTCTCCACCGAAGCTCAGCCTGAACTGAGAATTTTATTGAAATGAGAGAAGACTGACTGTGCTGCACCAGTTGTAAGTGCTGCTTCTCAAGAGCTTGTGCTTATGGGATTCTATGCGCAGGTAAAAACTCTCCCTTCTGCTGCTAGGCTCCTCCTCAACACTTGACACCATTCAGACATGTATTTTTGGGTGGATGGGATTGTGGGTGTTGGGGAGGTTGGGGAAGGTGGTCTGTCCCAACATTTGCCAAAGCCTGTGTGTGAAGGGGTAAGCCTAGAGAACTATAGCACAGGCAGTTTCATTAGATCATACATCCCTGTTGAAATGCTTTTCTCCATCATTCTGATGGTGACTTATATACACCTTCAATTTGTCTACATCTTATGTAAGATATTCTGAGACTCAAGAGCATAATTTCTAGGGAGTGAACCAAAAGAGCATATACAATATAAGAAAGAAAATGGTCAGCTTTAGGCTGATGGCAAGAACTTCAGGCTACGTGAGGTAACAGCCCTTGGGACAATGTCTGTGGCTTTACCATCCATTTGTATTGCACCTGGTCCAGTAAGGCACTGGATCTATTACAGAGACAATAATGCAATATTCATTTATGAAACCGCAGGCCTGTCTTTCAATCAAAGAAGCAAATCTCTGAGGATGGGTTTATGTTAGTGCCAGTGAAAGTTCAGTGCACACCCAGCTCTGAAAAAAAGTACCTACCAGATGTACCTGCCAGGAAGGTGAGAAATCACGTATTAGTGGAGATAGCAGGAGCTGTTGTCCAGGAATTATACAGATTTACAACACGAAAAATCTCCTCGGTCTTAAGTTATGGCACACAGCATTTGGCTGATGAGTCTGCAAATGGATAGGACATGCACAGCTGAATTATTAGCTGCATATAGTTCCAAAAGACGTTCACGTGCCTCGTGGTACTAAATTCTCAGTCATGAACCATGACCTTACAACTAAGTCATGAGATTGAATCAGAAGGCTTAATCTGATTTGAGAAGTCATCCTGTTAATCTATGACAATATACTGTGTTTCTATTAAGGTATTAATGTCAGGGTTTTCTGTTAGAGTAATTACAGAAATTCATAGTTGTTTGAGGAAAAAGCTACTGTAGGACTGAAATAATTAACATTTCATGAGTTTTGTACATGAGCTAGTAATTGTCATATGTTTCTGCCAGAATATTTAACATATGGCTAAGTGCCATGAAACAGATTTCTCACTAGCACTCACACATTTTTGTTTTGACTGTGGAAGCAATGAAAGGAGTTTCATATGCCCTAAATGAGAGACCTAGAAGTTTGAGGTATGAGAGTGGATTAATCAAGACTTTCTTCATACATCATGTTTCTTCCTACATAAAGGCAAAGGATAGGACTATCATAAACATTTACCTCATCAAACAACTGTTCAAGACAGGTTTGGACATGCTTTATATCTTAACAAAAGAGAAGCCATCTCAAATACAAATGTTGAACTCTGGTTCTTTAAATAAAATAGAAAGGCTTCTCATTTGCTGCATAGTTTAAAGGAATACACGTAACTAGATATAAACCCACATATACCTACCTGAAGATAGACAAACGTTAAAATTAAAAAGAGTTTTCTAAATCAAGCATCACAAACTGGAAAATGTTTGAAATAAGACCAGTTTCTAACTCCCATCATATCACAAGTATCAAACAACTACCACACATCCTCCAATTTTCCTGGTACAACTGCAAACACTTGCTCAGTTAAACGTTCTTCCTTAGGAATGGACAGTCCAACTTCACTTTGCAAATCTGGCTGAAACATTTCTATGTTGTTGGTCATCCATCTCTATCCATCAATTTTCTTCAATGTAGTACCAAACAAACAGGCCAGTGTCCTGAAAAAAATTAACTCACATAATAGATTCCTAATTGATTTCCTGGCTTCAAAAAAGAGAACCTTACCCAGTGACTTCTCAGGAGTTCAGTTCTTGCTGGCAACAAGTAAGAGCAGAACAAGACTTTTTCCTTCAACTCTACTGGGCACCCCTTTCAGGCATGGGACAAAAATTATTAAGGCCAGTTATTATCATTATCATTATCATTATCATTATCATTATCATTATCATTATCATTATCATTATCATTATCAATCATTTTATATTTTATCTTGGTTTATCTTGGTTTATCTTGGTTTACTGTTTTATTATTATTGTAAACCTTGGTCTGAGTTGAAAGGTCATGATACAGGTTTTCCTTTGGTCAATACTTAGAAATATTACAACATTTAGCAGGGATTAACAATAAGAAATGATAAGACTCAAACGGCTCGTGACCACCCACTAACAATTTGGCTATGTGTTTAAGAAGGATGTTAGAAATGCCAAATATTTAAATCACAAGCAGGTAGGGAAAAGGGAAACCAACCCTATTAGTTCTTCCTTAGAAGTAAATTTCATGAAAAGAAGGAACTTGGAAGAAGTCAAATGCCATGGCACCATGACAATGTTGCATTCACATGTGAACTGCTTGTGTTTACTGTTATAAAAAAACCCAAAGATTCAAGCAAGACCAATGGTACATCACAGAAAATAGAAAGCTTGCTCTTAAAAAGGCTGGCCTTATTGAAGCACTGTACTCCATCCTTTTCTTTTCAAGGGAATTTCATCAGAAAATTTTGATAAAGCTTTTATTCTGATGAAATGGCCTTTTGTGGAAGAAAATTATTCAGGTAAGACATTTGCAAATGACTGCATAACCAACCCATTCATGGAAGCCTGCTGCATCATTATCTGTCTGAAAGATCAATTCATTTTTTAGGTAATTGGTGTACCAGCTATACCAGTCTGAGGTCATATATTTTCAGACTGAGATTGCTTTACTAAAAAGCAAATGGAGGTATACTGGATTTACATAAACTGAAAAATTGCAAATTTGCAGGTATAGCAATCACATTAAGGGAGCTATATTTTGAAGACATACTGCAGATATAAATGAAGACATACTTTGTTGAATTTGAAATATCAAACTTAGAAGACTTATACTGCTTTTAGCTGTAACCTTAGCTTGCCAGTGATTCCCATACCTGCCTATCCACCATGGAATTGCATTTCATATTTATGAAATACTGAACACAGATTACAGGGACTTATTATTTAATTGGTGTTCTGAAAACATGGGCTTCTGCTGTGCTCTGTTGGTGACTGCCCATTTACAATTTATGCCATATGTCAAACACTTCTTTGCAAAGTTAGAAAGACCCCCTGAAAAACACAGCCTGCACTCAGCTTGGGTGAAGACAAAGGACAAAGGACAAAGCATTCCTATAGGCCAGGAATACAGGCTACAGGGCAGAAGTGTGGCAAAATTCCTAGTCAAGGGGAGAGAGTCTTACATGTGAAAACAAAAATACTTCATATTTCTTCCCTGATTGTTTACCACCCTCTCAACTGGGAATGAATCCCACATGTCATGCAGGAAAGACACCTCAAAGAATTTTGCACTCAAGTCTTTCAATACTGAATTAAGAAATGTTAAACATGTTTTTCTTTAATTCTTTCCTTTCCACTACCTCTTTTCTCATGGACGGGCCAGGGAAATGGATGGAACACCAAACAGCCCATGGAATGCAATACATTTCTCAAAATGGTAAGCAAACCCCTTCAGAGTCTTATAGCATGTGGAATGAGTTTTTAGAGGCTGTCCTGGGCATCCAGTTGTTTTAACTTTATAAATCCTGAGAAGACACTGATAGTCCATGGTCATTTTTTTCCCCACTGTGCTGCCTTAGAAGTCTAAGGAGATGTGCTTCAGGAGGAGAAGACTCTCCAGATTTACACAGCCATTAATCCCGACCAGAACACTACAGTTAATGAGAGACTCTGGCTCCTTGCCTAAAAAACAGATACCTTTTCATCTTTCAGAGTCAGGGAAGAGAGACAAATTTACAGTGATTCCAGTCACATGAACATGCCTCTGCCTATAGAAATGGGGCAACAATTCATCTCTTAGTAAAGCAACGCATTTCAGGAACACAATGAAGATATTTTTAGTATCTAAGCAACTGGCCACAGTGATGTCTTTTAAAATAACAAATTCTTCTCTCCCTAACTGAAGCTTGCAGAATTAACCTGAAAAATTCCATTCATGTTTCTCTCACTTGTTGGTCAGCTATGAAACTGTTTACTTTTTTTTGTTTGCTTTTGCAGCTGACATGACTGAGCCATTATCTGCTCAGCTTGAGGGTGTTTAGAACCTTTTTTTTGGCAGAAATTGTTTCCCCCAATGGCATTTGAAAAACTTTCTTTAGAAAACTCATTTAAGAGAAAACCTACCTTGCTCTGGGTTCTGACTGAGAGGAAGCTACCAAGTTACACTTTCTTCTTAACAGCCATTATAGTGCCATGTTTTACACTTGTGACTAAAATAATGTTGATGACATACTGCTGTTTTACTTGTTTCTGAACAGTTCTTGGACAGAAAGAAACCTTCTCTGCTTCTCACTTGCCCCTGTAGAGAGCAGGCAGTTGGTTGTGTGAGGAGCTGGGAAGGGACACAGCTGGGAATGCTGCAGACACCCAATACTATATGACCTTCTGCTTAGCAATAAAAGCTGGGGGAAAGGAGGAAGCAGGAGGCATRTTTGTGGTGATAACATTAGTCTTCCCAAGGTACCACCACATGTGGTGAGGCCCTACTTTCCTGGGAAAGCCTGGATGTTAATACACAATGCAATAATTTTGCAGTTGTAATGTGGAGAAGGGACAGGAGCTAGACTTCCTGTGTGTGTAAACTGTCCATCTTTGCTGGGTCTGTGATGATGTTACTTTGACTTTCAGGTGTGGATCTTTTTTTGTGGATACAAGTGAGTTTCTAAGGAGTATATGATGAATACATAATTTAATGACAATTCAGGTTCACAGAGACAGGAAGTGGAAAATATTTGATGTAGGTGTCCAGGCTTTGACAGTGGAGGGTCTGCAGCACTAGCCTCTGTGAAGAGGCCAAGAGTTAAGTTGTGCTGCACACAGATCCTAAGCAGTTCCAGCTGGTTCCAACAGACCCAAGACAAGACACAGCTGAGCCCCTCAGTCAAGCTCATGTCACCTCTCAGCAAAGGTATTTAAGAAAGGTCACAATGCCATGAATAGTGAGATTAAAAAAAATGCAAGAAAGACCATGTAAACACCAAGGTCAGAAAAGGAGGACAGGGAAGAAATTGTCCAGGCTCCAGAGCACTGATTTCCGCCTGTGGCCCACAGAGAGGAATCCACTGGAGCACAAAGACACGTTGCAGTAAATGAAGGATCTTACGCCAGAAGAGGTCGATATTTTCTGTCAGGATCTGTGGCCTGTGGAGAACTCTTCTTCCCAAAAGTTATGCAGACCCTAGCTGGGCTATGTCATGCTTGACAATGCCTCTTTCTCCACCAATATAGAAGGAGTCTAAATAAGGAGTGTAAGTACAATGAAATGCTGTATTTATAGGACACATGGGATTGCTAGTGTCCTTTACATTTGAACCCTGTCTCATTCTGGAATAACTGTGCCTTGCAGGCAGAAGGACATGATTAACTCAGTTATGGCCCTGGTCTTTCTGTCCCCTGGTGCTTGACTTCTGCTTCCATCCAAGACTCAGGGACCACTGAGTCATCAGAAAAATTTGCTGTTATTAGGGGTATCTTCTGCAACTGTAGTTGAAAAATGAATGTAGTTGAATGAATCCTGAAGTTAGAAACCATGAGTATCACTGAAGAAGTATGTCTATGAATGGGTACAAGAATTAAGCTATATGTTCCTTTCATAGAGCTGCATTGCAATATAACTATTCAATGCACCATTCACCAGCATAGTAAGGTGCCCTCTTCTGTAGCAGAGTGCACCTGTGAGTCTACACTGCTCTTAAACACTTCATTGCTATTTAAGGGGAATTCAGCCTTGTCCTGTCAACAAGGCAGCTAAAGTGAGTGATGAATGTTCCTACCATCATTTCTGTGAACGCATGCCCTTGAGTCAGCAGAGCTAAACCAGTAGCCTTCTCAGTTACAGCAGAGAAATAACTGCAAATGTTTCATACTCTTTTCCTGGGTCAAGAATCTTTTCACATTATCACTGCACTGAAGTCCTTTGGGAAATAAATATCAGAAGGGGATTTTTTGAAACACAAGTTCAAAGTGACCTGAAATACTGTGATATGGAGCTCATTGTTCCCATCCTGTTCTTAAGCTGTATCACAGATCACCTTGAACTTTTGAGTTCTGAGCCTGTGCCCACATGGAGGAGTGAGGATTTCACAAGGAAATGCTTTTGTGGTAATAATTTCCTGAAGCTTTTCTGTGCAGTGATATATTTCCAACTGTAGGTCTCCTCATTGAAAGAAAACGGGAAGTAAACATTAAAAACTGGGTTTCAACACCTCATCCTTAATTTTTTCTTTTCAGATGGAGTGGTTTTGGGGGTTGGTGTGGGGTTTTTTATTGTTGTTGGGGGTTTTTGTTTTGCATGGGGTTTTTTGATATCTTTTTTAGTAGCAACATATCATTCCACAGAATTAAAAAAAAAAAAAAATCACTATTTTCTGCTTTCCTTGTTGTAGTCTTTTAGCTTTTGGAGAAAAAGGATCTTGTTTCTTGGTCTTTCTAAAAACTGTGAACTCTCCTGCTGACCTTCTCTTGGCAGTTCCAGACTCCTGAATTGGCTACCTTTCTCTGTGGATTAAATTCAAAAAGCTGTTTTCTGGCCAACTCATCCCTTCATAGCCCTGGAAAAGCAGAATGACACAGGTGTTTTTTGCCACATACCAATTATTTAGAGACTTTCAGATGCTAATGCCACTGATTATACAAAGTGATCTCTCCTTATACACCTCTGAAACAAATTTTACTTGTACAGCATTGAAGTGAAGATACAAAGAATTTGCTGGAAGAAAACAGTGTACTTTCAGAAGAATGCTTTTTGAACATCACTGCAGGAGAGAAAGATTATGCATTGAATGAAGATGGCAAATTAATTTTTCTTTTAAAGAAGAATACAGGACATAGAAAATTAAGAGCAGTACTGCTTAAAAGGAAATCACAGCACATATAGATCACAATAACTGAAAATTTACTCTTCATCTGCTTGGAAACCACTATTATGGCAAAACCCAGTAAATTACTCTATAGAAAATGTAGAAAAAAGTATCTAGTGCAGAGAAGAACCATTCTTTTCTTTGCATGATTGCTATGAGTTAATTCTCCCTATTCTTGAATCTACAGAGATTACTGACATTACAACAGCCTGCTCTCTCTCTCTCTCTCTCTCTCTCTTCCTTCCTTCCTTTTCTTTCTTCCATCTTTCTCATCATTCTTTCTTTCTTATCTTTCTTTCTTATCTTTCTTCTGTCTGGAAGGCTGAGATTGTTTGTGTATTAATGCAGCTGAAAACAGAGGACAGTATAAGCAGAATGAGTGAGTTGCCCTGTCCTGCCACAGGATTCCTAATTGTCCTTGTGGAGCTCATGTCTGCACAAGGACGTTTGTCAAGATGAAAGAACAGGGCAGTTCTAAGAGATACAGAAATAATCTGGGCATGTACAAGCTGARACCTCTTCTGTAGACACAGGTGAGAGCCCAGTACATCTCAGCTGAGATCCACTGCACAATCATACACCAGAATGTTCTCAGGTTCCCAGTGCCATCAACGCTGCCTTTTCCTCAGGATCTCACCGTTCTTCTGTCCAGAAGCACTCCCTTTTAAAGTAAGATGAGAAATTCATAGCTTAACCTGATTGGATATCCCACTCTTCCTTCCGTCTCTCTTGGAAAGTACCTTAAGTAAGGTGACCAGGAGGCCAGCACAGGCCACAGTAATGAGCTTCAAGTGATCGTGAATAAAGCTTCAGTCAGAGCACACAGATAAGATTTTACAGACCCACTTTTTTGTTACAGATTATAATATTGGTCTTCCATATAAGTGCTGGCTGTGCATTCTGTAATATTCTATATGCATTTAAAAAACTGAAGTTGCAGCATCTGAGCAACATGGCAGGAAGTGGCAGAGGGAGCTATACCATTGTGAGAGCAAATATGGATACACATCTCTACATGGCTCACCTCTCAGTCAGCATCTTGCTGCCAACAATGAGTGGTAAGAATGGAAGGAGGAGGGTGCAACATCACTGAAGGTTGTAAAGCTTCTCAATTCATTCTGTCACAGGCTTTTTGGAGAAACAGGAAATCAGCAGGCAATCAGGGCTAGTCCTAAAAGCAAGAGGTCTGCCCTGCCTCTGCTGCATAACCATTATTGAAAATCCAGAACTGGGTGGAAACAGACGCCCAGAAGCAGAGAATTTTCCTAAGGATCACTTAACTAAGGGTGCACTGGGGAGGGAGAGGAAAGCATCCCAAAATCAGAGGGGTTGTTAAGAAACCTAGGTTCTTTCACAGACTGAAATCAAGTTGAAGAAAAAGAAAATGGTCATTTTGTTGAGTGGAAAATATTCAGTAATGATGCCCCTCAGCTTTTATTTAGCATCCTCATCTGAAAACTTGTGAAGGACCTGAAACAGTGAAACCTCCAATCCTGCTGCTGGATAGTATGATAGCCTTTCAGTCAAATGCCACAGTTAATGGTGAGAATGACAATCCAGAATGACCTTTCAAAACTGATTTAATGGGCAAAAGAATGGCTGATGACCTTCAGCATAAGCCCAAAACAATGTTTCTACAGACAAATAACTCTAAGCCATGTTATTGTGTCACTGAGAGTGGAACTGGCAATTCAGCTCAGCACAGAGCTCTCAGAGTCACTGCAGACAGGTATCTGCAAATACTGCTTCGGTGTGCAATAGCACTAAGTTGAAAAAAAACCCAGAAGAATGTTAAGCACTGCCAGCGAAGGACGGAGAAGAAGATAAGATGGAGAGAATCATTCTTTATACCTAAACCCATGGTACCTCTATTTCATAACCATTATGTGCAATTCTGTTCTGTACCCTCTAAGTGGGTGGCAGTGAAGATTGGACGGGTAAAGGCAATCAGGTGGTAGGTTTCCAGAGAAAGACTGTTCTGCAGTCCGAAAGCAAAGGCGGACTCCATAAAATTAGCATGAAATCAGTTTGAAGAAATAGAAGAATCCAGGGGTGAATAAATTTGTGGAATCTGCTATTGTAGGAGGATAGAGAAACAGACTTTGTCAAAAGTAGTGGACAATAAGCCTGCAATTATGTAGTTAAACTTTAACTTCACAGTTCCAGTGACAAGCTGAGTAGGAGAGCTGCAGAGTACAGCCAGTTTTCCATGATTTCCATCAGGGTTCACCTCTGCCAGCTCTCACAGCTGCTGCCTCTGACACCCTCCAACAGGAGAGAGCAAGCACGGAACAACACTGACATGAGTGAAGAGGCTCTTTAGGGTAGATAATGGACTTTCTAGATATGAAGAGTAAAGATGGATGATTCTTATTTATGCCAGTTCTCATGAAAGCCTTGGAATGTGCATGTGGCCTGACCCATCATATGTGGCCAGATAGAGAAGGTTGATCCAGTTGGGAGGTAGAAGCTAGCTGCAAACAACAACTGGATTGATGCAAAGATGATTTTTACTTTTTCTTTTATATACCCCTTATATAACTTTTATGTATCCTCAGTATTCTTAGCATGCATACTTGTAATTCCTTAAGTCTGATAACTTAGCATAGCCCTAGTATTTTGTTAGTTCAGGACACCTAACAAAATACATCCTAAAAGCCTCACAGCAAGTGGAAGAACCCTATGCTATCTTGGGAAACCAAGGTCCTCTCTAGAACATATCCTGTAAACTAGAGATTTGTCCCATCCAGGGAGGAATTCCTTGGGATGGGGTAATATCACACCATTCATCCAGGCCTCCCATTGGGACATGCTTGTTAGATGTGATAGTTTTAAGGTCTATAAATTGTATACACAATCTATTGTGTGTGTGCATTGTGGCACATCCCACCCACGCAAAATGGTGTACCATAAGGATCCTTATTAAAATACCAAGGTAAAACTCTCTCATCCCTTAACTGTGTCTGGCTCTCAATTTTAAGACCAGGAAAAGGCATCGTGCACTGGTGGTGGCTACATAAAAGAAGAACTGAGTAGAAAAAAAAAATTAAAAAGGACTAGTGGAATGCCACCAGCAGATGTAAGCTCAGAGAACAGTCTACTTTAGAAAACAACTGCCAGAACAATAGCAGAGAAAATCTTCTTAATTTTTAAAAATTTTTTTTGCATCATTTGTCTCAGAAATTGAGAACTTCTATCTTTGGAAAAATTTTGGCCCAGAAAAATCAGCTTCCATATTTATCAATAAGATCTGAATCAGGAAAGGGGGAACACTAAATTTGCCAACAATGCACCAATCTAAAGAGAAAAAGCAGGATTTTCCTTGTCTTCCAGAAAACTGCCATTGCTCAGCTTCAACAGTGCAGAAATAGAGATACTGAAGAAACTACTTGCATTTTGCTAAAGACTGTCAGTACTGGAGGGGGAAAGAGAAGGCAGACCTTGCAGCTGCTACCTGCAGGAAACCTTCCCCTGTGGGGAGAGGACATTCAGCCCAGCTGGTGTGAATGGGCCTCTGCAGGCTCTGAAGCACACAGTATGGAGGGGTAGATGGCAATAGGTAATAGCTTGGACATGATCTTCTTTCTAGGCTCAGGCCCTGTGCTCAGATATGCAACAGATCCATGCTTGCACAAATGCTGGGAAAAAAAGTGGGATGATCATCTAAAGAGATTTGGATCTCAAAGCATAGCACTGTTCTCCCAGGCTCTGCTTATAACTTCAAAAAAGTGTCAACACTGGCTGCAAGCAGGGTAGTGGGTACAGAACGGCCCACCATTCCAGAAGTTCTTCGGACCCTTTCTGGTATTCACCTTTGAGGCAGAAAATTGCCAAGGGATTTCTTTTCCTTAACTGCCCGTTATGCTTTTTTCTCTAATTTGACCCAAATTCCATTATTTGATGTCTATTGCTTTCTATGTATAGTTGTATTCCTAGAAGTTGTTGGGAGCTTCTTTTTCTATATAGTTACTTCAAACCACTGTACATGTATTCCCTCCCCTGTTCAGCTTAGTGAGCCCAGACTGATCTGAGTTCCTATTCTACACATTATCTGGGTGGTCCATTCCACATGGAACCACAGTGACAGTGAAACCCAATGCAAACTGGGTGAAAATTCTTGGGAAAGCGATAGATGTTATCAGTCGTTTATTGGTTGCTCACCCAAATACCACTCTGGCAATTCTCTGTGGAGACTAATTTCTATCTAAACAGCTTCTGAGATACATGCTGGCTTATTGTTGCATAATGTGGGCTATACAAGAATTATAGCTGGCAATGGTCCTTTATACTGGCTTTAAAGTAATGACCAGTACAGAGTAATCTTATGCCCAGTTGCGTCCAGTGTATGGATTCAGCCCACTGGCTGCAAAATACTTGACTGGATGAGGAGTCATGCAGCTGCTGAGCACACCCAAAGAATATGTTTCATCTATAAGACATGTAGAACTTCAGGCAGGCAAGCTGACTACTTGAATGCCAGAATAATAAAGATGGTTTCAGGCCATTTTGGTCTGATCTAAATGTCTGCCTTTTATGAAAGTTCTTTTAAGTCCAGAAATCAGACTTTGCCTTTCTTCTCCTTTATCTTTGAATACAGCCATCCTTTCAAAAGGCATAATAAGGAATGTATCTTATTGATACTTTGAAGTTCTGGAAGAAAGAAAAAAATGTTGTCATCATCACCATCATCATTAATAGTTTTTATTTTTATTTAAAAAACTTTTATAAAATGAACTTTTCTCTTTACAGAAAACAGAAGCAGAACAGGAAAATGGGCAAGTGTTACAACCCGAAGCTGTCACAGCATCTCTCCTGAGAATTTTTAGTCTGCCAGACTTGTCACAATCCATCACACTGATTGCTGTGTCACCTTGCATCTTGAATGAGCTGTTCTTGGCAAGAAAAAGCTAAACTTTTTTTTCCAGCCTTTGCCAACCCCTTTCCCTGCAACAGTAGCAGAGATATGCCATTTATCTGGGTTTTCAGCAAATGAGGAATATCTTTACCTTTCTTTCACACTGGAGACTCAGAAAACAGAAGTGTTTAGTTAAGCAGCAAAGACATACAGCTGAGGTCTTGTTGTCGCTGCCATATCATAAATCAATTGCTGATGGCCAGTTTGTAAAGTGGTACACATTCCTTCTTTCCACTCTGCTCTTTCTGTTTACTCTGGGAGGAAAAGTTCTGGCACACGGGGCTGAAGCACCAGAGGGTGATGGGCTAGATATGTTTACCCTATATGAGACAGAACTGGGAGCTAACCTGTGGAGAGGGCAGGCAATGAGTAAGACATGGCATGGCCATGATGAGGAAAGGAAAGACAGTGAGGAAGCCAGGAGCAGTCATATCCTTTTTTGTTAACTATTTGCTTTCACAACTAGCTAATTTTCCCTTGCTGGTATGCTAACAAGACAAGCCCTTCTCTTCTACAGCTGTCTTTAAGAAGTAAAAAAAGAAAACTATCCTCCTTTTCTACTTATGAAGAAAATAATGTACTATAGGAAAGGCAGCTCTTCCATTGTCCCATAATAAATGAAACCCATCAGTATTTGGAGCAATCACACCATACGTGCACAGAACATATAGATGCACTAGATTATCCTTGTAACTGTTTTGATATTACAAGACCACAGGGAGCTCAGCTTTGGAGTTAAACAGCATGGAGCAAATCAATAAAAATTTCAATGTGAATTGCATATCTAAAGGCTAAAAGGCTAATGCTTTGTGCCAAGACATAGAGCAGTGGCAGAGGATGGAAAATTACTTACTTTAATTAGTTTAAAAAACAGAGCAAGATTATGAGGATTTCTGGATGATTCATAAATGCAATGCTTCTTTTAATCTAGTCATTGCAGGATTGAAAAATGAACTCCATAGGAATTTTCCTTTATGCTCTGAAAGTGGTGATTTTTTTTAACTGCTGTTTCAACTATCAAAGCAATCTCTGATTTACTGACCTGGAAATATCTTCTGCCTTATTACAAAAATGTCTGAGAACGGTTGCTGTTGCTGATACCATTATTAACTGACAGCAGAAGAGCTGGTGAGATAAAGGAATCCTGGCTGTTTAGAGTATATAGGCCCAGGTACACCCATAGTTTCTTTCCAGATTATTCAGTGCATCTGGATAAGACACATCTCATACACTTGTGCTTTCTCACCAGAACCTCCCTTCTCTTTACTCTTCTCTCTTCCCAGTTAGCCCATTTCTTTTGGATATCAGGCAGCACTATGCCAGTGAACATATTCCGAGCCTCATTCAAAACAGCTGAGCAGGCTCACCTGAAACTTTCTAAAGCATTTAGCCAGAGCTACACACCTGGCAATGAAAAACATCATCCTGGATGCTGAGTGTGTAGGAAACTGCTAACTGTGTTGGTGGGACATCATGGAAAACATCTGTCACATAGTGCATCATCTGCTTTCCCAAAAGTGACAGAACCAGTTATGGTTCATCGTGACTTGCTTTCTGTCCAAGCTCACTGTAGCTTTTTTTCTTTGAAAAGCATATATCAACAAGTGGCATTTCTAATGACAAGACAGTCAGTCTATTTGAATATGTTTGTTTCACTGAGATCTTCAGAAAAGCACCTGCAGGGGGGTATGTCTCAGAAGCCAGTACAGATGAGAAGTGCTAGACTAATCAGGCGAAGTTATGGTCTTAGAACCTCATTATTAGTAAGTGTGTGCTTATTTTCACCACTGCTAAAAGAGGTTCAGTCAGATGTGAGCAGGCATATTTGGGGGCAATAGAAATATAAATGACATAGTAAACTTCTTCCCTGGTTTTCTGATAAAATCTAGGTACCTTCTGCAAACTGTGGCACTAGGAAGTGAAGAAGAAATAGGATGGATGTTGTCAGATTCATAATACAATCCCAGCAGTCCTAATACTTTGAAAGACCTGGAGGTTTGTAGTCTGTTCTCCCTCCTTTCCATTGTGATTTCTGCTACCTCTCCTTACCTCCAGCCCTTGGGACCAGTTCTATGTGTTGGCAGAACATTCCTTTATCCTGACTGATAAAGGAGACAATGCCCTATACACAGTACTGAAATCTGTGTACTGAATCATAGGGGAACTGCATAGCTGATTTTCCAGAATTGTTGGCAAATGAAGGTAAACTTGAAAGGTCTATGCAGATCTGAAAACCTCAACAAGTTAGGACATCATCATCTGCTCACGTGAAGCAAGTCTGGATGTCCTGGCTTGCTGTGCTGCAAATGTGTTTTCTTGTGTAGTAATTCTCACAATGCTGCTCGATCATTTCTAAAAGAATGAGAGTAACAGCCTGGAAAAGCCTCCATAAACTGAAATTGAAAGGTGTACAAGCAGGTGAGAACAGCATGTCTCAAGTGCTGGTCTCATTCTGACCTCTGAAACACTTAAAAAAATGTGTTGTTTCTTTTACTGGGATATACTATTTGGGCCCAAATTGCACTTCACTGATAATCCAAGAACAAGTCTCAGAAGGATAATAATTCACCTTCTTCCCATCTGTTGTTCCTGGGACTCAGCAGCCAGGTTCTAAGCAAAGTTATGCTTTTATATATTTGTCCTTGCTAGAGGTGATAAGAGTCTGTTAATTAAAAGGCAATTATCACTGCCATAATCATTTCATCCTCTCAATTTTTAAAGAGGAGGGTGAAATCTTTGCTGACGGACTACGGTTTTACCAGCATGGCTTTACCACAGAGCAGAATCTGGCCATTAAATCTAAAGAAATCTGGGTTTGGACAACACTGCTAGACTAGACTTTACTGCCTCAGTCCCAGCCTTTCCTGCCCTCACCCCCTGGTGATTTTAGTCTCCTTCTGGTGATTTTCTGAATAACTATTTTCCTACCCCCAAATGGACAAATTATAAAAGAAAGATGTATACAAAGMAAAGGGGAAATCTACTGTAACAGGGGCTACAAATTATTTTGAGGTTTTGGAAATGTAATGACTTCACATCAAGCACACAGTTCAGACTTCTTTGACATCCTCATCTGGGGTCAGCTGATATTAATCCCCTTTTTTTATGGAAAATATCAGCTGTGCTGAAAGATAGGAAGCTAGAAACTGCTGTAATAGTTCACCAAATGTACGACTAGTAGCAATTCTTTACCTTGACAACAGGATGAGAAAGAAAAATCATCTGTGTGGGCAAGATAAACCTCTGCAAGCAACAGTATACTGAGGCATCAGCATCTTCTTTCTCCCTCCTACCAGCAATGTGAAGGTGCAGACTGCAAACACTTTCTGCTCAGTGAATTACTAGGAAAATCTATGGCTGGCTCAACCTTTGCACTTCATTTCACCTGCCATAATAAAAAACTTATAAGTAAAATAGTCAACATATCAAAAATTGTGCTCAGGTATACTGTGTTAAAACGTCAGCTTTTTCTTTCCCCAGATTTTCCAAGCAACCCTCCAGCCCTCTAAATTAGAGAACCTGGAAGGATAATCTCAAACAGATAATCCCTCACGAGTTTACATTATCAAGTGCTCACATGCTTAATTATAATTTTTTTATGGCTTATCAAGCTTAAATGATCTCTGATGTGATATAAAACACATAAAAGAAGGAGCCATCTATTTCTGCAAGAACTGGGTTCAAAACTGACTTACTGTATGACACATGTACCTCCGATTCTGAAAAAAAAAATTCAGAAAATGACACAGAAACATGTGCTGTGAGGAAAAAACATAATTTTAGAAATCCCTCACTGTTTAAGTAGCAACAAAACCAACAAACTAACTAAACAAAATCCCAAGTGATTACAAAAGAAAGGGAAGAAAAAGAAAGGCATTTAGCCTTCAGAAAGTAGTTTTTGATTCTGAATTTTTTTTTTCTCAGACTGAAAAATGTTATTTTTTTTTTTTTTTYAGAAAAAAACCTGAAAATTTTGCATTAAGTGTTCTCAAGGTGTTTACATTGCAACAGTGAACTTAATTCTGGCAGAACTGGCTGAGCCTGAATCTTTCTGTTCAGGTATACAGATATTTCTAGAGAGCCCAAGAAGGAATAAACCCTCTATACTTGTCCTGAGAGATAAATGTATGTCTCTTTAACTTGTGGTGTCTTTGAGTTCCACAGATCATCAGTACTTATTTTATACTGTCAGCTACAAAACTACCCTAACCCACTGGTCAGCTACTGCAGATTTGGGCTGCGGAGGAGAAATTTGAACAGTCAGGGTARGTCATCATATAGCATTAATGAAAATTGGGAACTGATTCTCATTCCCATGGACATTCATGCAACAGGCTTAAAATAAAGCGGGCCTGAAAATTAATCACTTCTCCATGGCACAAGAATCTGAAAGCAGTTTTAATACAGACTTCACATTAGTTTTCAGGCCCTATACAGGTAGAATAGTTAATGTAGCCTTTCAGAGTTCTCATACACCAAGCTAAACAAGTGCAACATACATTCATGATCTTTCTTGATTTAAAGCCTTCCAGTTTTCGTGTTAACCCTTAATCACCCTCTTGTCAGTAGCTCTCAACTGCAGAACATGGCCTATTTCCCTGGGTTTGTTTTTAGCCCTCTTCACCTGCTCTGCTTGGAGTCAGTAAATTACCAAGGGTAGTTTGACATGACTCATTCTGTCTCCTGGATAATCTAACAGATTGTAAATATGAAGATTTGTAGGGAAATACACTGGGGAGATTGTGCCTGGATGTTTTTATCATTAAAAATATCACTACCTTGTGTTGCTCCTGTCCAACAAGGCAGACTTTTATATGTAAATCTTTCCCTAAGCATGCTAATGAGATACATAAAACTGCCTACTTCTTCTGAGCAGCCAGAGTCCATGGAGAACTCCCTGTTTCTGCTGTAAGTTATGAGCACCCTGGAGGATGCAATAATGTATCCGAAGCGGCCTTCATCTTTATGGAGTACTGACCTCTCCCCTCCTCACTATGTAATAAGCTCACTTTCAAGTCCTTCCAACCACAAGAAAAGGCGGAAAACATTGGAGGCATTTACATATCTTGATTAAAAACTGCGATCTATGCCTTCTGCTTAATGAACATGCCTTAGTGTCACCGTGGTAACATGACAAGTTTGGCTTCTGGTATGGACACATCTCACGTACTTTGTGCAAAAAAGCAGTGACTGGAGTGGGATGAATATGCATTCTTGAAGGAGTTGGCATAGGTCAACAGACATTCCCAATGGTCTTGGAGCAACATCAAGGCTTAGTAGGCATCAGTGAGTTTCTAACACAGAGACAGGCAATCTACCATAAGAGGGTTTGGAAATCTGTATGTTTAAGTTTCTGATCTTATGACATTGTAAGGCACACCAACTCACCTTCTGTGGTGGTTTTTCTGTTTCTTAAATTATTTGCTAACTGGGAAATTAGGATTTTGGGAGAAGGAGGTAAAACAAGCTCAATTTAAAAGTAAACATGTAATTTATTAACACACAGATAGAAAAACAAAGAGAAGAGAAAAAAAAGGAAAAAAAATGAAACTTCTAAAACTTCTCTCCTTTCTCCTCTCACAAGTGTTTACTTTTCTACAAATAACATAGAGACAAAACTTATGACATTCAGTCAGTTTTATTATTTAAATATAGTTTTTTATCTTTTCTATTCTTTAGGAGAGGAATTTTTTGTTCTCTATGGAATTCTTCTACTGACAACTAAAAAAAAAGTTTTCTTGTGGGTCGGAACTCTTACAGAACTCTTACAGCTGCCCGGGGAAAACTTGCTTCTATGTGGTTTCTTCTTATTAGCAGTTTTTCAAGCTGCTTATGGGTTGTGGAGTTCAGGCATTTGGGGTGTCACCTTTTAAAGATAAGCAGCTTCAAGGCAAAGGATTTTTCATCTTAAGGAACAGAGATGTCTTCTTACTTTTTTTCACTGGTGCGGGAGCTTCTTATCTCTTTCCTTCTGTTCAGACATTTCATGGAATTATACAGCCTATCAGAAACACCGTTGTTCAAAAATTTACTAGTTATCTCCCCAAATGCATATTTTTCTATGATTTAAAAGACAATCTACTAATAGAGTTCATTTTCATAGCTCAAACAGGAAAGTCCAGCCAACAGGCAACTCCTTCATCCTTTCTCTAATTAATTCTTTTTTCACTCTCTCTATCTGACTGTTATGCCAAATTTTCTCTATGCTCTATCTATTTGTTTGTTTTCATTCTGGGAAAAGCCAGTGCTTTGGAAGTCTTATCTCCTGGCAGGAAAGAGTTAAAACTTGCCTAGACTTGCTGTGGTTACGCGATCTCGGCTGGGTGGCAGCGAAGAAAAAAAAACACAGGAATGGAAAAAAAACCTCAGGCAGGTTTTAAAACAGCCCAGCTGATGAAAGGCTTCTTGCCTTCCACCCCTCGGTCTCATTCAGGGTGGGCCCATCTGGGAGAGGCTCCCAGCTTCCCTCCCCCTGCTGGGGAAAGGGCCCAGGCCTATGGCCAGGCCTCGGGCCAGCTCGCCCCATAGGGGAGCAGCAAGGTGTTTTACAGCTGTTAAAAACTGATCAGGGTCGGGATGGGGGCACATCATCCTCTCTCCCGGCTGGGAGTCACCTGGCCAGACGGGCTTTCCGTGAAAGCCCGGGGCCCGGGGCAGGCCGGAGCCTTCCCGGGCCCCTCCAAGGGACAGAGCCAAGGCTGCCTTACTTCCTGTGAAGGCTGAAGCAAGAGGGAGTGATCCCAGGCTTCCTTCTAACTTTTAAGGCTGTGTGTGTCCCAGAAGTGCATCTCTGCTTGCAATTGGCTATTCTAGTTGTCAGTTCAAAAGAAATCACCAATTGCATTTCACCATCTCTTAAACTAACACACCTTCACAGAAAGGTTTTCACAACACAGGCTCCGAGCAGTGCTTACTGAAGCCTTGACCCTGCTTGACCCTGCCAGATAACAGGCTTTTCTTCTGTGAGGGGATGTCCAGAGGGCTATGCATCTCGTCTGAATGTCCATCACTACTACTGCAGACCAGTGCTGTCCACTCTTAATGGTGTCTGGCCAGAGGGCCTGTGGAGGTCTAAACCACTGTTATGATCCACACTGATTGGTTCACTATGTTTTAAGTCTGTCTACAAGGGCTGCAAACAGACTCAAGCTCCTTTCATCAAAAGGCCAAACTAACCCAGCAATGGGGCACTGTGGGCATTCCAGGGTGAAAACCCAGGATGAATCAACAAGATTCACTTCTTGGCTCTGATTATACAATCTCCCTGTGCCTATGTCATTCCCCAGTACCACTGTACTTGAACAGCTTGAGGAGTGCATTATTCAGTAATGTAATCAGTAATTCATACTAACTATTCAGTAATGACTACTTGCACTCCAGGAGAACTCGATATCCAAACTACCAACTAAACTGCCCTCATGGGGATTAGGGCTGGTTATCTTTTTTAATGTACAGACAACCAGACAACAGTTACTTCTGGTTCCCCCATCTAAAGGCTGTAGCAGCTCCAGGACAATGTACTGCAGTCTGTTATGTGCATACAAGCAGCACAAGGCTCTCAGCTGGAGTAGCCAAGGAAAGAAGTAAAGGGCATAAGATGAACCTCTTGCTCATGAAGTGATAATGCATCCTTAAAGCTCCTGTGACAAAAAGGCTGGGCAGCATAAATCAGAAAGACTTATGTCAGGTGCCTCACTGGTGTGTTACTCACCCAAAAGTGCACTGCCTATCCTAGCCACTATCATTAAGAGGGTTGACAAATGGAGTTTAAAGAGCAAATAACTCTTTCACACTGGAAAATAAAATGATGGCTGAAAAACTTTTTTCTAAGTTTGCAATTACTGACATAATCAAGGATGCCATACTGTAAATATTGAGACATAATTGGTAAGACAGGTGAGAAGTAGGGGAGAGTCCTAAATTATGGGTCAGAGTACTCACAATCCTTTTTGTGTTTAAAATGCAAGAAAAAAAAGTCCTGAATTTGTTAGAAATTAAAAAGTAAATACAAGTCTTGATCCCTGGAGACAGCAGTGGAACAATTAGAATTTTAAAACAGAAACATCAAAAGACGTGATAGGAGAAAGGCTGAGTTTCATAAAGCAGAGATTTAGAGGCATATTAGCCAAGAAAAAAAAAGGCAAAATCAACCTGTCCTTTAAAAGAGTTTTACAAGCATGGGAAAAAGCTTTAAATGTCTCTGTTACAGAACTTTTCTAAAAGAAAGACAAAAGAGCAAAAGAGAGTAACACTTGGGACTCTGGCTGACCAAAACAGATGCAGCCCTTCTCCCAGCTGCCTCCTGGTCATCAGTTATGTCAGTTAGTGCACAACTGGAAGGTGGTCAGGCAGCAGGATAAGGGGGATATCATCTCTCTACCTGAGCATATTTTGAAGAGGGGATGAAACAATTGTTTTGTGTTTGTTAAGCAAACAATGATCACAGAGTTGCAATCAGCAACGTGGTAAGAGGGCGCAAAACATTGTACCTTATATTTTCTCTACCACAAATAATACCCAGCTTCTGAAATTTGAGGAGAGCTGCAATATAGTGGAAATCTTAAGGACTGGATTATCCAACACTCTCCACAAAATCTCTTTTTTTAACATAAAAATGGCCATTTTTGGTCTATCTCAAAGGACCATTTAGCCCAGCTTGTCTGTAACACTAGACAGGAGCAAATGTACTGGAGAGACCAGAACAGGGTAAGCATGCAGCAATACTCACCTAACCACAAGCAATTGGYACTTCAAGGACTTCCCCAACCAAAGGAGATGTTTTTATATTTAATAGGCCCCAATTAATTTCTTTCCTATGACTTTGCCAAGTTGCCCTCTGAATTTGTGTGAAGATTTAGAAGACTTTTAACAGTCACAGTATCCTGCAGCAAGGAGTTATAATGATTAACGATAAACTGTATAAAGAACAAAAGAAATCCATCTGTTTTGAAACTTCCTCCTTCTAATTCATGTGTTGCTCTGTAACTTTGCTTTGAAGGCACAGTGAACAGTCAAATTCCATTCACCATTATATTTTCTCAGTTTTCTCTTTTCCATGGTGCAGTGTATTTGCTATTTTTCATAGTAGCAGAAGTCTGTTTACTCATTTCCAAAACCCTCACTGATCTCTGATCATTCTCCTTCCCTGTACTGTACTTTAGTAAGCAGATCCTATGCAAAACAGTTACAAATGGCTGCTGTTCTTCTTGACCTTACAAACGCCACTGAATTGCAGGGTTTGGGTAGACAGGAGTGAGTGACAAGGCATCCAGGAGCTCAAACAGTTACCTGAACCTGGACCAAGGGAAACATTGCTAAGTGGCAAGAAGTGATCCACAGGCAGGAGAGAGACAGGCACCTGTCTTTTCCCTGTCAGTATTGTCCCTTTCAGACCTGTAGCAGATATGTGGGTCTGCTTTTAGGTTGGTTTCCTATTGCTAGAGAAATTGTGTATACAGGATCAGGTATTTTCTCAGTTTAGTTAAGGAAACCCAGTACTGGAACAGACACAGCCATAAATGACACACAAACTTCTAGAAATGCGCGTCTTCCTTCTCTCACTTTATAAAATACTTCACTCCTCTCGTTTTTTTTTTCTTTCAACCCAAGCTTTTATTTTTTGAGGTTTTAGGATCAGCTTTATTAGACAAATTCTCAGACTCAGTGATATCACTGAGAACCCTGAAAGTGATGTCTGCCACTGCTGACAGCTCTGTGAGAGTTGATCTTTTCTCTTAAAGCTGCTGAACTTCTATTATTGCATTAAAAAAATCCAAATTTAAAGAAATTACAATATTATCTATCCTTCAGGATCATAGCACTGAGCCAGATAACATGACTCAACAATATCCAAGAGCTCTAAAGCCATAAGGAAAATAAAACTAGGTCAATGTCTGTAAAAGTTGCAAAGCCAGTCTTGTGATCTCATGGAGAAGGACACAGGTTTGTATATTTCAGCTTAGCCAGACATCCAGCTGAGTTTCAAAGCCATGAATAAACACTTCCCAGAATAATAGCTGAGAAGAGCATAATTGGCAATGACTACTGCATGAGTACAAAAGAAGATATCAAGAAATATAAAAAAATTTTCCAGACGAGAACTGTCAGAATCTGAAAATGAAAGGGCAGCTCCAAACCCATCTTTTCTAGGACAAATTCAAGTATATGGCTTATTAAATCCTCTCACAGCTGGAATGATCAAAAGAAGAAAAATCAGATGAGAAGCACAGTCTGCTCTAAATGGACGAGGAAATTTAAAGCTTTGCAGTAATGTCTGTTTTAAAAGAGCAAGTGCCAGATTATGGCAGCCATGAGCAGAGCTGGATCATTCTTTCAGCATATCTGTGAAGTCTGACCTGTACATACAACAAAAAAGAGGATCTGTTCCTTTCCTAGGTATGAGTTGTTTCTCGAGAAAAAGGAACTGAGCAACATGAAACAGTACCAAACATTATGTGCAGTATACAGGCTCGTATTACTCTTTCTAGAAGGGTGTTTTGGAGGTGCTTTGCTCACTCAGAGCTCCAGTCTCCCAGGTATGTGCATATCAGTATCTGAACAATTGGCCACCACTGAAGACAAACCAAAAGAAACCAGGATACACACTGGGAGAGCCCCTCAGAACCAGGGTGAGAGTTGAACCACACTGCTTCTGCTTTGTGCAAATCATCCAAAACTGAGGGTATTCCAGAAAAAATACCTTAATCCTATTGGTATTTCAGAACTCTATCTGGAATCTCAGATGTCTACTTCAGCATGTGAAGAACAGATCTGAAGTTTGGATGGGAAACTTCTGAGAGATTCAGCTATATCTTCTTCTTTGTTCTGTTTTCTTCATTTCTTTTCCAGCTTTTCTCCCATTAGTCTACCACAGGTAGATCACTCTCACCTTCCCCTAGACTCCCAGACTCCTAGGAAAAGGCTCTACTTCTCAGTCTGTGCACATCACCAGAGTGCTACTGATTGAGTCAGAGAATATATTTAAGCCAGTGAGTCATCCAGAGCTCTTACAGGAGGACATTTTTTCTAAGACTGCTATTACTGACACAAGCTATACTGTCAATTGAGACATAATTGGTAAGACAGGTAAAATAGGGGAAGTCCCTTATGATGGGTCAGAATAGCCACATTTCTAATTGAAATGCTTTAGGTGAGGCAGAGCTTATTCTGGAGAGAACAATCCTAGTGGAATAAGTGACAGTATTCTATTTTTTTTTCAAGATTCCATTTTCTTCAACATCCAGAAACGCCACTCATCTTTTTAGGGTTTGTTGGCATGAACTAGAAAACTGTGTAATGAGTTAGGTTATTTTACAGTCACATACAAAACTAAGCAGAACTAAATTACTTAATTATTATTAACAACAAAACCCCAAAAAAACACAAAAAAAAACCCCACAAAAAAACACAAAACCACAAACATATGAATAATGCCAATTAGCAAACACCTCCAACATTCAGTACACTTAGAAACATTTTTCTAAACTATAACCAAAAATGAGCATGGCAATGTTTTAAAAATTACTCCACAAAGTTAGCATGTGTTTGCAACAAAAAATGAAAGGAAGCCTGCATGTTTCAGAATGCTTTAATAATAAATATACTTCTGCTTCTGATGCAAGTGAACTTTCTTATAGAAATTTAGTACAAGGTAGAATCACATAGGACAGAAACACAAAACAGAAGAATGTATTAAATCAGTGACAGTTTTCAACCTGCAGAAAAAACCTGTAGTGATAAAACGACTCACAGAAAGGATATGACAGTAATTAAAAGATAATATAACTGACAGTAATTCACCATAAAAATTTCCATATCTGTTCATATGCAGTTTCAAATAAATGGTTGTGCTTTATTTCTTTGCTGAGCAGGAAGGTGTCATAATTGACAGACCATCCCATTAGGTATTGTTCCCAACTGTCAGACTTCAGGAGAAGGTTGCACATTATCACACAAAACAGTAAAAACTCTGTTCTTTAGAAACTTTTTGAGGGCAAGAGAGAGGCTTAAAATTAAAGAAGAAAGAGTTTTTTTACAAAATTGAAGACTACATCTTTCCATCCAGCCTAGCACTTAAGGCTTTCAATAGAACAACAAAAGTAATTTTGACCTTATCTTTGACTGCATCCTTGGAAGACAGCTAAAGAAATGACTGTGAGTCAGCACAGAGAAATGCGTGTGTTTTCTAAACTCCCAGTCACATAAAAGAAAAAAGAAACACAGTTTAATCAAAGGAAAGGTACCCAGTCAGATCAGATGTGGGGCTGTTAAGAGATGCATAAGAAGTAAACTTACATAGGTATCTCTAAAAAACAATGAAAAGAAAGTATAAAGCTATGAAATTCTGTATATAACCTGTACAAACAGCTTTCTTTCTCTAAACCTTAACAAGTAGTTCTGAATAGACCCAGCTTATGAATAGCAACAATTCTTCCTAAGCAAAGGTTGTACACAATAATAGAAGCTCTAAAATTTCACCTTTTCTGCATCATCATGGCATAAAGTTCCTGCAGATCCCAGGGTTCAAAAGCCAGCAATGCTCTGGAGAAATCAATCTCAATCTATGGAAGAAAAAAGTCTCAATCAATATATGGCTTGTGAAATAATGAGAGACTGAAATTAAATGGCAGTTTCTCTCATTACTATCATTCCTTTACCAGCAGAAAAATCACACAGAAGAGGCCTAATGAGGACCTAGTTGATACAGCAAAGTAGAAAAATATGAAGCACCTGAGATTAATTAGGAAGTACAGTGGGAAATAAAAATGGTAGAGGTCAGCACAGGTTGATCAGCATCTCCTCTTACTGACTGAGCTTTACCACAAGCATAGAGAATCTGTTTGCTACACACTGTGTCTGTGTCTGTTTTGTTGAATAGCACAACCCTGTTTCTGTCATTTACAAGGACTCATCCTACAATGTTGTTTTTTGGTTTAGGGGTCACTTTTCTCACTGTAGGCATCATAGATCTGTTGGGTCATGGATTTTCTAAGGTTTGACTGCCACAAAGATTCACCTGTACATTTCTGAAGGAAATTGAAGCCATCTCAGGAAATAAGCAAGTGGCATACAAAGCATTAAAAAAAAAGTTGTGTATTTTCCCTGAGAAATAGTTTTGTACAGCTTTTGTCATTGAAGTATTCTCTGTTCAGTTAGATGGAGGAAATTGTGTCCTACAGGTCTTTGTCAAAGTACTTCCCCTAAGCTGAAGGTATTCCAGGATGCTCTCTGCATAAGCAGAACTCTGAGTCTTACTGTTTCTTTCTTCACATTGTGGCATGGACCCAAATCAACAGTTTAAATTTCTCACTTACAACTGAACTTTCTCCAGGGAATCACACAGGTTGCTTGTGCCTGTGTATATGCCACCTGTGAAGAATTCTTGAGTAGAATTGCTCTGTCTGCCAGAGCCTGTTATCACTGCCTTTTTCATGCTGACTACCCCATATTGTCTTTTCCGTCAGTCAGATCATTTCTTCTTTCAGACTAAGCTTTAGACCCTGTCAGTACTCGGCCAAACAGGAAGAGAACAAAGCAGCCAGCGTACCCTGATTTATCTGCATCACTCACAATGACATGCTACTCCCGTAGATATAAGGGTATTATGGGAAGGGTATTAAGCTTGAGATACGACTCACAAAAATTAATGAAAACATTTGCTGAGTTTAGCACAACTGGATAAATCAAAACATAAGGACATGTATATAATCTTCAAGCTTCTGAATCCAGAAAGATACAGACTAAGTAAAACCTACAACAGCTGTTGAGCTATGAACTGTGCTGGAGGGCCACCATCCAGAGGAAGCTGGAGGAAGCATGGAACTCTGCAGATGCATTGCAATAGAAAAAACTTATATCATCATAACTAGTATACCATGGGCAGGGAGGGTCTGGAACAAAGAAAGCTGTCATCTAACAGAAGATTACTGTAAATGGAACACGGTCTGGATGATATTCCACTGATGAATGCTGCAGGATGTGGAATTTGCCAGGGCAAACATCTTGCAAGGAGGCATTTAATCGTTGCAGCGACAGAAACTGAGAGTCACCAAATAGCTGAAAAGTGAGCAGAGCTGTAGCCTGTGGAAAGAGCTAGGAGGTTGGCAAAGATCCATGAGTACTCTCTGCTGGCTGCTTCTGAAATGAGGAAGGAAAGCCCTTTGTGGAATGATGGGCACATGGAGGGACAAAAGGATAACAAACATTATGCCATGTTTCATCAGGCACTAGTTCCACCAGCTGAGGTCTAAGCAAAATCTACTTTACAACAACCACTGGATGACCTGGAATTGTGTATGGATGTCAGGCCCTGAGTCAGTGCAGTCAATAGCAGGTTCCTGTCTCAGACATTTCAGATGTAGGCACTCTTTTGCTTGCACATTTTACCACGTCTCAGCTCATAACAAGAGGAGACACAAGTTGCAGGTTTTGAATTCACTCTATGTCCCAGTCTCACTGATCAACCCTTCACATCTCATCTTTCTCCTCTGGCTTTGCTTTCCACTGCTCTTAGGTCAAGAAAGGGGTAATGGCAGAGCTGCTGTCTCACTAGATTGCAGGGTTCATTTGCACAGGGCCTACTGTGATTACAATTACATTAAAGCAGTGTCATGTGCTTTCTGAATCCTGTGCCTTTTTTTCTGAGGCACAGCTGGTGAATGTCTAGAACAACCTCTGCTTACCAAATCTTCTGATTAKGATCACCCATCTTGGAATGGAATTAGTTAATTGGGGCAAAAAAACTCCACCGAATGGCAGAGCTTAGAGGGTATTATGGACATTTTAAATAAGAGGAGAAAGGAAGAAGAGAGAGCATACTGTCTCACTGTGGCGGCTTCTCCAGTTTTACAGGGATATTACTTATAAGACAGCAACAATATCATGGAAGTCTAACAGTTCCAGTGCTGACAATGGGGTATGCAAAAACAACAGTGTTTAGGATTCACTGGTCTCGCTCAGCCCAACTGGACAGAAGCTTCTGCAAGAGTCCCTGCTTCATGGTGCTGAGAATTTCATTTCAAGTTAAGCACAAAGTGCTTTTTATTCTCTCATGTGAGCGCAAATGTGTAATTCCCATCTAGTGAGGATGCTGAGAGGTAATAAGACAGCTTGCTCTGACTTCTCAGCACTACACTGCTGTCTGTATGGTGAGCATAGCACACCTGCAGCTAGATATATGCAGGGAACAGTAGTGGGAAGTAAAATGGGAGTGGACAGGAGACAGTGCTATGAATGTGATTTTGCAGTATATCTGCCCTGATGCAGCTCTCTCTCCGAATCTACATAGCAGAGAGATCTGAACATTCCCAGAGGGAGAAAACCACCATTAAAGGTTTGGCTGTAGTCATGGAAGACATGAGTCACAGCCATTTGACAAACCTGCATATGGCAGAGAAAGATAGAAAACAGTTACTGTTCACAGGCCTTCCAGCAGCAAAAAACATAACCAAAGGTAGGAGGGTTTTCAGGGCTCACAGGTTTCAGATGGTAGGAAAGAATGGGGAAGGCTCAGTAGCAAACTGTGGAGATGTGCAGGTTCTGGACCCAGCAGGCTCTTCATGGATTACTATTATTGATCTTGAAAGCTGTTTTTCTTTTTTTCAAAGTGAAGCAAATCAAGACACAAACAAAAGAACAGGCCAAGGGAACACACTTAAGGGGCAAGGACAAATCATCTAATTGTCAGGGAAAAGACTGAAAAAGGTTCATCCCTTATCTGTTTGAAGTATTACAAAACCAGGGTGGTGGGCTTCCAAAATTCTGTGTGGATATCTCAAGACTGAACTGTTCCAAAGAAGAGATTCAAGCAGATCAGCAGGACCATGGCACACATCACAGCTTTTGTGTTCTATAAGTGACTGTTTCTGTATGATACTTCTCCAAAAAGTATCACAATCATAGTTGATATGAACAGACATCACATGCTAGGAGTCTGATTGTCAATGGAGTGAAAGAGATTTTTTTTTTTTTTTAACATGAAGAAAAAGTTCCAGTGCAGTAATAGAGCAAAATATCATGCACAGAGGAATACATCACTCAAGTTTGCTACACTGGGACGGCAGGCAGCCCTGTGTGCTCCACAGTGTGAGGCCCTCGATTGTGTCTCCCTTAGTGAAGGACCATGATCTATTCCACCAGAAGCAGACCATCATTAAAATACCACACAGTGGCATGCCATGAGGATCATCAGGGAATCGTCAAACCATACAGTAAAGGGACAGTCTTCCTCCTCAACAAAGCCTTATGATTGCTGTGTGACATATCCTTTTCTAAGACTTAAGTGTCTTCTCTCAGTCTTCTTTGCTTAGTTCTCGTTTCTTACCTCTGAATCAGAATCACTTTATATGAGGGATAGCCTGAGGCTCCGTGATTTATGATTTTCTGGGCTGAACTGAAAAATCTTACTTCTGTACTTATCTTGAACTCTAATTCATACCCTCGGTATAAGAAAGATAGAACTTAAATTAATTTATAGTTGTTTATTTCTGCAGATGCCACTGTGCATTATAATTTTGTTACTGCTTCGTATAACTCGTTTCTGCCTTATGATCTTTGGTCTGTTTATGCAGGAAGCAGCAAGAACCACATTCTGTCAAAAACATTTAATACGACCATGAGATTGAAAGTGCATTTTCCTACATACATTCATTTCATAAACATGTTTCTGCAATAACATGCAGAAAAAACAAAACCAGGCCAACCAACCAAAACAAACAAACAAACTCCCAAACTCCAAAACACCTCAAAATCCTATCCCCCTCTCCCCAAAAACTCCAAATATACAAACCAGAAAAACCCACACACCCCACCACCACTATCATAATTTGGAAACATCCTGTCCTTTATAGAGCCTATATTTCCTCCTCCAATCACAATCTAGACCTAAAAGGAGAAGCTCTGCTTTATGCCTTGCTGATAGCTGGTTTAAAGTCTGCTGCCAGACTTTAAAGGCTTGTATTTTAACAAAAGAACCATATTTCTTACCACTGTGCAGAAAAAATTTGTCTCCTGGCAGGCATTCATCAGCTGCACAATTTTAAATAATAAAGCATTAGTTAAAAGACAAAGAGCATGACATTAACTTCCTTAGAACACACAGCATGTGATAAGACAGGGAAATGTTAAAAAATATTAATAACTCTCTTCCCCGTTTCACTCTTAAGAATCCTATGAAATCCCTTAGTTGCACACTTCACTTCCTGCCTCAACCTCTAGGTGAAAGGTAATGACGGTGAGAGATGAAACAAGACAAGTCATTGCTGTGCCTTATTCATGCCAAACTCAAGCAATTAAGACATCCCAAGAGACTTCACTGGAGCCTACCTTGTAGTCTAACAGTTAGTTTAGCCTGAGTGTTCCATAAATGACTTAAAGTGAAAGAAGATGCAGGAGGCAACCTGAAGACCCCTGACTAAATGTAGCTGCTTTTTCTCTGTGTGTGTGCAATGAATCTACACAAGAACCAAGGATTTGTTATACAGGTTTTCATTACCAGAAATGTCCTAGACACTTTTCCTGAGATACAAACTCCAGCAGCTTAAAACTGTTCTTGAAATCATACAAGCTTAATATTCTACTATTTTTTTTGTATCTTGGAGGTATCCTTGATTGTCTGACAGAGTGCTACTACAACTCATTCATAGTTTTTCCTGCAGTGGAGGTGTTAACAATCTCTCCTTCCTGGGTAGTTTCCCAAGGTTGGGATGTTTCACCTTATGTAACTCTAAACGTCTAGCAAGTAGGTGACTCTCTGTGAATTAGGTTTACTTTATGATCAGCCTAAAGGAGCAAAGTAGGTCAGATGAACTGTGCCCCAGAAAAAAATGCTGACTTCTCTCTCACTCTCCTTTGGAATTCTGCTGTTAGAAATTATGGGAAAATGTCATGTTCCCAAGAGGCAGCTTGAAAAGCAGTTACAATCAAGAGGTTAACAGTTTGAATGACAAAGTAGGGCACACAGAAGTACTACAATTACAATTCTTACCCACAGGCAGTCACATGCCCCAAAGGTCCCTCCCGTCTTCTGATCATGAAGTTTGTGTGCTCCACCTTTTTTGCCCTGAGTGTCACAGTCTGGGCATAATACCTCAAATGCTCACAGGCTTCCCTGTGACTGGTCGGCAGCAGAGATGCCCCTCCCTTCCTATCTATTCTATAAAAATCTCATAGCAAGAAAGCCTATACATTAAATATGCAAGGATTCCCCTCTTTCAGCCACAATTCATGCCAGATAGACTCCATTTGGTTAACTGTTGTGGTCCAGATGTTTTCATACTGGACTGTAACTGCCTGTGTCTTGACTCCACCATACCTGTATGTTGCACAAATATATTGATATAGATACAGAAAGATAGAAATTAAATATACATGGATATATCCACAAGATATACATGGATATATCTACAAGAATGTAGATAAGTTATATCCAATTGTTGTGGTTTGAGGGGAAGTGAGTTTTTCAGGAAACTCAGGTCAAACCAATCAGTGGCCAGATTGGATGTTGGCATCTTCGGTGGCCACTGAGAGTTT
>QVAJ01000262.1:186412-338562 GCA_003546035.1 Mixornis gularis | reverse complement strand
AGGAAGGAAGGAAGGAAGGAAGGAAGGAAGGAAGGAAGGAAGGAAGGAAGGAAGGAAGGAAGGAAGGAAGGAAGGAAGGAAGGAAGGAAGGACTTGAAATAATAAGAAATCCAAATATCTTCTTTCTAAATAAAGAATGGGTGTCATACTTCATCCTAATGTCTGTGGGTGAGGTAGCTTTTCTATAATGAGCAAGTCTGATCAAGACTGGCTTGGCTAAAATACCAAGGCCCAGAGGGAAATTTATTCCTGTTCCTCTTCCTTTTAGCTCCTAGGAAACTAGAGAGCAAAGCAAATTGCAACAATTTGTGACTGTAAAGCAAACACAGAGTTCTAATTATATTGTTTTTCACCAACAGTTGCTTAAATACACTGTCCCAGCTTGTATTTGCTTTTCTAAAGCCCATTAGTTCTGTCAGTAGTGTTTTTCCCGGAGGAGAAAGTTATTCTAGCTGAGAAGCCTTTGATTATTTTCTTTATTATCTGAGACACTCACACAACTTACAAAACATTCACTATGGCCTCCGGCCTCTTCAAATGCTGCTGTCTCTCTTCAGCATCCCTTGATTTGGTTTAAGAGTTTCATCTAATTCAACTGACAGAAAATAATTTAGTCAGGTCTTAAAGCAGGTTTCTTTCTTGACCTACAAATCTAATTTCCAATCAGCAATTGCTCTTTGATTGCCTTAGAAATTTAGAYATAGACAGACAGATGGACAGATGGGCTGTATTCTGGTGCCCTTTTATTTACTTTGCATTCTGGATGTCATGACATGATCACATGGCACATCCTTGCACATACTTTTTCTTTCACAATGCTGGTTGTATGTACATTCTGAACAGTAGCTGATTGACTATTGATTATCAGTCTAAGTGTTAACAGGAGGGCACCAACATCAAGGCTATTTCTCTAAGGATGACTAACAAAGGAGGAAAGCAGATTAGGCAATTTTAAGTTAATGTCTGTGCTAAGTGGCTCTAACAAATTACAAAAATAACATACATTTTGGGAAAATGCCTTGTGTTATGGCTTACAGGAATATCCTTTCCTTTCAAATTTTAAGGCTGCTTCCATCTTGCCAAGGCTGGAAGTAATTACATCCTTGGTCTCCATATATAAGAAACCAGGAGAAGAAAGGAAGAGACCACTGAGTTGAGACCTGCTGGTCAAACAAGGACAAGAAAGAAATGCACAGGCAGTGGAAGCAGAGATGTGATGACGGTGCTTTATCTTTACAATTTGCTTTGTCATAAGTTTAAAGTATATGTAAATTAATGTAGATGTAAAATCATTTCCTTTGGTTAACGCCAGATGAAAGAACACCTCACATCAGAATATTGTTGCAGTGAACTTAAGAAATGGCAGTAATTATGAGCAGCTTTTCTTCCAGAGGGAACAACAATGCATTTAAAATGCCTCTTATATTGTGAATTTTCAGCCTCTTACAGAGGAGCTGGGAGTAGTCCAAAGTGTAACATTTCAGGTTGGTTATGACATGTAATCACTCCTAGGGCTGAATCATCCCTATGTGTGATGAAGACCAAGGGCACATGCRAGAGCTAAGTCTTACTATCTACAGTCTGCTTTGTGTACCCACTGTGCTGTCTTTGCAGGTGGACAAATGTATTATTGACATGGATAAAATATGAAGGCCGTGATCTGGTGGAGAGAGAATGGTCCTCTTTTTGTCTCTGAAGAGCCGAGCAGAACTAAAAGAAATTTTATGACGAGAGCATTGAAGGATACTATGGATTAAAATGAACTTCTGCCTCATTCAGTGTTATTTCAATGTTAAAATGTATCCTATGCTAATAATCTCGATGAGGTACATGCTACCACGTATATGACTATATTTCTTAAGTCTCTGTCTAGATCATGCTGTATGTAAAGAAGTGGAGGAGGATAAGATTGGGCTGTACATAAGGAGGGTAGAAATTTCACCTAGTTAGGAAGAAGACCAAAGAAGACCTCGAAGACAGTTGAGGAAGAAAATACCTGCATATTCGCACTACTTCTTCTCCTGGAATCCATCTTGGATCAGTGTAGGAAATTCTCTCAGCGCATATTCTGAATTGAAAATCATGGTTACTAGAGTAACAAGGGGTCATGCAGCCTAACTTCATATGCAGGCTCAGATGGATAAATATAAGCAGGAAAACAATGTAAGAACATATTTCACACACAATTGCATTCAAGGTGGAAAACAAAACAACATAGTTCTATTACAATTCGCCATCTCTGCCATAAACCACAGATAAATTCAGTAAACCAGCATGGTCCTGGCATTAGTTAAGTTACTCCCTCAAATGTACAAAGGTGGACAAGTACATACTGGTGTATCCTTACAATTTTGACTGGAGGTCTCAGGAGCCGAGAGACCATTTTCTGGTCCACAATCACACAACTAGTAATGTGTCACACATTATAGTGGATATTACTTGACATTTGGTATGATGCACAAAGAACTGAGCATCTATAATGGCATTGTTGGAATTTGCCTAACTCCAAGGCTCTGAAATTATTCGTGACAGATTGCCCTGTTCCTCTGTAGATGAGTTAAATCAGGGCCATAATTAGGATCTTGATACAGCACTGTGAGTGCAACCTTGTCATGCAGAAAATCACTTTCAAAAGAAAGAATCAGAGATTCGGAGAATTTGTTTTCTAATTTTCATCAAAAAAGGTCTTTGAAATGCAAAACAATTGTGACTAAAAATGGAACAGTCATTCTAAGTAATGTGGGAGATGGTTAATAACTTAGACAATATCTTTTTTATCAGATTCTGTCTAAAATAAGAAATACAGGAAATAATATAAATTCAGGAAAGAGGACTTATCAGTATGGGCTTTGTCTGTTTCTGGGATAATATATTTTCCCTTTTTGATCCATAGAAGTTGTTCATTTCTTCATGGTGGCACAAATACAAATAGCAATATCCAACCCATTATTTTATTTTCTTCCTTTTAAAGAGTTAATTGGGCATATCCACATAAAGTATGGTGACCTATTCTAACTATGAACAAGAGTCCAGGAGTATTCTGAAGATTAATAACTACGTAACTTGCATAACTGAGGAATGAACAAGTGGTTGCTTCCTTGTGTCTGACATTTAAGAAGAAGAAGTAAGGAATCAGTGATGTGAATGGTGGGAGCTGCTGGACAGCACCACTGCACAGAAAGACTGGGAGTCCTGGTGGACAGCAGGCTGACCATGAACCAGCCATGCACCCTCAGGCCACCAGCAGCCTGGACTGTGCAAGGAACAGAACCACCAGCAGGGCTGATCTGTCCCCTCTTTCTCTCAGCAGCATCAAAGCCATGGCTGGAATGTGGGGGCTCAGTTCCATGTTCTTCAGTACAATAGGGACATAGACTTTCTGAAGAAAGTTCATTGAAGGCACTGGAGCATCTTTTGTACAAAAAGAGGGTGAGAGAGCCATGACTGTTCAGCCCAGAGAAGTGAAGGCTCAGGATAGCAGCACCAATGTGTGTAAATAGTTGAGTGAAGGGAATGACGAAAAGGGAGCCTGAAAATTCTTGGTGTTACCCAGTGACAGAATCAGAGCTAATAGACACAAGCTGAAACATGAGAAATTTCATTAAAGCATAAGAAAAAATGAATTTATTGCAAGGGTGGTCAAAGAGTGGAATGGGCTGCCCAGAAAGGTTGTGAAGTCTCCAACTTTGCAGACAATCACAGGCAAAAGGAAATGGTCTGGGATATCCCAGTCCTTCAGACTTTGCTGTGAGTGGAAAGATTGTCTATTGTCAGTTATAAAACAGAATGGGAGAATATCTAATGTTGTTGTTAGTTCAGTGATGCAAACCCATGTAATTCAAACACATTAGTAACAGGCTCAAATGGTCTTTGCCAAAATCATGACAAAGTCCATCTGTACTAACAGGCCCTGGATTCTTTGCTTTTACCCCATAATACAAAGTCATTCTCAGACCAAAGGTGTGCTATTGTGCTGCCTTGCCAGAATACCCAAAAAACCAAGGAACCGAAGTTCCAAATCTTAACTCCACAGCAATGATGTTACTTCCTTTTTAATTGGAACCTAGTATGTTGACTACACTGTGCCAGACAGTTTAGCTTCCTTTGATAAAGGCATATGAGTCCCTCTAATTCTCACAGACTTCTGATCAGTAATACCTTGAAAAAAAATAATCCTATCAGGAGATCTATGCTTCACTTCTATTGCGCTCGCATTTTTTTAGAAGTGAAACTTATTACAGCTATTGTGCAGCAGAACAAAACATTTGTTTCTTTTCAATCAGGAAAAACCCCTAATCAATTTGGAATGGTTCCCTTTTTTTCTTGATGCACTGAAAACCAGATATTCAGAGGAAATTTTATAGAGTGTGAGCAAGAGTAGAAGCCATTTATCCCTGTTTTGTTTTTTTTTCCCAAATATAGATTCTCTCTCTGGGATTCTACTTTTCTGGAAAAGCCTCTCTTAGTCCTGCAGAGTTCTATGACATTTCATTATACTCTGACTTCAGTTTGTAAAAGATTTGTGGAGGCTTTCACTGCTTTAATGAGTAGGAACAAACATTGTGATGCTTCAAGCAGATCTGTTTCACAATTTGATTTTCTGATTTGCTTTCACCTTCTAGACTTAGACACTTGAAGAACAAAACATTCAGCCATGTGTAAAAATAGACCTTCTCTTCCTGATGCAGTCAAATTGTGTGGTCTATAGCAGCTGCCAGGATATCTGATGAGGTAGTCCAGGTATTTTTTTCTTCTTTCCAGAAAGTAAAAAAAATGCCAAAGAAAAGTTTATTCTCTTCGTTTGGTATGTGGGGTTGTCTTGGGTTGCAATATGTAACCAAAAATGTGTATTCTATTTGCCATCTGTTGAACCCAGTTGGGGAGGTGTTTTTTTAATCTCTTGTATAACCCATTCCTCATAACTCCAGGGGGTAGGGGGTGGGTGCCTTCTGTTAATGGGCCAGCTGTTAAAACCAGGTGGGGCAGTGTTCCTTATCTCTTCCACAACCCATCCTCCCTCCGGGCGATATCTTCTGTTAGTGGGCCATTAAGGCTCACTGCTTGACCGATAAAATTACATCATCCCATTGCGAGATGCTCCACCCAGTGGGAGGAGCTAAGGATTCTGACCTAGATAAAATCTGAGATTCAGAACACCAGTGCAGATGTCTGTCCACTGGATTTCCCAGAGGAAGACTGGACCCATCTCGCCACCACTGGACCCTTCTACAGGATCATCTCTACTCCAGCAGAACCACATCTGTCACTCCAGGAGGAGTTATTTGGACTGTTACCAACAACCTGACCAACGGTGTCAGGTCATATTCTGACTCTGTCAGTGTTTCTAGGATTTTTTTTTTGTTTGCTTGTGGTTTTGTACTACCACATTTGTATTTTTTAATATTCCTGGTAAAGAACTGTTATTTCTATTCCCATATATTTGCCTGAAAGCCGCCTTAATTGCAAAATTATAATAATTTGGAGGGAGGGGGTTTACCTTCTCCAGTCCAAGGGAAGCTCCAGCTTTTCCCTGGCAGACACCTGTCTTTCCAAACCAAGACAGGGGTTTATTATGTTCTGGTTTCATTGGATTTACTTCAGCCTTTTAAAGAAAATCACCTGGAGAACCATTCCACTTGAAACTGTCACATGTCCCTTTTGGAAGAGGCAAGATCCTTGAAAGAAGGCACTGAAGAGCTCATTGTAGATATACTGATCTAGCCTGTGACATTTGAATCATGAAAGAGCCACTGGGAAGGAAAGTGGAATGGAGCTTGAACATCCCTTGTCCCTCTCAAGCTTGTTTTCTTCATGAACAAATTTTGAACAATTTCCTTGTTACTACTTTTACTCCATGTCTTCAGAGTCCTCACCTAGAGCAGCTTGGTAAACGTAAAGAATATACTATTCTTTGAACAGTCTACACAAATAGAGGAGACAGGAGACATTAGTGCTCCATCACAAAACTGTTGTTAGTATCACAATATTCAATTCTTGTTGCTATGGCTAGTAGTTCCTCTAATTAACTATTCATTTTAACATTTGTGTTTACCTGGAAGTATATGAACACATCAATCAAAATAATAAGTACCTAGTTGTAGATAATATGTCTAGGATAACATCAGGCAGGTTGCCATCCCAGGCTTACTGCATTCAGGCTGTAAATCCAGTGCAAGTCTAAAATATTTTTTCTTGGCATGTACAAAAATTTCACCTGTCTGATATTCAGTGAATGATGGTAGAAGAGTTGCAGTTAGTAGTTCTCAAAAGGCTGTATAGCGCATGGTCGGATTACACTAGAATTAATGGGGAAAATAGTAAACATTATTAATTACCAGAAGATTTGCTATAGAAAATGCTAGTTTTCACCATCAGTAAGACACTTCACGGAGAAGACCTCGCAGGCTGACTATAGTAATCAGGCTTGGAAAGTTTCTGGTTTAGAGAACAGCAGGTCTTCTGCTTCTCATTTCCAAGAGCATCACCCACTTTGAGCTCTGTTCTCACTGCATATTATAACCTGAAAAAGAGAGGAGATTTATAGCAACTCCAGCATCATGGCCTGTCTGGGAGTTGCCCTTCTTCTGCACAGGAGACCACAAGTTTACAATTTCTTAATAGCATAAATAATGCCAGAGGTCAGCCAGTTTTCATCCCATACAAATAAAGTTATATTTTGTTTGATGTCCGTTAAGGAGTCTGGAAGTCTCATTCTTTTACAGACTTGTCCAATACATGATCCTGTAACACTACTGTGTATTGTCCTTAGTAGCTCACTTCCTGAGTAAGCATTGTCTTGACTTACAGGAAAAGTTTGTTCGGAAAGTGTGAAACCTGGAAAATTGTACCTGAGCAAACACAGACAAAGAGAAGATAAGTCCTACTTGTGCTGATATGTCCTTACTGAACCTTTTCAATAGGTAGAAAAATCATCTCTTTGTAACTCCTGCTCAGAATAAAAAAGTCAGACATCATTATAGTGTCATTATAGTGTCACCAGCAAAGATGTCTTTCTCCCATCCTAACAAATCCATTTCCCTCAAGTATCCTGATTCTTTTCTCTCACAAAGGTGTGGAACTGTAATAATTTTTGACTTCAAAAATGATTCTCAATCCATTTAAGTTTCTGACAACCAAATTGAAACTCTCATATCCTGATAAACAGAATAAAATTGGAAACAATCCGTCTATATTTTAAACTCCAAAATGGTGAGGCAGATGTCCTTGAAACCTTAAGTAAGGTTTCTTGTTGATGCTAGTAGTATGTGCTATGAGAAAGTCACATTTCCAAACCCACCTCTAGAACACTGTTTCTTTCTGGGGAGAACTGGTTAATGAGATGATTAGAAGGGGAAGAAAGTCTGACAAGTTGTCCTGGGGTAACACGATGTTTGTATCTCAATCGTCCGGTTGGGTTTGGGAGCTGGGGGAGGGGAGAAGTGCGCAGTTTGTTTTCAGGAACTGTCCTCCGCCAGCAGGCCTTGAGAGCTGAATTCAGCACATGGAGAAGTTGTTTTTTTTTCAGTAGTTACTAGTTAGCCTAGCTAGCAGGAGGAGGAGACGCTTCACTTTCTTTTTTTTTCCCCTTCTCCTCCTGTTCTTTTTTTCTTTTTCTTTCCTGTTTTATTTTTCTGTTTTTTGCCTTTCCTTGGAACTGTTAAAAATCTCACTGAACTGAGGTCCCGGGGGAGCGCCGTGGGGGCTTGCATCTGGAACCCACCAAGATCCATCCTGCACAGCAACGTTTCCCAGCACCAGAGGGATTGAGACAGAACAATCACCTACAGGACGGACTTCCTTCCTAAGTCTGTCATCTCTCCAGAGTGGCACGAAGTTCCTATCATCGGGTATTGTTCAATTTATTGTGCCAGGGAGTGCTTTGCCTGTTTAATAAACAGGGTTCTTTCCACTTCTCTCCGAGGAGGTTTCTTTTTTCCCAGGCTGGTTGGGGGGAGGGGAGGGAGTGCCCCTTAGGAGGTTTCCTCCCAGATTTGCCCTAAACTAGGACACAAGTGCACCTTCAGTGCATTTGTGCAGAGAACAAAGGATGTTACTGTAACCCACAGACTGACGTCTCATTCCTGCCCTGTATTTGTTCCCCTCTCTTGACTTTAAGCAACTGTCTTTTTGTGGTATGGAATGGTGCTGTGCTCTGCTTTGGGTCATTCCATAAACAATTTCCGTGTTTGAATTCAACTCATGCCCACTGGCTTGTCACAGAAGTGATGCACACCACAGAAATCTTAAGTTCCTTTCCCCAGTCTAGAACAAACTTCCACGAGGCAGCAATAACCATGTTCAGGTACTTGATGTGGCAGATATTCCTAAAGTATATTCCCAAACTGTGAAGCATAAAATCCCAAAAGAAAATCCCAAAATTTTGTCAGATAATGTTGCAAAATTTGGTCAGATAATGTTGCTGTCTCTGAGCTTCTGGCAAAAGGTTGCATACAACTCCTCAGTCTTTGCTAGAGCAGCCAAACAATTGAGCTAAAGTTAAGTAACTCAGGTCACTGCAAAATGTTTGCTTGTGACCAGTATTTTAATCTGTCCCTTTTCCTAGATGTTTATGCCATCTTTCTGCTATTTCTTTCATTGTTTTAAGCTGTCCGTTTTGGGGGCTCATGCATCATAAATGCAAATGTAGAGAAAAATCTGCAGAGGAGACTGAAATTCTGTCCTTGTTCTGTCAAATAACAACATCAATCAGGGAAGCATGTGAGATGTCGCAGAACATAGCTAAAGGCAGAGATGACAATTTAATGGGGTGTACATGTGCTCCAGTCCACCAAAGGTCAAGGCACATGAGCTTTGAAATGGTTCACAAGACATGTGAAATGTGCCAGGGAAATGGCACATGCTAGAAGTTTCACATGCTGAAACTATAAAGTACCAGATCAGTTAATGTGCCTTTTAGCTGGGCATAAGTGTCCAGCCGGAATGAAAGGTGGTAGGAAGTAGAGAGTTGTCAGAAGCTGTGGGAAATGAAGTGGGGGGAGACACTCAGGTACCAAGGAATTCTCTCAGTGCAGGCTGTGGAACAGCAATCATGGTCTCTAGGTGAAGGCGAATCTGCTGCAAGAACAGCACTGCTGGAGTGAGTTTAGGTAGACAGGCATCACTTCTATCAGTAGACTGTGAATGGTGTGCAATTCCATTTCCTTCAGGGAAGTCTCCAGCCTTCAACAGGTGACAGATTTCCTTGGAAAAGGTCCTTCTATTCCTCTAGTCTGCTGACATCCACTTTAGAGGGCAGAGGCTGTCACTCTCCTAATGTCAGGCAAGAAAAGCAGACTGGAGCAGAGCTATCCAGCGCAAGATCTTAACAACAGCAGCTATGCAGACATTCAGAGAGAAGAAATTTTCCGAGGGTCAACCTAAAGTCAGAAAACAAGAAAGAGACACTGCCATTGTATCTGATTCCACAAAGCGGATCCTCCTGTTTTTTATTGTCTAATTGTCAAAGTTTTTAACAGGACCAGAAATTGGAGTCACTGGAAAAAAGAAGCCGCAGAATACTCAATAAATTATCAGTGATAAATATTTGAAGGATTTTTACGGCTTGCTGGCCTGTGATTAAAAGCAGAGTTAAATACAGTAGACCCTGTCTTCCCTTTGCATCCCAGCGTCAGGAAGAGGCCAACCCACAGAACAGACATACTGGTTAAATTAAAATCTTCCTGAAGATGTGTTTAGAGGCTAAAAGACAATGCCTTATGGCTCATCATTAAAAAGTAATAGATGGCATGTCTTTAATCATCCACGCTCTTGCTTCAAGCTGGCAAATATCCACTGAAGTCTTCAACATGTCTGGTACAGGTAGGTGTAATAGGTTCAGTGAGACTACTCAGTGTTCAAATCAGGCCTGAAGGCTGCACCCATCCTGGTAAGTTAGCCCAGGAATATCCCAGACACCTCTATCAAAATAGTATGGGTTGACCCCTTAGTAAACTGCTTTAGTTTCCACAGTGAATGGCTGGATGCCAAGCACCTGTGACAAATGTTCCCCGAAAGATCCTGTTTGGGACATTGTGCTGCTAATGCGGAACGTGGATTGCAGCCTATCAGTTCCTGCAAATATATACCAGGAATGCTCCCCTACAAATCCAGACCTATTCATATAGATACAAAAAATATTATTTACAAGATCAGTGCTAAACTGAAGAAATAATATAATGAAAATATCTCTAAATATCTCAATAATCACTGTAACATTGGATTAAAAACACAGTCTCTGATTCTGGGTGTAAGAGAGTCAACAAAGGGGATTGGATTGGATTATTTTAGCTGCGTTTTGGCCATCTCTCTATGTCTTTACAGACATCTAACCAATTGATGGTCACTTGAAATAGAAATAGCTACATGAGAGAAGTACTTGAGATAACTACCAAGTCATTAAAATTCAAGGCAAATCAGAATACTTCCTGTGCACCACTATCAAACCTCCAAGTGTAGTTTCTTACATTGTTTTAGCTGATGGATGGAATATGGTTGAGGTATATTGTCTGGTCTCTCCCACCACTGGAGTTGCTCTCTCCTGCATTAAGCGA
This sequence comes from Mixornis gularis, assembly GCA_003546035.1. Taxonomy (NCBI): domain Eukaryota; kingdom Metazoa; phylum Chordata; class Aves; order Passeriformes; family Timaliidae; genus Mixornis; species Mixornis gularis. The sequence goes on along the minus strand of QVAJ01000262.1, from coordinate 328,012 downwards.
GGCAGCAGCACAGGAAAAAAAATGGTCAGTGTCACTAAGTCATTGGAAATGTCAATGAAAGAAAATCTCTCTCAGGTTCAGGCTTTGTATATGAAATAATTTTTTTCTGTTAAAGAAGGTGAGTAAGCAGAAAAAAAAAGTATGCTCATGCAAAAGCCAAATTACATTGCAGTTACTTAAAATTTTTTAAAAAACTTAAAAAAATTAAGGATAGAAGCAAGTTTTGGAAGAGAAATATAATATAGGACTGACTCTCAACCCTAGTACTTTTAATTCTGCTATGTTTTTGTGCTGGTTTAACACAGCCTGGCTTAACACAGTGGGGGTGGGTGCAAAGGCAGCTTCTGAGAGAGAAGGTGCTTGAAGATTCTACTAAGTCCAGCAGAGCCAGTCCCTGAAGAGTCTGATGATGGACCTATTACAAACCCAACAGAGAAGTTTATAACACCTCTATGGGGACATATTTAAGACAGAAAAAATCTCACACAATTTCTCTTTCTTCTTTGGAGGGTGGAGAGGTGGCCACAAGGAGGGGGAGGAGGAGGTGCACCGGGTGTCAGAGCTGGGATTTTTCTGCAAGCCATGGTGAGGACTGTGATATAACAAACTGTTTCCCTGTAATTCATGAAGTGCATGGGGGGATGTACCCTCAGCTTGTGAGGAGAAGGTGCCCATGCTGGAGTGTGTGCATACTGAAAAGATGTAATCTCATGAGAAACTCGAGCAGAAGGAGAGAAGATAAAGAGGACCTTTGCTTCCAACCGAGAACAGTTTATTCTTAAAAGACTACGCCCCGTGAATTAAAATGACCCCCACCATGTACCATGACTATTTTGCCCGTGGAGGGACTCACAGCCGATTGGGTGGGACTGCAGCTCTTGAAAATTAGAACCATATTGGAGAAGTTCACAGAAAACTGCCTGCCGTGGAAGGACCCCACAACATAAAGGAGGAGACTCCTCTCTCTAAGCAAACTGAAAAAAGATTTTTTTAAGTGACATACTGGCTGAAAACACCATGTTTTGTCTCTCTGTGCTGTCAGTGGAGAGGGAAAGAACTGCTGGTGGCGGGGGGAAAGGTCTTCTAAAGGTTTATTTTAGTTCTCATTATCCTCTTTTAACTAAGTTTAAAAATTTCTATTTGTACTTTTTAAGTTTTGAGCCTGTTTTGCCCCTAATTAGAGTGTTTTCTCCTAATCCTTATCTCACCCCATGAACCCTCTGGTTTTTCTCTCCTCCTCCTTGCTCAACTATAGCAGAAGAGAATGAGTGATTGGCTTTTTGTGGGAGCCTGGCTTCTAGCCAGTGTCAAACTCTGACAGCTTTCTGAATAAAATTATATTTAATTTTTCCAAGTTATAAAAAGATGTGGGTCTTCCCAGTAAAAAGATAATTTTAATAAGTGTTAAATAGAAAATGTGAATCCCCCTTCCCCAAAAGAGCAAGCAAGAAGACAAATAAACAAAAACTTATCATGCATGCAGTAGTTAGTGTTGGATCTGTAAGAAATGCCATTATTATAGGGTGCCGAGGACTACTGATAAATCAGGTGGTTATGTTACAATTCATCAGGAGCTCAAAAACTGAACCAACAGCAATCTGAGGTAGAGCAAGAAGGGAAAATGCAAAGTCCTGCCCATGGAGAGGAAATAATTCACACACCCTGGGTGGCAACCAGCTGGACAGCCGCACTGCACAGAAGGATCTGGAGGTCCTGGTGGACAGCACACTGACCATGAGCCTGCAGTGAGCCCTGAGGATAGCTCAAGGATAAAAGTTGCCAGTAGGCTGAAGACAGAATGTCTCCTCACCAAGTTTGTTTTGTGACCAACCCCAGAGGGCTGTGTGGCCCTTCAGAAGAACCTCAATAGGTTAGAGAGCTGGGCAGAGAAGAAACAGCTGAAATTCAACAAATGCAAATGTGGCGTCCTGCACCTGAGGAAGAATAACCGCAGGCACCAGCACAGGCCTGGGATAACCTATTGGAAAGCAGCTCTGGGGAGAAGGATGTGAAGTCCTGGTGGACAACAAGCTGTCCATGAAGGACCAGAGAGAACCGTACAGGACTGGTGYATCTTTTATACAAGGAGAGCAGGAGAGAGCTGTGACTGGTTAGCCCAGAGAGGTGAAGGGGGATATTATCAATAAATTTAAATTGCTAAACAGAGGGAATAAAGAAGAGGGAGACTGACTCCTTTGGTGGTGCCCAGGGGCAGGATAAGAGGTAATGAGCACACACATGTGTAAGAGCACACATTTTTGCTCTGGTTGTGATTGAACATTAAAACAGGCTGCCCAGAGAGGCTGTGGAGTGTCCAAACTTACAGACTGTCACAGACAAACTGGGCAACCTTTAACATATGCGAGGGAGTGAACTAGACAGTCTCCAGTTGGTTTTGCTGATGTCAGCTCTTGTAGCTGTGATGCAACTTTGTGAGTTTGTGATTCTGTGAGGTGGATCACAGTGGATCGCACTTTTTTCCTGATTTCTGCTCTAGAAATGCAAAAACATCAATTAGAGAAGAGTGTTGGATAGTGTGATTTTTATGCCAGTTCAAGTTAAGAGCTTAAGTTAATTTTATATTACCATACAGAAGCCTTGTGTGGAGAGGTTACTGGCCTCATTTAAATAATTTGTAGGCCCTACAATATGTCAATAGGAATGTACACACACCATCCTTCAGAGTGTTTATTGCACAAAGCACCACTTTTCACATTTCACCACTGGAAGATATTTATCAGATCACAGTATTTAGAAACAAAACTTTGTTCCAACTATTCAGTAGCCGCTTCTGCAGAGCTAAACATTACAGAATGTGGCCCATGGCAGCCTTTCTCCAAATATTTAACCTGTCCATGTTATATCTGTATAAAATAATGATGCCTTTGACCTCTAGCATTCAAAATCCTTCTGTCAGTGTATAGATTTATTTTAAAAATCCCCAAAACAAAACCAAAACCCCCAAAGATGCCTTAACTATTCATAAATATGGACTAAAATTGTAGCAAATGCCATTGTCTCTAAATGACCTACTGTTTACTTTACCGGGGGAAAAAGCTGCCAGAAGGTAAAAGAGTTTCATGCTAGTGTAGAATGAGGTCACCTACATAATTACTAGGAGTTACTTAATAATTACTGCCAAATGTGATTGGTTTATATTTGGTCACTTACATACGTGATTATTCAGAAAAAAATAATTCATGGCCTTCACCATTTCTATAAGTGTAATCTTGGTCTTTCTCTTATCTCTCTCAATTTCATACCATGCTGTGCTGTATGACCCCCTCCACCTTTCTCACCTTACTGGTCTCTTGCTGACATATTTTTAAACACTGCTTTTTTGGTACTTTCAAAGCAGTAGACAGTTTTAGTTCCCATTGTTCACATACTCCATTTTGTATTATCTTAAAACAATATCTAGCAGAAGGGCCAAAAAAATTCCTAAAATAATGAGATTTAATTTGGATCCTGTGTAGGTATATCCACTAATGTAGCCCATTTTCTCTTTCTGATTTAAGTTCTTTATTTGACTAATTTGCTGTTCCCTCTGCAGCTTGTTCCCTTATCCAAATATCTCATCTTTTAAAACTTTCTCCTGATAATTATGCTAATCAAACTAAACCAAGCCTGTAATTGTTTCTCAGTCCTCTAGTTTAACTGTTGAAACCCACTCCTGCTCCACAGTCATTCTTGTCAGTCTCCTAAAGTGGAATTTTAATCTGATATGGATAAAATATTTTGAGCTTCTAGGATACATATAAATTTGAGAACACTGTAAAACAGTCCACTTTAAACCAAAGAAGAGAGATAAAAGAAAAGATAGAAACACTTGGAACACAACAAGAACATAACAAATTATCTATAAGCTTCTTTTGCCTATCTCTACCCATACTAAAAGCTTGCCCAAACCTCGACCCATCACAAGTATTCTCATTCATTTTATTTGAAGAACAGCATTGTGTAAAATGTTCTCTTCAACCAGCTTATAAAACCCTGTAATTCTGATATGGAAGAAACATACAATATAAAAATATAAAAATATGGCATTATTTTCAAATTGCTTCTAACTGACTTTTTTTTTTTCCTAAGAGCCAATAACAACAAGGCTTGTGCAAACTAAAATTGGGGAAACATGCCTCTTTGAAACATACTGTGATTTCCACCTTACAATACTAGCAGAAGCTACAGCTAATGTTTCTTTTCTATTTATATTCTAAACAGTTCCCTTTCCATTCCCCTTGTTCTGATAAGCTCTCATTGCTTTCTTTGTTCTCACAAAGTGGAAGGATGACAAAATCTTAAAGGAATTTGTGGGGAAGGACAAAGATTTTTGCGTTGTAGGATTATGACAAATGTTTAAATATGAGAATTACATAGAAAGTCAGAGGACTAAACTCACACATGAAACTAAGATGTATGAAACTGTGAACCAGCTTATTGATGATATTTTTTCAAGACCCACAGTTGTAGTTCAGAAGAACAAAGTCAGTCCCATACATGTTCTGTCTGGTTTAAGGACCTTGCCCAACTTCACTGTCCTTCAGTGAAGTTCTTTCAATCACTGCTATAAAGACATATTCTCAACTGAGCTCTGCTAAATATTTTCCAGCAAAACGATGCATGACAAGGGAACCCAGAAATATACAGGACTGCACTAAGCTGGCCCATCTACCTATTTTTTATCTTGATTCCTTCAGTGATGCATGCAAGAGGCTGTGGGATGAAAATACAGAGACTCCTTAATGAAAGAGATAATCCCTATTTCTAAAGTGTRTCTTTCCAATAGTGTCATCTAAGTCTGCAGAGGTGAGGAAAGAGTTGAGCCTATAAGCTTGATGTTAAGCTTTCCTCCCAGACTGTGCATTCGGATACCTATGAGCAGTTTGTGATGAAAATAGGGTTGGTTAAAAATGGGGCTTGAAACAAAATAACCCATTGATAACCTGTTAAATTCAAAGGGTAGAAGGCTAGAGGACCCCATTGTGTTTCCCTTTGATCCCATTCTTCTCAGTATTTTAATTATCAGCTTGAATAGTAAAACCTGCAAAAGTTGTACCCAGTCCAAGAGTAAGAGGAACATATATGCTAGCCATCTGACCTCAGGAGCCAGGATCCCAACAGAAGAGCTAGTTATGGCAGCAGACACAATAATGGATCCCAAAAATAATGAAGGAAGAGTTAAATATACAAATAAATGGGGAAGTATCAGTTAGTCAACAGAAAGGCAGAAAAGGATTCTAAGTTATATTGGATAAAAAATAAGTTTATGTATGTCAGGGAAATGCAGCTTGGCATTGATGTATATTAAAAGTACATTGCTTTATCTGAGAGGCAATTACTCTCATTTGGTCCATTTATGGGTTGTGTCAACTGGAGAAGTCAGTACGTGTCCAGGGAGATTCCAGACCTCAACAAAGATGAAGAAAAACCATAAAATCCAGAGAGGATCAGAAAATAGGACAACTCAGAGAAAGCTGGAAAAAGCTGAGTTAACTTTACTTTAAAAAAAAAAAAAAAAAGAAAAGAAAATAAAAAAGAAAAAGAAAAAAGAGGTATTGAGTGTGAGTAGTTTGCTAGTGTCTTCCTAGGGCTCCAGTTGAGGTTGACTAAACTTTCTTCCCTCCACCTCGCTAGGAAATGTCATTAGCAGTCAAATGTGGTATGGAAAAGATGGCTGGCACCTCCAATACCAAAATTAGTGTTCATTATATATCCTTCAAAAAGACATAGGCCCTTGTTCTAGGCTAAAGGATTCTGGGATGAGAATCTGCACAGGTAGAGACTGGGTTCTCACTTAGAGGACACACACTTTTACCAGTTCCTTGTAATGATGTGTTTAAAGGCAGCATTTCACCCAAGATATGGTATTTTTTTTTCCGCGTTCAGAAATATCCATCCCTTCCTTTCCTGCTGCACATGGACTCTGACCTTGCTACATTACTCCCAGAAGTAAAGTGTAAATAAACTGAGCAGCATCAATCTGAGATACACAGATACTCTGAGTATTTAAAACAAAAGCATAAACAAAGGAACACCCTATGCTGCTGAATCAGCAAACTCCGTGTAATGATCCTAATTGGAAGACCATTGTACACAGAAGAACGTGTGATCCATGTAATGGGCAGTGTGAGTAGAAAAAAGCCAGGGTTGTGCTGTGCTGTGCTCTGCTGTGTGGCAGACACAGCTTGGCCTTCAGACTGTCTCAAGCTATGTGCATGTTTTAACCACAGGATAAACATACCTGGCTGACTGTAGCAGAGAAACCTGCATATAGGTCCCACTTTATATTGGTGATGACACCACTTGCATACCCTTGTCTCTGTCTAACAGTGAAGCAACAAGTTCATGTAGGAGCCCCCTTTTCTTGAACAATGAAAGTGTTGAATAGAATTATTTTCCTTGCAAGAAAATATTGTAAGAGGAACAAAAAATGAATGAATTTCCCATAGGTGGATCTGCACAGCATGCCACACCCATTCTACACTGCCCAATTTGAGATTACCAGCATCTGAAGTAAGTTTGTCTATATTTTGATTTCTTTCTTAATAGTTTTATCTCTGAAAAATACAAATTTAAGCAGTACTATACAGAGTCTGAGCAACTTCCATGCAGGGTTTATACAAAACCACACCCTCCTGGTGCTAAGTACAGTCCTTCTTTTATCTGGTTTTTTCCACCGCAAATCCTGAAATGAACTATCATTACTAGCCCTTCTCAGAGACACAGGATATGATGCTGTAGGGCATGTAATTATGTTGCCGTGAATCTTCAGGAAAACTGTAGAGTCCATGTTAAAAAGGGTTGGAATTCTAGAAGAATGTTGCTTAATCCACTGCACCATAAGAAATCACCATTTTGCACCTTTCTCCTTAAATAATTTTTGCCTTATACTAAAAAAGCAGAAAAATGTTCCTGTTTATAAAGAAAAAGTTGTCTTTCTGAGGTTTTGGGTTGTTTTTGGTTTTTTTTTTTACAGTGCCAGATTATGTTTGATTGGTTCATTCCAGTAATAAAACTTCTTAAAATAAGAATTTATCCAGTAAAGTGAAATCTGCATATCCTTACAAATCCACTGATATGAGTGCAACATCAGCCATGGAGCAAAGAACAGATTCTGCTTTGGAGATGACCACCTGCTGTTTGCAAGGTTTGGGCAAGAAGTAGGAGTCAGAGTCATAACGAGCAACTTTCTTCATGTGCAGAAAAAAAATTAAAGAAAAAAAGAAGCATCTGGAAGCCTTATTGTGGAGGCAGCAATGCTTTAATGCTTTGTGATTGTTTTGCTTCCAATTTGCTTCCAATTTCAAAGAATGGCATTACCATACTGACTGTCAGGGTCCACTCACAGGAAAAAATGTATGAATTGAACAAAAATACGCCACCTCTGCAGCTGAAGCCAAAACCACAGTAACATAACTATTTATTGGGAAAGTCAGTGGAAATTCTCTGTCTAATTATTGTATATGAGAGATACACAATAGTGTATCCACCTGGAAGATTTGAAATGGTCTAATAATTCCCACACCTGTTTTATCTGTTGTCTCTTCATAAACTGCTGCCTCCTCTATGGATCTCATTACCAGAAGCTCTTTTAGTTTCTTTTTCTGACAGAGATTAATGAAGCTTCCTAAGTTTATTGAGTGAAATTATCAACTGATAATTACACATAGAGACACCAATCCATAATTCTCCAGGATCAGGGGGGTTCTTCACATTTCCTCCAAAGGATTTGCATCAAGCTCTAATCTGTAAGAGAAACGTTGTAGAGTACACTTAAGGATGAAATTAATGCATCGTGCAAATACATTCAAATTTTGTTCAACTTCCATGATTATGTTTCTACCAGTCAGCATGCATTTTAATGCATTCTTCCTGCACCTGGGGCCTGAATAACAACTAAATTGCACACTACCAGCATAGCTTATTTGCTTTATTGAGTTATAGATGCATAATCAAGAGAGTGATCCAAAATATTTGTGCTTCATGTAATTCAGATTTTTACTTCAGAACTCACTGTTCTTCCTACCTGTACTTCTCCCAGTAAAATAGTCCAAGCACCTGCTGAGCATCTGCAAGGACTCTCACTCCTTTCCTACCACTTGATCTGTGTGATTATATGTGGGCACACTATGGCACAAGCTTGGCCTAAGTCGAATAAAGTCCCAAAATAGCAAATTATCTGCTGTACTCCAGGTCAGCTGAGTACTCATAAAACAACTATTTCTCTTATCAGATGGACAACACCTGTATCTGCACAGGAGTTGCAACAGTGTCCACAGTAGGATTCTGGTGCTTATAAATTAATTATAAATTAATTAATTAACTGGAAACCACAGTGAACCAGTGTTTACTCTGACTGGCACAGCATGGACCAAGAGGAAAGGACAGGTATTTTGAGGCATTATCTGAGAGAAAAATAGGAATTCTGCTATATCCCTGAGCATCTGTGTGAAATGTTACCGTTTGCTTTCCTCTGAAGTATTGGAGTCTGCCCAGCTGTCAAACCAGGATGTCACACTCAGCTCTGCAGGGTCTTCAAAACTACAGCTGCACAGAAGAAAATGTCTTAGTCACAGAAGGAGACAAGCAGGCTTCATTACTAAGCTGTTACAGGACCAGCTGTTGAAAGGAATTGCAAGTGTTGGAATAATCACTTCCTTACATATTTGGCAAAAGAGATTCTCACAGAACCACACTGAAGGAGCAAGAACAAGCATTTTATGTTCTATTGCCCAGAAATTCATCTGCAAGACTGAGCTGAAGGGTTTTTTTTTTTTTGCAAACTGAAACTTTCCAAGTGAATTCAAAGTCCTATATATAATATTTCATGGAAATCCAAAATTAGGCTAGCATGATAGAGGTGACTGGAGAAAGCTTGCAGAGATAGAATAAAGAATGAGTGCTTTCTTTTTGGTGGAGAAAGCTTTCTCCTTATGGGCTGAAGCGAGAATACAAAACCAGCCAAAATGGGCTGCAGTGGGAGGATCCTGAAAGTCAGTGTAAGAGCTGCGCATGCTAGTAGGAGGTGATCTAGACAGCATTTAATTTCAGCTTACTGTTTTACATTTGCTGGTCTTCAATGTGAATTACTGCTGGGTATTGTCTAGGTAGCATTTCCTATCATGTGTCTTTGGTATGGAAAATAATATAATTTATTAAAATACAAGTAGTTGTTTCTCTGATTTCAAAGTTCTACAAAAGCTTTGTCAGTACAAACCATTCAGTTTTCATGCTTTGATCCCAAGGTTTGAGCTTGTTTTTGGCCTCTAGTCCCTGATGTAGCACCATGAGATGAAAAATCAGCTTCCACTAACAAAGAGCTAACTAACTGTGCTCCTACAGTTATAGAAGTAAAGACCTCTGTGTTCTAACATTTATAGTTACTAAATTTTGGCAACTAAAATAGTTTGGATGCATAAGGTTCACTTTAAGAGAAACATTTTGAAATGATGTATCATTTCCAATTTTGACTCTGATTTTTTTTTTTTTTCTGGTTGAAGACTTGAAAAGTTGAAATTGTTAGATACTCATGCTTTCTGTGCACTGGAGACCTCTGAAAGCCTGTTATTTAAATTAAAAAAAAGGAAATATTTTCATAACTTCAGAAACTGGTGCTTTATGACAGGAAATCTGATGAAATGGGAAGTGCTAGTCATTCTGTATTATTTCATATCTCTTCAGGAACAGATCTCTACCCCTAACACCATTTTTGCAGGACTCACCCACCTGTATTGGAGAGTTAATAATCTTTGGGAGAATCATGGGGAGCAGGTTATACAGAATTTGCGTAGTGTATAACCGACATAGCTCGGAAGATGCACTGGAAAATTCACTGCACAAAATTTGTCTTATTCCTGCTGAGACAATGCTAAGGAGATTGCAACTACCTCCTATATCTGAGTAATAACGTTTTAAGACTCAAGTCATGCTTTATTGCAGAGGATCAGATTTGGTTGACAGCTTCAGACCCTCAGGCATGATTGAATTATTATTAGGAGGTAAGCTAGTAATTGTTTTCTTTCCTTCCTAGTGACTAACTCCACCTGGGTGATGAAAGGAATTACTATAACCTAGTGCTACATCATCTGGTCTCCTTTGTTTTTGATCGAAAACATCAGGTGTAATAAAGAGTTTTGTGGTTACTGTAAAAGACCTACTCTCTAGTGCAAATTGATTTTCTAAGTGTAGTTCTAGGGTTTTCTGGTTCCTGGCACACCGCTTTATGTCAGTGGATGACCACATCTCAGCAACTGGAAATAAAGAAAAAGTCTGAAGCAATGATGGCGTATGCTTTTTAATTCTAGCCACACTGTTTCAGCATGTCCAATTTCACTGTCAAAAGACCAGACAACAGCTTCAGTTTCACCAGCAGGGTACAGTGTCCTCTTCCCCAGCCCGCAAGTAAAAGCAAGCATCAGCATCTCCAACACAAATAAAATGTAGTGAAAAACAATCTGTAATAATCTGTAACCTACAAGCAATTTAGGGTTCTTCCTAAGCCTTTATGGTGTGTATGAGATACCACGTGCAGGCAGAACTAAGCCATAAAATCTGAATTGCCACATCAGTACCCATTAAACTTCAGTCTATTATTCTGTTGATAATCCATATTGACAGCATGGAGAAGGGAAGTGTCTCTGGTAAGACTCCAAGGAGATACGCAGTCAGAAAGAGTCCCTTCCCTGAAGTATCTGCACCTCAAACAGGTGACACAGGATAGATTTTACTGATACCAGGCATGAGCTTAGCAGAAGAGGAGACTTCAGGATTTATGTTGCCTTAATGATGTAACGGTGTCTGATGTATTATCATTTGCTGTAGCCTGAATGATTTTGTTCTTATCTCATGATAGACTCAACTGAACCTAAATCATCTCCTGCAAGATGACAAAGTAGCATTTCAAACCTCAAAGCCAAGAACTACAGAGTCTCTGTCTCCTGAGCTTTGTAGCACAGATGACTCAAATACACCTAATTTTGATAGAGCAAAAGAAGAAGCTTACTTGACATTCTAGCCTTCACCCACTGCCAGTGGGGCAAACACTAGATGCCAATAAATCTTGGAAAAGGAGGAAAAACATGTAGAGTAGACTGCTTTCAGCCTAGTAAACTTTCCTATGCTACTACCAATAGATGAAAGACCAGAAAATTCAAACCAGGCATTAGGACATCTCTAAACTACTGAATTGACTACAGCAATAGGGGCACTACTTCACTAATACTAGAAATACATAGAAGTGGAAAGAAATAATTTCATTATAAATGCAATGTAAGCCACACAGAGGGTTAAAGTTATATGCAACTCATTTCATATCCTGGTGGACACAGAGGAATATTATCTTCAGTGGGACTTAATCTGCCAATTAATGGCAATACCTTCTCCAGTGGAGCTTGCAATATATTCTGGTCTTTGGTGCTTGGTGCTGTGTTGCTTACTGACTTGCTTAGAAACCTCATTCAGAGCCTGAAGAGCAGAGAATCCTTTGCAGCTCCTGACCTCCACAGAAAGGTTGAGCGCGGATAAAGGCTAGCTATGTAGGAACACATGAGAGAAGGGTTTTGAGAGAATACAGACTTCTGCTGCTAAGCCTATTTCTGGGTACACTCCAGCTTGCTGCTGCTGTCATCTTAAAATGCACATCATATGACAATGACCAGTTGGCTTCACTTACACTGCCAGTCAGTTTTCAGATATGAGCTGTAAAGTGAGTCATGTAAGGCTTTCCTGCTTGACAGCAATAAAAAATGATCCTAAGAATGCAAAGCTGAGTTTAATAGGGAAGCCACATTCTCATGAAAGCTCTCCTAACCCTATCCTCTCTCACTCTCAATGTCTTTCTCTCTCTCTTGAAAACCATGTTCTGATTCAGTGGCCAGCCACAGAGAAGTCAGCTTTGTCTCCCTTGCTGCTATAGAATTGTTCTTTGGCTATGCATGGATCATCCAGGCCTGATAGCTCAGCTTGCTGTGGATAGTTAACAAGGGCAAGAGAGGACCCTTGCAGTGGCTTTTCTGCCTTGCTTGGGATGTGTAGCTGCTCAGAAACAGCTTAGAAGAACAGTAGCCTAAGAGACCTTCAAACAAAGAAGTTGCCAGTCAGCAGAAACAGACATTCCTGTTCCAGAAGGTGATTCAAATTGCTCCATGGGATTAATCACAGTGATTCCTCTCACTGCCTGGAGGGCTTTTTGTTCTCCACATTTTCTGTCAAACTAGTACTGGAAACCAGTTGGTATCAGGAACTATTACACTGGCAACTTCCCTCTTACCTGTAAGACCAGATGTCCTGTCAGAGGAGAAAATTGTATCACTTCGATGTGATTTGTTCTCGACAAATCCATATCAGTTGCTTTCTATCCTTGCAGTATGCTTTTGAGTGCTTCTAGATGTAATTATTAATAATGTGCCTAAGAATCTTTCCCCAGGTTCAAGTTGTCCCTATGGTCCCATTTTCTCTTTTTAGAACAAGTTAGATGCCTGAACTTCCTTGGCTCCTGGGAATTCCTTCAGTCTTTGTGACTCATTAARTATTGTATTTTGGCCTCATGTGTCCCTAGTAATAAAATCTGGTAGTAAAGAATTGGATCTCAAGAGCTGCTTAAGGGATCTTGCTGCTCTGAGTGGCCTCTCCCTCAGTTCAATTAGTGATAACTGGCTATCTTGTATCCCAGGTAATTTTAGTCCTCTGTGATTTAAAAAAATAATTGCAGAGCCATCAGATGGGGCAGCACTAGCAGTAGTGATATGAATGAATCCCTTTGAGATTTTTCAGGCAGCCAGGGACTCTGTCCCAACTTTCTTACAGGTGGCTCTTTCAAATGCAGCTCATTTAGTAGGAACCCATCACTCAACAGCTTGTGCTGTAAGTAGTTCCTCAAGATTCACTGCATAATTGAATGTGCAGATTGATTCCAAGCCCTGGGATAAACTAAAGAAAGAAAGAACACCTGTGACTTGAAATACTGAAGCAGTATATGTTTAATAAGTATCTCTGTGATTTCTTTTCCTTTTCAAGCTGTGACAGAATTTCCTTCTCTGTTCTGTTAATGCAACAGACTTCAAAGGACCCTAATTCTTTCAGAGAGTCTGTTTTTGTCTTCAGTCTTTGATTCCTCTCCTACAGATTACCAGGACTGGATGACTATATATGTCAGGACAGTGACCACCTCAACATGGCATGATTTATTAATTTCTCAATTAATAATTTATTCATTGCCCAATGATGTTTAAAGTCAGGTCTAAATCAGTGCAACAGGACAAGCCACAAAACAAAAATGTTATGTGTGTTTTAATTACACTTACATAATATATGCACGATATGCAATAAATGGATAATATAATATATCAATGTCAATATCTATGTATGGTTTATTGTCTGTTAAAACCTCTACCTAATTTCATTGCTCTGCACAAGGTGTCAGATAGGCATCTTCTTCGGTGTGGATCTGCACAGGGGATCTAACAAGCTGCCATGCCCTTGACGCAGATAAAGTTCACAGTATTGTGGGCAATTTTCCCATGGTTGGGTAACCAGACTTCATTTAAGTATAAATTAAATATATACATGAGATATATATGCTACCACATCTTTTAACAAGTTGCTGAAATGTTCAAGTGTCCTGTGCCTTGAAAACCAGAACCTCATTTCTAATCTGAATAAATAAAATACCATCTACCTGTATTTTCCAGGCACTGGTTCCTTCTGGCAGAAGCCTTAGTCATGCAAAACTGTGGGTACCATGAGCTGAAGTTGCTGGTTCCTGACCTTTTCACTAATTTAACCGGGAGGAAGAAATAGGTTTCTTCACACTTAATTGAACTTTTTCTGTCCTCCCTTTTCCTCCTAGGTTTTACCATTTCCAGCAACTCTTAGACAAGTGGGGCTGCAGTTTTAACCACAGCCTGGAAGACAGTGCTCAATACCACTCCTGGCAGAAAGAGAGTCTTCCTCCAAAGAATACTCATGTCCCCTATGACTGAGGAGGAGATGAACTTGGTGTGATAATTCCCATCTAATCCTTTCGTTTTGTTGGGGGTTTTTTTTCACATTCACAAGAAAAATGTGTTTGTTTTCCTCTAGTTATATCAAATTTCTGTGGAAGTTCCTGTATGAGGAATATTTTAAAAAATTGAGTTCTCCCATTCACAAAAAGGTAAAATCTTGATTTGATGTGTGTGTCATGTCTCAAAAACACAGAAGATCGAATTATATTTAGTGATCTCAATATTATCTCAAACTTCATCACCACAGAACAAGAGTCTCTCTTTTGTAACCCCAGAACCAACAGTATGTTGCCAAAACTTCAAAAACGAAAACCATCTCAGAATATACAAATGACAAAATGTATTCTGGAATTCTCATCATATAAGAAATGCTTACTTGTGCTGTTTCATAATATATCAAGACATGAAGATATATTCACTTCCATACAGGTCCAGCTCCAAGAAGCAGAGGATGGATGGATGGATGGATGGATGGATGGATGGATGGATGGATGGATGGATGGATGGATGGATGGATGGATGGATGGATGGATTGCTGCATGAAGGAACTATTTTGTGAACTAATAGGATGGGAAGATGGAGGTGAGACCATGAGAAGTGCCTGCAAAATTTCAGAAAGAGGCAAAATAACAAATTAAAATTTCTTTTTAATCTATGTATCTAAAACTGGATACAAGTGCTTTATTTATATTGTGACAAGGCTGGGATCAGGACATTCCCAGAATTCCATTGAAAACAAAAACTTGTGTCACTAAATACTGAGAATTGTGCTTTCTCTGCACCCCATACAATCTTACAAACAAAAGATGTAAACTTTAAAGCTGTCACTCATAAAACACTTGGGGTTGTCATGGAAATACAACCACTAAAGTTTTGAAATGTGGGTCAAAGGCCATTCTGCAAAATTCAGCCTTCTCCAGGAAAATATAGGACAGAGGAGTCTGATTTAAGGGCACTAAGACAATAAAGCACAAAGTATGAACTTAATCTGATATTTGCAAAGAGATTAATTTTGGGTGTAACAACAAGTACAAACAGGAGACAATCTTGTCTCAAGCATCACTGGGGAAATAATGTTACTGAGTACTCTTGAGCCTTTGTATTTGATTAAGTAATGAAAAGTATGAGTATCTTGAGCTAGAAAATTATTCTTCCTGGAATAAATAAAGTCTATATGGATTTTTATTTTCCTTTCTTAGCCACTCACACAAAGAAAATGTTCTTCAAAATTTTTGGTTGCCCAACACTATTAAAAACCAATTTTTGAGCACACAACCTCAATATTGGAGTATATGTATGTTTATTTAAAAGTTGTATAAATATATTACTGTAATAAAATGCTAGGTACAGGATAAAACACGGACCAAAATAGATATTGAAACAAATCACAATATTTTGATTTTTGCTTGATTTTATTTTATTTGTAAAGGATACAGAAAATATTTTCTTCATGCAAAACAATGAATTTTTTTGTACAACGCTTGCAGAGTGTCCCACACCCAGTGTTTCTTCGCTTTAGAGACCATGTCCCTACAAGATGTCATTGTAGACAGAGATGAGGAAAAGTGACAGAAAGGCAATACCCAAATACCTATGGAGAGAAGGAGGACAGATCTTAGATTTAGGCCATGAAAATGGAAACACTTGTCAGGATTTTCAGGTAAAAGCAGCATTGTCCTTAAAATTCAAATCTGCAAATTCAAGTGCCTTTAAAATGTGGATTTTGAGTGGTCTTTCCTTTTGCCATCCAGTTCATGCTTGCTGCTTTGTCTGGTGTACTAAGGTGTTTGCTTTAAAATATTCTCATCAGCCATGGAAGCTACATTAAAAGCTTTTCAAAAAGAAAAGAAAATCCCAGTTTCCTGCTCTCCCTGTTCCTAGGTCAACCATTGGCTGGCTATGCCTTTTAAAATCTTGCCATCCCCTTCCATCTCACTCGTAAATAGTGTACTTGGACTTAACAGTTTATAAGCAACAAAGGCAGGACATCCAGCTCCTGAAGCAGATGGGAAGAAAGGTAACAGAGCATGAGCCTGCAGGATTTCTTCCCTTGCCATATGCTCTAATTATCCTTGGTGCTATATACAAACAGCAAAAAATTGGCTCCCTGAACAATACCTGAAAAGCTATTGCTTTTCAGCAATACAGATGGATCATATTGAAAATGTGTTAACTTTTTACAGTATCATTCAAAGAAACACTAGACTCCAAGCTAAACAGGAGGTTCTTCCATGGGCACAAACATTTTCATGAATTCAATAATCAAGTAGAGATCGTTTCAGCTGCCTTTCGTGTGTATTTTGAAGTCAGAGAGGTAACTGCATAATGTGTGTGATGCAGAAAAGCAGCCTGAATTTCACACAGTAAATTCATCTGATAACTTCCTAAAGGCCTGCTGATGGCACAGCCAGTGMTGCAGTTTCTGCTGCCTCAGCTTCCCTGCTGTGGCGTATGTTTCCTAGGTGGATGTTAATTTGGGTATAAGTCATCTTGGAAGCAATGCGTGCTCTGGATTTTGGCGTCACCCTAACACAGGATCCTGGTCATACCTAGGTAAAATGCTTCCCTTTTTCTCTGCAAAGTTGCTGGACCCCCAGTAGTGAACAGCAGGGAGATGACACCACATTTGCACATTTCAAAACTCATTCACCCTGAACCTACAGCATAGGTAGTACCTTCAGCACATTTTTTTGCTTTCCATTAGGTGACTACTAAGACAGTGGCAATGTCTGTGCCAAAAGAGAAAAAAAAATGAAACTAGTTTCCAGTCCTTTAATGTTCTTTTACTCCTGACAAAGGTAACGATGAAATAATTTTGCTGCTTCACTGTTAAACCCTCCTTGAGGACCAGAATCAATTCCCAATCCGAGCTCCCATCTTCATTCTCTTTTAGCCAGCTCCAGAAATGTATGAATATTAAATGCAAAACTAATTGAAGGCAAATGGAAATGAGTTTGATTGAATAATCCAACTATATCCTGACAGAACTCTGCTGTAGGACCTAAAGGAAACTTAATGAAACAAAAACAATCTTTATCATTAGTATTTCCCAGAAGGAACATTTCTTGGTGAATACTGCCATTCCTTTGTACAAAAATATTCAACAAAAAATTCCTCATATTCTGAGGAAAATTAATCTTGAGTCTCTCTTGATACTGAAAATGCTACAGCATTGGAAGCTAGAGTAAAGTAGGCTTTATATCCTGGAGGGTTACTTCTCATTGAATGCCATGGATTTATTTGTGTTCAGGGTCCTCAGATGGTCCCACAGCTGAACTTCATTCCCCCAGTTCCTGTCTTGAGGTTCAGGGGCTTTAGAAATGTTAGAAGACAGCTTAACATTTAAATCTGAAACTAAAATAATTGCTGAGTAACTCAGCTTCTTCACATTGACTGCCACTAGTTCTCCTGCCTTATTTATTGAGGGGGCATTTTTTTCCTTAATCTTCCTTTTCTATCTAACATTCCTGGAGAAGCCCTTAGTATTCTTTGAATCCCTCTACAACTGCAGCTCCAACTGTGCATCAGCTTTCCTGTTGCCTTCTCCATTCATCTAGACCATATCTATATTCTTCCCATGATGAGTATCTGTCCTTTGCATTTCTGTCTTTAGTCAGGAAGCCAAAATGAGTCACGCTGGCCTCATGCCTTCCTTTCTGGGTTAACTACAGGAAAATAGGACCTTTTGCACTCTGAGAAGAATGTCCTTAAGGAGCTGGCTGCAATTTTTACCTCCTTTATCCTCTGAGGACAATTTTGCAGGCTCTCAGTGCACTAGTTCCTCAAACAACTTTTGCTTTCCTAAGCATGAGAATTCTTCATCTGGCCCACATCCATCAAGACTGTACATTCAATCAAAGAATGATCACTTCAGGTCAGGCTAACACAAATTTTGGCATCTCTAATTACTTCATCTGTATTGGTAAATAGAAGGTCTGATAATGCCTCTCCTCTGGTTGGGCTGTCTATCACGTGGATTAATAAATCATCCTCAACACATTCTAGGAGTCTCCTGGCCTGCTTACATCTTGCTGTGCTGCTTCCCAGAAGATGTCAGGGTGGTTGAACCCCCCCCCATCCAGATCAGAGTCTGGAATGTGGATATTCCTGTAGCTTCATTAACATCTTCCCCTAGATCTTGTGTCCTGTAGTAAACATCAGCCATGAGGCTTCCCTTGTTGGCTTGACCCCAGTTTTTGCCTACAAATTTTACCCATTTCACCCATCCACTGCTGGTTTTCCATGGCAGCTCCCTGTAGTTCATCCATTTTTCACACAGAGGGTAACATCATCCCCACTGCCACCCACTCCTCCTTCCTTTCCTGTCCCCTCTGAACAGTTTATAGCCACTGATGCAGGGCTCCAACCACACATTTTGTCCCTCCACATCTCAGTGACAGTGGTTAGACCACAGTGTTCCAGCTGCACAGTGGTTTCCAGCTGTTGCTGTTACCCATGCTGTGGGCATCACTGCCTGGGCACTTCACATGGGTTACAGATTGTCTCACCTCTTGAGCTCAGTACTCCCCAATGCCTTTGAGGCATTCCACAGGTGTTTCTGTGTTGGTTTCTTATACATTAGCAGCCCCTACTTTTTCTCTACTGCTCAAAATCCCCATCCCCATTAAATCTGATTTAATGCTCTCCATATAAGTCTGGACAGCCTGTTGGTGAACAACCTTCTGCCCCACTTTCTCAGGAGAATCTCACAAGCTCAGAACAGAGCCAACTTCCAAAGACTAATCCATGATCTTGGAAGCCAAAACCTTGAGTATGGCATCAGCCATGCAGCTAGGCATTCACCTTTCAATTTGACTCCTCTTTCCTGAACTCCTACGTCTGCCTGGGAGAACAGAAGAGAACACGACATGTGCTCCAGGGGATTTGGTATTGCTATGAGGGATATACAGTCTTTTCTGAGTGTTCAAAGTTGCCTTGCCACAGACCCTACATAGACCCATAGTACTGGATCAGATGGTAGTTTGTAGTGTTCACTGGGCTCAGTAATCTCTCAGTGACATTGTGAATGCAATCTGTTGATAGGCAGTGAGCTCCTGTAGACAAAAATCTGGATGGGAGATAGGTGTTTTGGTGTCTCACTGCAAGGAATCTCCATTTACATCTTTTCCTGAAGTTACCGTCCTTCACACAAGTGATGGAATTGAATGGTTGGGGTCTCCTGGATCCAGTCCTTTATTACTGTGACCTTCATTCTGCATGCCCTGAGCACACTGTCTGCTGTGGAGAGACACATCAGAGGAAGATTCTCCATGCAGAGAAAATTGTGCAATCCCCTTTATCTCATGAGTTACTAGTGTCAGAAAGTTTGAGGTTAGATTCCCTAGTACAGCCTCAAGGCAGGGCTGTTGGTCAGTCTGCACACAATACCAGTTATTGACTTCCCCCTCACATTCCCAGGCCCTCCACTGCCTGTTGAACTCCTCCTGTAATACAGCAAGTTGTCTGAAGATTTCTTCCAGCTGGGTCCACTTGCAGCTATGACATTCACTGGTAGGGATGGCTGCTAAAGGGATTTCAGGTACTGGAGCACCTACAGCAGTTCTGGACATGTACTTCAGTTTTTGGAAGATCTCTTTGAGTAGAGGCATCAACACAGGTGTAATGTTTCTGCTTGGGTTTCAGCCTTAGCCTTGTAGCTTAAGGAAGTAGGTACCACCTTCTTTGCATAGGCAGTCTTGTTACAGATTACAGAGGGAAGAAACCAAAAGCAAATGGCACTCACTTTGAAAGGACAATTCTTTTGAAAGTCATTTGAAAGACTCTCTCCTTCTAATTAAAATTTGCTGTAGACCTCAAGTTTCTGTGTAGGCTTGAACAGCCACCAGCTAGCTGGAGTGGCTCTCAGGGCTGCTGAATAAGCTGAGCAGAGTAGGCAGCAACTGAGCAGCTGTCAGTGCACTGCCCTTGCGACATTTTTCATGTTAACGCCCCTTTATCACATGGACAGTCCAGTATTTCCAAACTGAGGAGGTTGTATTTTTGAAATTCTGGGGTTTTTTTGCATTTCAGTACTTGTTTTAGCAGAACTATGGACTGTGGTTTGTTCCAGAAGCATCGACTCCATATTTTTAGATTTTTATGCATGTATTTAATTTCATAAATATTGCTCTGTTTTTCAGGGAAATGAGAAGTCATGAGAAAAATAAAGCTCAGAAGATAGAAAACAGTGGCAAAATTCCAGAAGTCTAAATATTCATATTAATGTATTTTTAAAGACTTTCTAAGGGAGAATGGAAAAATAAATTACAGCAAACTCTGGAACTCCAGCTTTAATTTTCCATAATTTCTTTTCTGTGGAAATGTTGCTTTACAGACCAGGCAGAACAAGAATGCAGAAATGTTATTAAGACATTGAGACTACAGCGAAGAAATAAAAAATAGGAACTACCCCATTGTGAGTCTCAGAAAAGGGGTGAAACACTGTTAGTCACTGTTGGCATCTCTTCTTTGCACCACTCAGTATCTAGTGTAAAGAAAATGAAGTTTGATTACTCAGTACCTTTCCAGTATTTGCTTTCCCTTTTCTCTTTCCCCAAACAACATGTGCTTTGTGACATTTTGGTATGAAAGCAGTTTGTAGTATTCTCACGTATAATGTGACAACTGGCATCTCCTGCCAACTGTCATCTTTTCATGGAAATACGAAGCAGAGAAGGAAAGATCCAGCACCTATTGGTGCACTATGGTTTGCTTCTGTCAGTAATGCAAGGTTAGCAACATACAGTAACTTGACTGAGGTCAGAAGCAGCAGAAGTGAGTTTTATGCAAACAAAGTAAATTAAGGAGTTAGCACATACTTGAAAGATAGTGAAATTATACTGTGGGAAAACACTGAATGTTTTCCCAAAAAAAGCTGTCTCTCCAACTGCCTCAAAGTAATTAATTTCCTTGGTTTTACTTCTTTGGTTAAGAGAAAGACAGAAAGTATTGCTTGTTATCACAGCATAACCAGAGACTCAAAGCTCTCCTGGTGCACAAACAGAAATTAAGACAAGGAGTGACAGTTCTTGTACAAGATTAATCAACTCACCTCAGTTTTTCCATGACCCTCAGCACGGTTACCCTTGTGGCAAAACAAAACCACTTAGTATCTTACCTTTTTAAGAAAAGCCATGCCCAGAGCACTTACTCCAAGGTAAAAATAGAGTACCATTTTCGTAAGTCATTAAGTCCCATCCCTGGCTCTTCACTCACTTCCGAATGGGCTCAGAGTCTTACGAGACATAAGCCTAACTAATTTCAAAATTGCCAGGAACGAATCTGTTTCCCATCCCTCTGTTTACCTCTGTTGTTCCCATTTGAGCAGAAGGCTTTGTTGTCACAAATCAGATATCTTTCAGAGACAGGTGTCGTGAAGAGAATGAACAAAAGGAAGCAGCATCCAGAAAGTGTGAGTAAAAGATGATGATGTGCTATGTGTGAGATTTATTGGTGACATTAATGTTTGACTAATGGTCCAGACTTAGAGAATAACTTTTATGGAAAACTTGATATTTTCCAGGTATGTTGATGAAACGATCATGGTATTTGAGATCATGATAAAACAAAGATTATTGGGCTAAGGGTACAGATGTAGGAAAATCATTGAATGTCACTGACCTTGAACTTAGCAAGATTTTCAACACGGTTTCTTACAATATCCTTTTATCCAAGAAAGAACTTAAAGGTTTAGCCAGGCAGATAATTGCCTGGATGAAATATTGAGAAGATCACTGGGTTCAAAACAAAGTGGCTGATGTGTACTCCACTTGGGTGGAATGACAGGTGGCTTTTCTCTGGGATTTTCTCTGGGCCCTGTCTGATATTTGGTATTGTTATCTATGACCTACCTGAGTAAACAATGCATCTCGTCACATCTAGGGATGACCCCAAATTGGAGTTGTAGCTTGTATATTTGAGTGCAGATCTTTCATTCATAGAGACATAAATAAGCCAGAGAAATGGGCTTGCAGAAACATTATGAAATTCAGTGAAGAGAAATGAGGAGTCCTGCACCTGTGAGAAAAGCTTGTTCAGCTTGGAGAAAAAGACAGCTTTGGAAGTACCACATAATTGCCTTACACTACCTACAAAACTATAAAGAGGACACAGCAAAGCTCTTCATAGTACTGTATGGAAGAAGAATCAGAGACAGTTGTCAAAAATTAAGTCAGTGGAGGTTCAGATGGATATAAGGAAAAGAAATTAAAGAATTTTCCTAGAGGAAATGTCCAATCTTCATTTTTGAAGGTTTACAAGTCTTTTTGAATAAAGCCCTTGCAACCTGGTCTGAATTCAGTATTAGTCCTTCTTAAGGATGAAATTGGATTATAAACCTATGAATCAAAAGTAGGATTCTATGAATCTTGCAAGGAATGGAAAACAAACAATATCTATTATCTGGCTTCCTGATTTCCCAGACTCTGAGGAGCCTCACCAGCCTGTCCAGCCTTACATGGGCTTTGTCATACTGACAGGGGTCAGGGCTGATCCTCCCTCTCCTGAGAAACCACCAGACTGGAAGCTGTGTGGTGAAAAGTCACAGCACAGTTTTGCATAAAGAAGAAATGCGCTCAAAGGCCACTTGAAAGAGTGTTCTCTAAAGGGACCTGCCAAAACCTCCCACAGCAGATCCAGGCTGCCAAGTCTACCAAAGTTTATTGTCCACATGCTGTGGCAAATAATGATTGTAAATTCCGCAGGTCATCTGATTCAGTTGTAAGCCATATGCCTCATCCTTTATGTGCAGAAAAGCAGAGATTCTCTCCTCTTTGCATCAGCATATGACATTTGTATGTATCTTTCTCAAGAAGGGTTTTGTGAGGAAAGAATACTGAAATATTAAAGCTGAAATACTAGTTTTCACTTAGCACCGTGTTCCAGCTACCATTTTTCAATGGAATTTGTATGACAACACAAATTGAGGGAGACCAGAAATATTTAACAGTTGATCACAACACTAGAAACAGTTGAACAAAACACCAGGAACTTGAATTAAACACCTTGGATGTAATTCAAAGAAAGTCTTCCATCTAGAGTGAATAACTGTGTTTCACCACAAGGCAAAGAGTTAGTAACAATCAGGCTTTACACAGGCCAAGAAGGTTTATTGCTGCAGTAAGATTGCAAGGTTTTGTGAATGATGCAGCACGTGATTATGTTTGATCTCTTTAGTCATAGACACTATGCTGCAGTCAGTCTGAAGTTTGCTGTGAAGAAACTGAAGCCAGAAACATGTGAAGCATAAAAAAAATCTAGGGTTGATGGGGTAGAAGGCAGGGAGCAAAATGAGAAGTGAAGAACAGAGCTTTGCCATCTCACTCTTTATGTTTAATTATTGACATTTGAAAATTCAGTCACAGAGAGAATCTCTGCAACTTATTCTGTAAACACATGTAAATAGAAATTTATATTGTGCCCTGAATACAAAGGCCTCAGTGTGGTCAGTGAAAGTTAAACTCATTCCCATCTGAAACAATGAATTTTATCTCTTAGAACTGAAGAACTCACAAAATCAGGAAATATTTCAGACTCACAAATTTTTCCTTAAGTCAACCACTTATCATATTTATGGCTATACTTAATCCTCAGTTGCCTCCATTATTTATGATAAATCTGCTAATGATACTGTAATGAGTTGTGTACAACTCAAAATGGGAACTCATATTTCAGAGGAAATGAAAAACTAAGTGTATCCATGTTTCATTTCTTAAGGAGCTATAAAAACCACTCTATGTTCTAATGAAATTAAAGAAAAAAAAAAAAAAGAGTACAGATGGAAAACAGATAGAATCAAATTAGAGAAAAGACCAGGGCTTCATTAGGGAAGTTCATTATAGTACATCACACAGTCAAAAACTTGTGGAAACAAACATGATGAGATCAAAGGATAATCTGAAGCCTGCCTCCGAATTTACCTGCACTGCATGTGAACTGTACCATTACAAATCCCTTTCACAGGTACACGTGGCAGATGAATGAAAAGCAATGCTCTTTTAAGTCCACAAATTCTACTTTACTCTGAGTAAGCAAAACCACACTGTGTGCAGTAGGACACTGTGAGAGGTACCATTCTGAGCATTAGCTCTAAAGGTTAATAAAGAGAATTTGGAGGGTTTTTTAACACGCTTCCTTCAAGTCAGAACAAAACTTACATGCTCCTCTATATGGCCTCCAAAATTTCCTAAAAACTGATTAAAATGAAATATCATTGGAGTCTTCATTTCTATCAGCAGGGAAAAACAAGTATTAAAATTATTAAATGGAGTAAATTATCCATGCAGATTTAAAGTAATTTGACTAGCAATACACTGTTAATTTCTCTGAGGTAGACAATGAAAGTTGAGATTCAACAGAACCAATGTCCTATGTCAGAATCCACTTCTTTGTCTCATGTTGTGTCTCTGCAGAGGGTGAACGATTAAGTCACTGAAATTTTTTGATTTATTTGATTTTCCCTGACTAGTTTTTTCCCTCCCTTTGGAGGGAATGGAGACAGTGAGTCCACTCTCTACTGGAATCTAAAGTGATTTCTCTTCCATACTATGTAGAAATATCTCCCACTGAGTTAGACATTTTTAAAATTCAGCCTTTTGACCCCCATTTCACACAGTATTTTGTTAAAAGCTACAGTTGTGGGAAAAGGCTTTCAATATTATCAGAACTTTATGTATTTGTTCTTACAGTGATTGGGGAGGGAAAGTGCAAGAAAAAAATGGTTTTCAACCAGACACTCTTCACCTGAATTATAGAAACACTTTTATTTTTAAATAATGGAATAATTCTTAATAGAGACATTTGGAAAGACCAGAGAAGTTGTGATTGGAGGGTTCTGTACCTGTACGTAGCTTGTTCTTTCTATAACACAAACTGACACTTGCAACTAACCATAGTTTTGCTCCTTCCCTGTAGGTTCCAGTCAGATGTCAGTGTCCTTGCTGATAGAGGAGCTTTGAAACAGACAGAAGGCAGGTGATGGAGGGAATGCAGCATGTGAGGAAGGGCTACACTCTCACAAAAGTGCCACAAATGTGAAAGCTGTGTCCTGCATAGCCAAAATCCTTCTCTGTATTCAGTGGTCATTCTGGAAGCCTTCCTGGCTATGATCTCATCTGAAGCAAAAGCAAAAGTGGTGTTCAGTGATAGCCAGGATTTTGATGCCCTTGTTTAGATGCATTCATGAGTGGCCTTGTCTTCTAAAGCTCCCAGACCTAAAGGGTGTTGTGACCAAACACATCCTTATTTCCACTGAGTACCTTATAATCCAGTATCAGGCTTCCTGCTCCAAAAAGGTGGCTTCCAAAAATTATCTACATGTCAAAAAGCAGCATGAGGTCATGAGGTTCCTTTGATTTCCCTCTTCTTGTAAGCTCATGCCAGGGAGCCAAAAAAAAAAAAAAAAAAAAAAAAAAAAAGAAAAAAAAGGAGATGAACTTCAATCTGATCTCTGCACTCACAGGAATAGAAAAATATTTTAATTCAATAAGGAGCATATCACTGGTCTGAAATAATTAAACTGGTAAAAGTTTTGATTGTCTGAGGAAAAGTATCCCAGTTAGTGCTTTTTTAAAAATTTGGTCACTGCTCAGGTACAGATGTAGAAAGTCAGGCACACCAGTTTGGATATAATAGGGAGCCACAGTGAAGGGAGCTGCGTGCATCCTTTGACACTCTTTTGTTCCACTCTTTTGTCCCAAAGGAAAAAACTCATTCTGACACAAACTAGAACACATTTTTCATACATGATACACAAACAGGTCTATCTCAAATGAAAGTAAGATACATGAACAACAAGTGATACTTTCTGAAAGCATTTGGCTTTTTCTTTTGCTTTGTAAAAATTTTGGTCTAATAAGAAATCAAGGAGTATTTCAACCCATGCACRGGTTGGAAGAATGTAAGTGTTGGGGCGGGTTCAGAGGAGGGCTAAAAATTATCAGAGGAGTCATGAGGAAATATTTAGAAGGATCTTATATAAAAGATGGAAGCAGACTTTATAAAAGTCTGTAGCAATAGGAGAAGAGGTAATGGTTTTAGATTAAAGGAGGATAAATTCCAACCAAATACAAGGAAGAATTATTTTACTGTGAGGGTGGTGAGGCATGGCAACAGAGAGGTGCTGGACATCCCATCTCTGAAAATTTTCAAGGTCAAGTTGGATGGGGCCTTGAGCAACCTGATTTAATTGAAAATGTTTGTTCACTGCAGAGGAGTTGCATTAGATGAACTTTAAAAGCCCCTTCCAACTGATTCTATGATTAGAAAATTCTGTGCCAACACAACTTTAATGCTTGTTACCATGAAAATTTCATCATGAACAGAAGGTATATCTCCCAGTTACTTTTTTACCAGAAATAAAACTTACTACTAGCAAAGGTGTTTTTTTATAGGGTAGAAAGGAATTAAATAAATGAAAACAAATATAAATAAATGGAAAAAAGTTCTATCTAGCAAAAGGTACAATATTGAATTCCCTAAAAGTGTATAATGAAAAGAATACCTCACAAAAGCTATTTCAATTAAAAATATTCCTCTTTTATTAGTTAACCGTTAAACTAATGTACTTTCAATCATATATTTAATTTCCTTTGCTCTATCTTTCCTTTCACCAGAGCATAAAACTAAAATTTCTAGCACAGACTGGTTCTCTTGAATGTACTAAACAACTTCATGATTTTTCTGTCAGCAAAAAAAAATAAACAGGCGTCCAAATATGCTTGCTACCAATGGTAGCCTCATTTCTTGTTTAGGACATTTAGCCTTATGTGAATTATCCATGTCCTGTTGCTTTAAGAAAACAAATTCCTTTGTAGAAGAGCCAACACCAAAATTTGCATCAGAACCTTCCAATTACAACTTCACCCTAAACCCCACCCTCAAAGGAAAGGTGTTTGTAGCTGTTTGAATATTCTCCAAGACTGGAAGCCAGCACAAGGAAGACAAAAAAATCCTTATATTCTTCCACTTGTAACTAGGTTCTCAGAGATCACAATAGCCACTTCAATTTTGTACCTGAAAAAGTACTAAAATAATGATCAGTTATGTTTAAACAGGTTTGGTGGGATTCTACTTCAATATAATGACCGAGATGTCTCATAAACATAATTAATTTCAGAATCTGACCATAATCTGATCTTCTGCTTTCTTTTATTTATCTTATTCTTTGCTATTTTTTAAAATGGAAAAAAAATTACATTTTTCTGCTTATATTTTACAGTCTTTGTTCTTTTTTTAACATCTCTCCTAAAGACCACCATTAAGCTTACACAGGTAATACAAAAGCAAGCACACTAACAAGGTAACAATCTATTTATTTCCTCTCCTTGGCAACTGATGGACCAAAGATTAAATATTTTTTAAAGATTTAACAGCCAAATAGAGAGACAATGCTTTCTGAATGTGTTATGTAAACAATAATTGAAAAAGAAATGTGCAGGACTGAAGCTGTGCATACATCTTATTTTGATCTGTTCATTGTGTTAGAAGTGCAAGACTGGCTCTTACTAGCTTGAAAAGCAGACTGTGTATTAAAAATAGGTTTCTGAAGTATGTATCTTTCTCCAGAATTCACAGGAGAAATCATCACTCTGCAGCCAGACCTTGTCTCCCACCCTTTTAGCAGGGTACTAAAAGGTTCTTCTTGTTCCATTCCAGGTGAAACCAACCAAGATGCACGTGGTTATTTGTTTAGAGTGCCAGGCAAAAGGGGCCTGCCTATTTCTTGGATGATACTGGTCTTAGAAGTCCTTCTACTGTGTAACCCTGAAAAAAAGTTATAGTAATTTGACTAGTAATTTGACCTGAAAAAAGGTCAAAACAAAACAAAAAACCCAGCAGAACTTGAGAACAACCTTTCTTGTGTCTAACCAAGCACCCATCTGCCACAGGACCTCCCCTACGAGCTGGTCACATCAGGAAGTTTACAAAAACAAGGTATGTGTAACATCATCCTCCCCTCTCAGAGACGTGGCTTCTATCTTCTGCAAACCCAAACTTCTGCTCCTTAGCAGTGGGTTTCAGGGGCTACTGCAGACGTTTTTCTTAGGAGAAACTTACTTCTGGTGAGAAACATAGGCACCATCCTGATTTTTATTCACATAGCTGTACTCTTTGTATGATCATTTGAAGTAGAGCTCTGCTTTACATAATTATCCATACTCATGTATAAAGGGGCACAGTTGTATATAATTGGACTTATTTGCATCTGAATATACATGTCTGTGACAGAAGTCCTTGTCTAGACACCCCACATTCCATGTGGGGACTGCAATAGGAGAAGGCTGAACAGTAAATTTGCTCATTGAAGAGTAGAACAGAACATCTCTGCTGCTTTTGGAGAGATAGAGATCCATCTGTTTTTAAATATAGCTGTTAAAATATATCAAAACATTTTGTGCTGCCTTCATTAGGAGCACAGGGATAGATTATAAATATCTGAAGCCAATCCTAAAATGGGTTACCTCAATTTATAAAAAGCTACCTTCCAGTGATTTCTTCTTGGTACAAAACTGGTTCTAAGAGAGCAAGACCCTACAAAGATGCTACAGGAACAATATCCCTTGACATCCTGACAAGAGCAATTAGCAGGTATGCAAAGAATGTGCCACAAGAGTGGTCTGCTCCAAAGCGCTCTCCTCATCTGCTCTCAGTCCAAATATCCTCAGAGAGAATTATTGTCTTCAAGTAGTGCTGATCAACAACTAGTTTGAAAGTGTTATTTTGAACATGCCAATTTTCACCCATCAGGACCACCAGTAATGGTTAAGGAGGTCTGGAAGAAAAGGAGAGGGTTTTCTGACCTCAAAAATACCACCATTATGCTCCTCATCCTGCCAAACTAGCTATTCATCATCATAGTCTCACAGCACCAGCTGTGGAAAGATACAGGAAAAATTTACAGACTCCTGTTGGATTTTCCTGATGAAAGCCGGGTTGTTCAAATAAAACACCCTCAGTAGTTCTACTGAGCAGAATTTCTTTCTCTGTGTCAGCTGGCTATTTTCTGCTGCTGCTGGTCTCTTCTCCCTTTCATCAATACCATAGGGTACCACTAAGGGTAAATTTTGGGACTTCCTGCATAGTTTTTTAAAACAATGCAGCGTGCAAACTTCTCTGGGGCAGCACCCCAATGTATATAAGAAGCCTGACAGAGCCAGTCCTTTTTTCTCCCACCTGACAGGGAAACAGAGGGTTGATTTTCCTTCTAGCCCTGTGGCTCTTGCAGAAATATTTGCAGAGAGCATAGTCTGCTGACAAACAGCAAAACAGGCTAAATCCTGCCGGTGAACACTTTGCTTGTTCAACCAGATCGAACTGCAGCTTTTCAAAAGCTCAGCATCTCTGCAGTGTAGCTTTGCAGTCTTACACTGCAGCCTCCAAAGTCTGCATTGAGAGCTGATGACCGCGCACTGCAGTGTGACGCACTCCTACCACAGCACTGCAGTCTGTACAGCCTGAGCAAAGGACAGCAGCAAAACAAGAGCTTCTGGTACAGCTCAGCATCCCAGTCAACTTCAAGGGCATTGGTTTGTTGAGGCAGAGCTTAATGTTTTTAGTGCAAAACTCAAATAAGTAAAGTGACTCTGCTTTGATTTCAGTTGTGACAAATTGAAGTCTGTTTAAGGATTAACCCTAAGATGGCAATGGAAACTGTGGAAGCTCAGTGCTGCATTTATTCCCACATTTTTTCTGATGGAAATAAGTTCCTGACAAGCCTTTTCAGCACTGAATAGCTTTGCACAGCAAATAGCATGAGGAGTTTCAGGACCCATGACATACATCCAGCTGAACTAGGGCATCAAAAGGGTAACACGCCTGAACAAATTGCCATTTCTACCTCACTTTGACTCACTTTCACATTGCAGCATTTCTATGTCAACTAGCAGAGTTAGGCTCTGGAAGAACAATCTGATGGTGTATAGTTCAGACTGCAGAAGCAGGCCCAGGACTGAAACCTGAAGTCTGAAGTTGCTCCTTCCCCAGCTTTCTCAAATGGTGAGTTTCACTGACAGAGTATAAATGTTTCACATAGAGCAGATAATGGACAAAACAGAAGCAAAATTCAATAAATATCCCAAGGCATAAGAGACTTTGAAGGAAACACAAATATTATTTAAATACTTACCTATTCTTTATTGAAAAGCCTGAATACACAGCCACAAGCATGAAGAGATCTGAAAGATATACTGGAACATCCAATCACATGAACTTACCTAAACCCTCTCTACTGCATTACAGGAAAAACAGACTCACTGAACCTTCATCTTCCATTAAGGTCTGTGGGATTACCATTTATTAACTCATGTGGTTTGCCTCTAATGTTATTACAAAGAGAATCAAAAAGTGCAGAATAAAAGAACACTCAAAGCACACTCTAAACTCCATCTTGCCATGCTGTCTGCGTACAGTGAAAGAGAAGACTCCTCTATAACAAAGGACAGAGACATTTCTTTTGGGAAAGTTAAGGTTCCAAGCACTACTATAGTTAAGGGATTTTGAGTAAAAATACTCCTTCTTGGCATTCCTTCTTGGCTCTCAGTGCTGAGTTGGGTCTGGTAACAAGATGTGAGAGTGTAGTCAGGCACTTTCAGGAAATACCGCCCAACAGATTGATTTCTCTTATAATAGCTCTTGGCATTTCAATACCTCAAGCTAGCACTATTTCTGGAAATATTCAATAATGCTGCTTTAGTATGCTCAGAACAGAAGAATCTGGCAAACAGAATGCTTGTAAACTGGGGGAAACAAAATGTTCTCAATGTCACCTGCAGACATGACTCTGGACAGAAGGTCAATGGATTTCTTTAAACCACAGGACAGACTTCTGCCAGCTGAAAGAGATGTTCTTTTTATTTGCCCTGATAAGTACTTATTTTAGCCTAGTCAGTAATTTTCTACTTCAATTTCACATCATAGGAAATCCAGATGCATTTTTGTTTCTTTTCTCATTTTCTTGCATGAGTATTTTTCTCCACAGGCTTTCATGCTTACCTTTAATGCAGATTATCTTAATTGCCTTCTTTTGGAATCTGTTCTACCTTTCATGACTCAAATGGTGCTTCTCTGGACTGACAAGACAACCTGATAGATCAGAATTGATATCTTCTACTGGCAGATCTGCAGAAACACCAGATTCAGCACAGATAGGAGAATTGACTCCCAAAGTCGTATCAGTCCAAACAATTATTAAAAAATTTGGTTTGCTTTTGTGCTTATGTTTTCTGAATATAGCACTGGAAGGAAAGAAGCATCTCTAAAAGGACAGTTTGCAGTGTCATGCACAGATCCAGGTCCTTTTCTGACATAGACCAGAATGATTACAACCCTCATAGAAGCTCACCAGCTCACTCCATGGCTTTCTCTCATGCTTGGAACCAAGGTACCTACATCTGTTCAAAACCTTCCATGTCATGTTAAGAATTCTGCCTAAGAGAGCGGCATCCCGTTCTGAAAAAAGAGTTTTCCATAAGGAACCTCAGCCTCTCACAGCCAAAATAGTACCTTGGACCCATCTTAATGTCCCTTTGCTCTCCCACAAATCCTTCTAAAACTTGCCACAACCTACAGAAGAGCATGAATCATAACTCTCTATTATGCTAATAAAAACTACCCACTGCTTCTTGTGATGCCGTGTCCATCCACGCCCACCAGTGCTGTCTTGCCTCCAAATGCAATTATATCTTTCTATTCAACACAGCTACCAGTGGCAATGAGATAAGATTCCCTGTCTGGTAGCACAAGCCACTAAAAGGATGCACATAAACAACCAGTTGTAACAATCCATTATTGATCTCTGGGCCACATATCACCCCAGAGAGATGAGAGAAAAACATAGGTATAAATGTACTGCCAGTGCATTGAAGAAAGAGGTTGTGTTGCTGCTCGAGGTTTAGCAAAGACAGCAGTGATGCTACAAGATTTTCCAAGATACACAAGCAATTTCAGCAAGAAAACACTAAGAAAAGTCCGATTTGGGACCGGAAAAGAAAGAAAAAATCAGATACWGTATGCAGAATAAAATTCTGCAAACATTTTCATTATTAAGAAGAGCTGGGAAAATGGCAGAGGAAAAAAAACAGGGAAACTAAATGCAGAACCTGGTAAAGCACAACTACATGTTAGATTGTCCAAGTCTTGTCATGTGCCCTTGCCACATTAGGAAACATCTCTGTGGCTACTTTCTACCACCACTTTCTCCAAGGTTTCCATTCCTTTTCTGTGACAGGCCTCATATTGCTGACAGGCACTGCTCACAGACAATTGCCCAGATGAAGTGTGAGAGCTACCTTGGGTTTCTGATGTGCTGTTTCCAGGTGTTGAAACTTACCATAAGTGCATGTTATCTAAGAGGGACATCAGAGCTCCCTCCTCTGTATACACCCATGGGAACATGGAAAGGCATATCTAAGACCAACATCATGCAAAGCCCAAGGCTTCCTGAAGCTGGACCTGCTGAGCAGTGGGATGACTGAGGGAAAGATGTCATCCACCTTAGGATGTCAGAAGCTACCTGTTCCCCTGTGAAGCACTTCCTATTGTATATCATCCATGAGCACTGACTCAGTCCTAACTTCCAACTTCTTCTAGACCCAAAGCTACATCAGATATAGACAGAGTTTTTCCCATATGTCAGAGGCATTGAGGTCATGACTGCTCTGTTCTGTCTTTGTTAATATGAGCTGTTATGGCACTCTAAACAGAGGTGCTGATTCTTCTTGTAGACTACAATTAGATGCAGATGTAGGTAGTCTTGTAGACTACAATGATAGTCTTGCAGACTACAGTTAAGTGCAGACCTGCACAGAAGAGGCCTCTCCTTTCCAAGTTTTCTGCCTGCAGCACAGGTTCCAGAAGTCTCGTTCTTGCAGCTGGTTCCAGTTTCATGCACAGCCCTCATTCCATGCCTCTAGGGTAATATGGGAAAGACTGCCTAGTAAAGTTCATGCCCTTGTGCTCTCTGGCAGAAGAGGCACAGAGATTTCTTGCTTTCCTTTTCCTTTTCTGCTCAGCTACAAGGCAAAATGCTGTTCAGTTTTAGCCCAGGGGCAAGCTTTCTAAAGCATCTGAAGCAGATGTATTACAAGTTTTTCTAGGGCTATTGTGGTTGTGAGTAATCTGAAAACACACTTACTGGGAATATTTAGCTGGACCTGAGGAGCACAGTCACAGCTAAAACACAATAGACAGCATGGACAAAGACATACATCCTACAAAAGACAGATAGTTCTGGGCTGCTGCCTGACAGGGACTCTAAACAGATCTTCTTGCAACAGAAAAACAGAACACAACAAGGCTAGTAGGCCAGGATATGCAACATGTGTCATTCAGTGTGTTCAGTTAGTGATAGAAATTACACTGCTACCAAACATCCTCCTGCAGATAAAAGAACAGGCTGCCCAAACTGGAGATAATGATAGCATCCTCCAATAAGCCTTGGCACTGCAAGAGATGTCAAAATGAAGCTGTTCTAATGACACATTCATTTGGATGTGGAGAAATGACTGAATTGAAAAAGATTGAAAAGATTGAATCCTCTTGCTCTTAGGAAGGACTGTGCAATGTCAAGTCTGCAAATTAGGATTATAGGGAATTGAGGAAAAGCGAGGTTCAAAGGGAAAAGTGCTGTAGTTTCTGCCTTACTTCCCTGTCTCTGCAACGGACAAGCCAAAGAGGAAAATAAATGGAAGCTTTAAAAGAGAAACCTTCTAGACTTTTATGCTATTACCATACAAGTATTTATTCAACAGAAAATCTCACACAAGATCACTGGCTCCTGGACCAGCTTTCAGTAGCTAAGCTGGCACCCAAGGTAAAGCCAATGAGTCCCACTCTCACATTTGTGCAGGCAACTCATTCTGATATGAGTGAGTGTAAACTGAGAGCTTGCACGTGCAAGTCAAGCATGTGGAAAGCCCACAGGAGTAATTTGGTAAATCTACCTGTGCCTCAACATGTCTGGAAAGACAAGTTGGATGCCGGTAAGGTTTCAGTTTTCTCCCCAGGTAATCACTGGCACTTTGAAGTACCTACTACAGACAGTAGACCAAATGAGAATAAAAAGTAAGCAAAGATGATTTTCAGTCTCCCTAAACTGGAAATAAAAAATGAAAGTTGTCCATTTAAACAATGTAAGATGATGAACCATTAGCAATTGTTCACTGCTTCAAGAATCCTATTAAGCAGATCAACAACTCTTTATGGAAAAGAGAGAGAAAGTTTTGCACTGATTCAAGTTTTGCAACCTGGGGTCTGGCTCTTACTTTATCACAACTTCTGAGATAAACTCAGTCCCAACAATTACATTTTAAACTACATGACTATGCTAAGTTATGCTCATACGTAGTTCTTCTGGTCTTCAAAACCATGTACTACTTTAAAAAAATTCAGAGATCAACCCTTTATTTTGAAAAATATAATGGAAGTGACACTGTTAAAGACTATGCCATCACAGGAGTTTTTGATACAACAAATAAATTTTCTAATTCAGTGGTGATTGAAATGTATTCTTGCATAGTTTAGCCAGGAGTTCAGTAGTCAGCACACTAGATAAAGGTGTGCAAGGTCTGGGCTGTATTCCAAATTCAGCTACTGATCTGAAGCATGCCCTTATGCAAGCCATTTACTCTTCGTTTCTCAACGTATTTCTTTCTAGTCCTTCTGAATTTACATGTGAAAATTTCCAGGAGTAGAGAAAGTGCACTAAGTGTGTGCCTGAATCCAGCACAAGGAGGACATCCAGTTCTGGGTCAGGGTCTGCAGCTGAAGCTGCATAATGTTTGAGATATGGATATGGATATGGATATGGATAAGCATGTGAGCAGAAAGTGTCCAGGGAGAGAAACTGTACTTCAGCATTTAAAATTAAGGGCAACTGGTTTAGTAATGTTTTTGTGACCTTCCATTTTTAATCACTATGTTTTAAAGTCTCAGCAGGCAAAACAGCAGATTGCTTTTAAAATGTCACCCAATAGCTATTTTAACTAAAAGAATCCACCAAACACTGAAAATTGTATTACTGTGAAATCAAAACCACTAATTTGACATTAAAGTAACCTTTAAAAATCATTCCTCAGAGACAAACCTAACCTTTTTAGCCAAGCAATAAGAAACATACTTTACATAAGTCATATTAGATCTGATACTTCTCATGAGCTACTGGGAATGTAGGGAGGGAACCAAGTGCCTTTAACCTCCAAAGGCAGCTGCCTCAGATATATCTCACAAGACACAATCTTTCAGATAGGGATTAACTTACTGCTCTGGAATTTTTATTACATACATGATCCCAAGTCCCAGGCAAAGGTGGGGGGATCCATTGACCTGTCTTCGTCTGGTCTTCCCAAGGGACGGAAATAGATGGGAGGTGCTATCCTGTCATCTCTCTGTTCTCAACCCACAGCAAAAACAAGTGCTCAGTGCACCCCTGATGTGAAAATTCACACTCCATGTCAGAGAACATGGGCTCTGAGAGTGAAACAATTTGTGGCCTTTCCTGATTTCTCTGTGGAACACATTTAGCCTTGAACAAGGCATAGGATGAGCATGAATCCAGGTTCTGGATCCCCAGCACAGAGGACACCTAACAGGTTTTCCTTGGTTTTTTTCACTCTAGTGTTGCCAAGGTGGAAACACAGTGAAACAGACTCTACAAGGTAAAAATGGAAAACAATTGCACTGATTAGTCCAATTTAGCAATGTTCAATTTAGCAAGAAACATGACAAATGATGTTTTGCAGAGTGTGCTGGCATTTTTACAGCTAATTCATGAAATAACATGAAGAAAACTTGCCACAGATGGCCTTTAATTGAGAAATAAATAGGTAGAGTGCTAGCTGCTAAAATATCTGATGAGACCTATATTTACAATGTACGAGCTAACTAAACTGTGTGTTATCTACACCTCATTTAGTGGAGTCGTGTCCAAGTCATTTTATTACTTACCCAGGAAATTTGGCAAGGGGAACAAAAAGGCGTATGACAAAATACTTCACACTGTTGCTCAATGTGTTTGTACTTCTGTATTCTTCTGTGCTTGGAACTCAGGGTGATGGCAAAAAGAGGGCTGCTGAGTAGCAGTATAGTTTCACGATTTCTTTTCAAACATGGATAAAATAAAGGTACCCACACCCGCATATTTAATGAATTCTGAATGCTGTCCAAGGAGCCCTTTGAGTCAGAAACATCTTTTAGCTCAGATCTGTACATTTAGAGCCTGCAAGAACGTTTTGGCAGAAATATTTTCAGAAATATTTTTTCTCAACATATGTGATCTTTTCCTGCAAACACGGGTTGCTCTGCTTAAGAGATATTCAAGAATGAGGCTCAGGACAACAATTACCTCTCAATCACTGAAATGCTACAGGAAAAGCAGCGCCAAACAAAAGGGTAACACATGATAGAGATTGCAACCTAACACTACAGTTTCTAATCAAGCCCATGCCCAAGGCAGCCATTATCAACACCATTTGACAGATGGGTAAAATAAGGTTTCAAGAGCACTTCCAGAACTTGCACCCCTTGTCCATGACGATAATTGCATCCATGTAGCAGAGTGCACTCACTGCACCACACCTTGGGCGGGCAGTTTTAAGTGCCACAAAGCAGATGAGGCCAAACAGTRTAGAGATTTCTGTGTCACCTGCCCTAATATGTCCTCATAAATTAGCACCTTTCCCATCCTCTGCCATCCCTCACCTCTCCATCCTTGCTCTTTTCTCCCTTCTGAGTGGGCTAGAGGCAGTGTGTGCCACAGCTGACCTGGAGCTCCTGGAGCACTCTCTGGTGCAAACAGAAGTACTGAACAGCTGGCTGCTGCCTCCAAAAAGGACTGAGTTCCACCAGTCTTTCCCAGAGTCAGGCACAGGGGATTTGGATTTCTTTCCCCTTGGAGATCTCTGTACCTCAATCAGTTTCAACTTTGTTTGCTTAAAATTTCAAATTAGGTGTGAGAAGGAAAAGGGAAGAGGTGTTAAAAAGCCCTGGGTAAATGTACAAATTAGGCCTTTGTTTTAAGAAGTAAGATAAAATCTAACTCTAGATCAAGTGGGATAACACCATATCAGAAGAAAAGTCAGATTAAATGTGCCTATCTACTTTTGTTACTAATCAAGCAAGGGTGGGAAAATATATTTCTATGTACTGAACTCTCACAAAAACAATTCAACTACCACCCTCCCAGAAGTAGCTTCGAATCAGCTGCTGTGTTATAAAGAGACTCTGGCTACACCTCTCCACTCAGGAAAATGTGAAGAAGGCAGCAGGGCTAGATCTCTGCTGGGCTAGTTAGTACTGACTGATTATTGGACAGTGTAAGCTGTCAAGAGGGAAATGAATTAAGAGCTCTTCCAAAAGGATAGGGTGAGAGAAATGTGCTGGAGTGGTATTGGATATCCAGAAAACAATAGTTTTGTTAGTGTAATACAAGAAAAAGCCAGGTAGGAAAAAACGTTGCAATTGAAAGAAGTCTGAAGAACATTTCTTTCAATTAGTAGGGCTAGAACCACGTAGATGTTATAGAAAAGCAGAGATATAAAACTCTAGGAAGATGGAGGGTGTTGGAAGCAGAAGAAGACACCCTGTAAGATCCCAAATTGATTTTGATAAAGCGATGGTAATTTTACATTCTGGAGAAGCCTTGCATATCATGAATCTGTGATGAGGACCACAAATCTTTGCCATTTTGAACATGAGCCCACATAATGGAAATATTTAAAACAGAAAGGTATCCAGAGATCGTAAGAGAGGAAACAATGTGGGCTTTTATTTTTGCTGCAGTAGACACTGCAGACTGAGATTATGCTGGCACAAGATGCAGGAGCCTCATCTCCCTACAAGACTCTTTAGATATTCAAAAACAGAGTAGCACAAAGAACATGAAAACAACAGCAGAGAGATTGTTTGCAGGAGCAATAGACAGTGCTGTATCAAATGACAAATGGACTATCAGTCTGGAGGCAAATGGGGTATTTGTTCATTTTATGTTGAAAACAAGCGCACCAGCCAATAGGCATAAGTCTGCCAAAGACAATGATGGAGGGAAAAAAATAAAAGGAGAATTCAATGGCAGATAAGCAGATGAGACCCTAGGACTTATGGTAATTATTTTGCTCCAACTAAGTACATGAATTAACTGGATTAATAAATGGCAAATGGAATAAGAGAGCTTGAAAAGTACCACTATCAGGCAGAAGTGTCCTTTATCCCATCAAGCTGATTAAGGTTTTTTTAGAAGAGACTGCTGAAGAAAGGTTTTCCAGAGAGAGTAACCCTCACCAGGACGTAGTTGTTAAAGAAAAGATGTTTTCTGGGAAACAATTGTTAACTGAAGATGAACCAGGACTGCAGCATGAGGAGACAAGTGCTACTGAGAACAGTATGCCAGCAACTTTGAACAGACCCAGTGGCATGGTAATCATACAGCCCTCTGACAGAGCCCTGCCATTCTTAGTAAAGACTGTAAGCTTTACAAGCAATGTGCAAGACCTGTGAAATGGGACCTCTCAGCTTTGCTCCCTCTGAACTTTCCTTGACCTGCCTGTAGCTTTATGTTGCTTCTCTTGGCTGTGGCAGCAATTCCTCCAGCTGATCTGGTTCCTGTGCCTGATCTGATTTACTTTTGCTTCTCTTTGTGTGGTTCGACCATAGTGTTTGCATAGACAGCGATGACAAGCTGCTACTCCACGTGCAATGAGATTTGCTCAGCAGCAGCTTGATGACAAAGTGCTGACAACTCCAGCCATGGCAGGACCGCAGAGGCCTTGAGAAGGACACAGGATGTGGCACAGAGGAGCACAGCTTGCCCATGGTCAGCTAAAGCGTGAACCTAGAGCTGGACACACTGGGTTCAGGGGTAGTGAACAGAAAAAGGAGAGAACATACTGAGATGGCCCAAGGTGTATTAAATGTGGGTGCAACATGGAGCTGCAGAGCACTGTAGAAGACAGCAGTATCTCAGCAACATATAAAAATTATCCCAAGTGATCCTAGAGGGACAAAGAAGAAACTATAACATAAACATTCTTCCTGGCAAAGGGCTCTGGAAGCTGAAAGCTCACAATAACATTTCCCCATGACCTCCACCAGTGAGGAACCTTTTGAGACAGGGGAGCAGTGGAAGGGTAGAACACAACATAGGGAGGGGTAAAATGAATGAGAGAATATATGTGTGATGACAATTCCTTAGCCATTATCCCACTGCATTGCTATTCCTTCATTTTTGCAGCACTTGTATTTGGATTAAAAATGAAGAATGCCTTGATATTTCAGTTAAACAAACATTAGATTCTTGGCTTTACTAATAAATGAAATGTGTTTCCTTCTTGTCCATTAACATGGTTTTCAATGTAACAGCTTGCTTGTTGCAGGGCAATGAATAGCAACCATTTGTAAGGAGCAATGAACAGTATAAGTTCATGGTTTTAAACAGAAGAATGTCTTTTTCCCTCAGCAAAATGGAAGCAAAATCCAAATCTACCACTCAGTAGGGCCAGAACCTGTTAAAACTGGCAGCACCAAAGGCAACAGGCAGTTAACCCACAGAATACAGCTCATTCACTCCACAGCACCGCAGAACAGTTAAGTTTGAAAGAGTTGCCTTGCTATCCTCCAGTCCAGCCTGCCTGCTGAAGCAGGGTGAGCTACAGCAGGTTACCCAGGAATACAGACAGTTGGGTTTTGGCTACCTCCACAGATACCCAAAAACTACACAACCTCTCTGGGCATCCTATGACACTTTTTGGCTCCCCTCTCCGTAAGGATTTTTCATACATTCAGAGAGATTTCCAGAGAATGGCCTTTTCTATTGTTGTGGCTGAGAGTTTGGAGCAAGAAAACTCCCTACACTTGCTTCTTTCCTTTTTTTTTTTTTATAATTCTTGGACCCATGATAAAGAATACAGAGATGTTCGAAAGGTAAAATTGCTGTCTAGATTCAAACACGCTCATGAAGAATTGATTGCAGTGGAAATTCTCCTTTTCTGAGGCTGTGTGGATCCTAAGTGAGAAGGCCTTTAGAAAGCAGGAAGGTCCTTTCTGCACCTCATGACTCAATGGGAGGCTTTCTCTGGTAAAATTTGTCTGAAGCTCCCATTCTGCCTGCTATAATCAGCTTATAAGGAGCTTAACTTTTTTACTGTTGTGTCAGTGGTAATGTACATATTGCTGRTTGATTCCACATCATGATAAATGGTTCATCTCATCCACAGATTAAATATTGACAGAAAATTAAACATAAAAAAACCAAAATCTCTTCTGAGATGCATGATGAGATAATGCAAGATGTAATCCTAACTAAGGCTTCAGCAAGAATATTATTGACAGTATAGGGACCTGACATTTTGAGAAMCGTATGTGGCACATCAAGCACGCAGAAAGAATAAGCATATGTTGACATAGCTGGAATTCCCAAAAAAGACTTGAAAGGAGCTCCACCAACAGCTTCCACCACATAAAGGGCTGCTGTAAAGAGCATCTCTTATGTACATCTCTTATGTACAAGGTAGATAGGACAGGAAGCAGTGGAATTAAATAGACGTAAGGAAGGTGTGTGTTAAACACTAAGAGAAATCGGGCAAAATGGGCAGTAGGGAAAATCGTGATCTTCACCTTTGAAAGCTTTTAAAGAGAACCTAGACAATGATGAGCCAGGATGTCTTAGAAGGATGTCGTCCTTCAGTAAGACGTGAAGGTAGGCTGCATGTCCCTTTTACAACCCTCCTCTGTCTGACTCTGGACTTTCTATCCCAGCTTAACAAATCGTTAAGCAGAGTTTATCTACAATGGAATACCTGATTCCTTTAGATTTTAGCAAGACTACTAAAGCATGGAGAATTAGAGGAAATTAATTTGGCTAAATCAGGCCTTAGGAAGAATTAATGAATTAACATGCAAATCCCATATAAAAGAACATCGAACTTGTACCTCATATGAAAACGGATTATTTTTTAAATATAATTTGGTTTCCTTTCTCTTTCTCTTTGTTCTTTTTTTTTCCAAGAATAAATATTCCCAGAAATAATGCCGACTTTACAGGCAAACATGACATTTCTACAGCAAATTTTATTACATTTATAACTCTGTCAAAGTGCACAGCAATTTATTTCAGTGCTCTTTGAAGAGAGCAAGTGGGAAAGATTTCCAGTGATTCTGGAGTGTTCAGTACAGATAAGACCAGGAAGGGAAGGAGAGAAGGTCAAATATCCTCTCATAATTCTATTATGGTAAGAGAGATTTTGGATCTTTTTACTGCCTCATTATGGACTAGGTTCTCAAGTGCCATAAGCTTTCTGATCTCAATATATACCTCATCTATTATATCG
Organism: Mixornis gularis; assembly: GCA_003546035.1. NCBI lineage: Eukaryota > Metazoa > Chordata > Aves > Passeriformes > Timaliidae > Mixornis > Mixornis gularis. The sequence goes on along the minus strand of QVAJ01000262.1, from coordinate 286,695 downwards.
TTCCCTCAGCCATGGTAATACAGAAAGATCCAAAATTTTCTGACATTTGAAAAATATGTAATCCAGGTCACCAGGAAACTCATTGAGGGGAGAAGGAATGTCTTGGTTTAGAAAGACAGGTATCTGCCAGGAAAACTGGGGTTCTCCTTAGAATAGAGAATGTAAACCCCTCACTCCCCGCTAAATTATAATTTTGCAATTAAGGGCTCTCAGGCAAAGATTTGGGAATAGGAATAACAGTTTTTTACTAGGAATATTAATAATACAAATGTGGTAGAAAAACAAAACCACCCCACCAAACCAGCAAACAAACAAACAACAATTTTTGAAAGCCCTGACAAAGTCAGAGCTACAACGTGATGCCCTGTTGGTCAGGGTGTTGGAAGCAGTCCAAGAGTAAGTCCTCCTGGAGTGGTTCTGTTGAGGTAGAGATGATCCTGCAGCCAAAAAGGGTTCAGAGGTGGTGAGAAGGGTCCAGTGATGGTGAGAAGGGTCTAGTGATGATGAGAAGGGTCCGGTGATGGTGAGAAGGGTCCAGTCTTCCTCCAGTAATCTGCTGAAGCAAGAGCGCGTCTTGGTCCGGAGTCCCAGTTTTTCCCAGGTAGGAATGGTTGGCTCCCCCCACTGGGTGGAGCATCTTACAATAGGATGATGGAATGTGGGTATGTTTTGGGAAGTGGAACAGCTTGAGGAAGAAAACAGCCTGGGGAGTCTTAATGGCCCATCATGAAGAGAGATAAGAAACAATGCCCTACCTGGTGTTAACAGTTGGGCCATTATCAAAAGGCACCCGCTTCCCTCCCTCCAGAGTAAACAAGAGATAAAGAGGAACAACCCCCCAACTGTTTTCAGCAGATGAAAATAGAATACACAATTTAGACTCTACAACCCAAGACAAGGAATAACCAGGATGGTTCCCTTGCAGACTAACAAGGAACTTGGTTGTGTGTTCATTTTTTTAACAAGGAACTTGGATGTGTGCTCATTTTTTTCCTCTCTCAACTGACATACATTTACAATAACTGGATCACACCCATAGGAGCTGTCACTACACATACTGGTGCCTCATTGGGCAATCCATGGAAATAGATGAAGATGAGAGAAAATTACAGTAGTTTTCATGGGCTGTGTGGGAAAACACTGAAAATCCTATGGCACCCATCTGATAGTTTCTTACCCATGGTCCCAAGAGCTGTTTTGAATACAAGATCAACATCTCGTCCTTCTGAGGGGTGCCTGAGCTCAAGCACCAGATGTAAATGGCCAAGCAACACACAGTAATAGCAGCCCACAACTTTATAATATCATATTAGAAGTCATAGTTTAAAAATTTCAACCTCAATAAAGTATGTAAAACCACCAAATAAAATCAATGTTTTATGTAGACAAAATGTTCTCTAAAAGCAGTTGGGGAAGAAAAAGATTTATGCAAGTAATGAAGGCACAATGAACAATATTGTTAGAGTGAGTTCTTTTTATTTATAACATTAACTCATAGACTCTCCAGGAAATTTATATTTAAATACCCTCCTGTGAATATATTACAATATATTAAAAGATTATTTGATCAGAATATAAATGTTATGACTACAGGCAGCCACAAACTGCATATTAACAGAATAGTGAACTGAGCTGAGGCCATCCCCTAGGGCATCCAGTTATCCCTGTGACTGTACTTGATATTGTCTTGTTATAATGAAACAGTCAAAAATAAGTTTCATGAAAAGCTGTGATATTATCTCAAGAAATTATATTGAGGGGGAAGTGTGTTCAAACAAAGTGGCAGTACTTCATAAAATAAAATAAAATAAAATAAAATAAAATAAAATAAAATAAAATAAAATAAAATAAAATAAAATAAAATAAAATAAAATGTACTTTCATATATTTCTTCAGCTAGAAAACTTCCCCTTCAATGGAGAAATTTCCTGAAAGATGAAGGCTTCATCAAAGATGCAGGCAAGGCAACTACAGGGCATCCAGCTTCATTTCTTCCCTGGAATGCCATTTTGAGGAGGGAACATTTGCATTCTTGATTCTTCATCATACTAAAGCGGCAACAAAGAATTTTGTATCAGCCAAATCCCTTACCTCAGGAGGAACAGGACAGGATAAAGGCTGGCTGGATTACACCCAGGCTTCTTTCTGAAATGTGTGTCCCTCTTGTTCTGATCTGTACTTTACTCACCATAGCTTCCTGTCGAGGTCTGCGTGGCTTTCCTCCTCCCTTCAGCCTCTCTGTTGCTATGAGGTCCAGAGGTACATGGAAGTATTGCATTCCCTAGTGGAGAATGCTTTGGTCATCAGAATTAAAGGGGGATAGATAGGCTACTTCCTGCTGCTGGTGTCTTCCCCAGACAATCCTTCCAGTAACTAGCAGCGATTACAAACCCAAGTAGGAATTCACGTCAACACTACGCTGTAATTCAGCGTCTAGTTGAATGACTTCAGATAAAAACTCCCTCTCTTGCAAACAGAGCTGCCCTACTGTCCCTGCAGTGAAACACCAATTTACACTCACATGCTATGAGTGAGGTACCATCTTTCATGTGAAGTCAGCTGATAGCATGTGGTATCAGTGAAGCGGGGGGGAAAATTTTAGGCTGATACTGAGGAACAGTACGGGAGGATTACCTACTCAGTAGAAGAAATTAGGGCAATGGATATTGTCTACCTGAACTTCAATAAAGATTTCTATACTATCTCCCGTAGGATCCTCTTAGACAAGATGTTAATGTACAGGCTGGATGAAAATGCAGTGTGATGGATTGAAAAAAAAATGAAGGGCCAGGTCATGAACAGGGAGATCTGTGGACCAAGGTGTATTTGGGAGTCAGTAAATAGCATTATACCCCAGGTGTCAATATAAGGTTCAATCCTTATAAGGTTCAATGCTAGTCAGCATCTTCATTAGTGATCTGAGTGATGGCTCAGACCATACCCCCAGTAAGTTTGCAAGTAGTACAAAATGGAGGAGTAATGATATGCCAGAGGATTTTACTGGCATCCTGAGAGATGATAACAGGCTGGAGAAGTGGGCTGACAGAAACTTTTTAAATTTCAATGACAACAAGTGCAAAGTCCTGCATCTGGGGATGAGCAACCCAGGCGCAGAAGAGGCTGAGAGCTACGCAATTTGGGAAGAATCTGGGCAGAAAAAGACCTGGGGGTCCTGGTGTACACCAAGCTCTGCATTAGCAGCTCTGCACCCTTGCACTTCTTGCACAAAGAATAGTGTTGTCCTGGGCTTCACTGGGAAGAGTGTTGCGAGCAGGTCAGTGGAGAGGATCTTTCCCCTCTCCTCAACACTGGTGAAGCCACTCTGGGAAGTCTGAGTCCTGCTGTGGGCTCCCCAGTATAGGAGAGTTATGGACATACTGGAGACACTTCAGTAAAATGCCACAAAGATGATTGACTAGGGCACCTGTCCTACAAGGAAAGGCTGAGAGAGCTGGGACTGTTCAGCCTGCAAAAGAGAAGACACAACAGGGTCATAAATATGCAAAAACCTGAAGGGAAGCTGCAAATAAGAAAGAGCCAGACTCTTTCACTGGTGCTCAGCAACAGGACCAGAGCTAGTAGGTATGAGTGCTGCAATTGTAACACTTTGAAGATTTTAGGTTGGTTTTTGTTCTGAATTTTTCCAATTTGTAAGAATTTTTTGGTTACAAGTTGTCCTTTAACACAGACAGGGAGCATGGCAAGGCTCTGGACCTTTCTCTGCACACCCTTCTGCAGTCACTCTTAGGCTATGGAACTGCAGTCAATGAGAACTCTTCTGTGTTGTGGCTTTCCACCCAATGCACCTCTGCAGCACTGAAACACAGTTTCATCTTTTGAGCAAGCAATCTGAGGGTTGCTTCTCTTGCAGTCATCAAGGAGAATGCCTCCAACTAATGAAGACTGCAGATTTAAGTGGATTTGATAAAGTACAAAAAGGCTCTGTAGATTTGGTGTTTTGCAGAAGAACATCCCCTTTTATTCAGCGTAATTCTCCTCCACTTCTTATGTTGTCTAAAGGGGTCTTCAAGGAAGATGCAAAGAGCAGCTGCATCACTCAGAGAAAAATGTATTGTACCACATGCCTATTACATGGATCAGACATGATGATAAGCGGGGGACTGTTTGCTACCATTATTAAGGTTTAAGACAGGAACATTTCTCTGTGTTTCTACAGGGTTTTATTTGCTCTATAATGTTTACCAGAAATAATATTGACTTTTATATTTCCTTTTTTAAAGTTAAGTATTAAGTATTATGCCTTAAATAAATCTCAGAAAATCTGGGGAAAGTGCCTAGACACATCTGAGTTTTCTCTTCACTCTCTCCACACACATCAATGAATGAACTATTCCAGTTTTAACCTCTTTCCACATAAGGTCAGATCCTTCAGAAGGTTTTGTGTAGTCTTTTTCAGAAGTATGAATGATGGCATGTTCAATTGTATGGTGTGCATTCACTGTACCTTTTTCATGACTTGGATCAATTATGCTGTGCAGATATTATAAATCAAACCCAGCATAGCATGACACACAGGCAACAACTGGTTGAAGTGATTTGTATCCCAAGCACAGGTGTGTTGTTGTTGCTAAAGATGGTGTCCTGGAGTTTGCCTAACAGGGCAAAACTGGTTCTCTGAGAGAGGAAGAAGATTCCTGTTTGTCTGGTTGAGGCACCGAGCTGGCTGTGCAGAGCAGAAAGTGCTGAAGTGTACTCTGTTCTTTGTGGTAGTGCCGAGTGGAAGAGTTGGTTTGATTTCAGTGTTGCGTCCTGTTTAAATTGCTCTTCTGTGAAGTACACTGAAAAACTTATTGAAGCAAAGGAAGATTTTTCCACTTTGGAAATAGCAGCAACACCAAATTCAGTTTGCCATCACTGTGCCAAACAGACACTGAAGGAACAGGCATCATGAATTACCACAGTTCAGATAAATCAAAAAATACATCTTCCCCCCCCCACCAGCTGATTGGCATATGAAGTTACCAAAAAGAGATGGAGAGCAACAAACACTGTGCTCTTGTGCACAGCCCTGGCAGGGGAGGGTGGCATACGTCTTAAGAAATCTCTGAGGATATTTGGGGTTTCTAGGTCTAAAATCTCTGAGGCTGGGAAGTTGGCATGAAATYGGGACCTCTTTCCAATACAGCAGATTCACTCTGTACAACAGCACAAGAAAGGAAATGGTGTTTGTCTTCCAGATGGCAGAAAACTTCGTTAGCTACATCCTGCATACCTAAAAGCCATGTGAAGACCCTCACCAGAAATTTTTGTATTTGTTACTCTGAATTTTGATCTCTTCACTCTTGCCAATACTCCAGACACTGAAGAGCTGTTCCACTGGAGAAAGAGCTTGCTTGATATAACTTTCTTTACATACAGCCTAGATGTTTAAAACAAGGTAAAACAAAACCAAAGATAGATAAAATACAATAACTTCCACTATTTTTATCTATATAGAATTTTTTACACAATAGTTTGACTCTTTAAACAAGTAACTATTATTTTTCCTTGCCATAAACATACTAGAGATCAGCTTTAAAGTCAGCCTTAATGCAACTTTGCATGGATGAAGCAGGACCAATGATTGTGATTTCATTTTATACTTAGCAAATAATAGAATTCTTTATAGAATTCTATGCTTCATCACCTCTTTGTGCCTGAGATGTTTTTGCAGCTTCTAGCTTTGAGGGGCAGTGCCATTCCCAGTTTCTCTCTATCAATTTGTACTCAGTGTTCTCTCAATCCTTCTTTTAGTGTTGCTGAAGAGTGGTGTGAATGGCGAGAAAGAAGAGAAAAGAGGAAGAGACTCATTGTCACTGAATCTGGCAGCAACACTGATGCCAATGGTCCTTTTTCACCCAGCAAATTAAGAATTATGAAAAAAAAACCCCAATTTACAGCAATTGAAGTTATATGATACCACCTTTGATCTTCTTATGCAATGTTTTTTTTGTTTCACTGTTAGTAATGAAGGATGATTTTAGCCAGGTGCCTGGTAGACAGAAAAGACTCTGGACCCAATTAATGCCACAATTCAAATAAGTCCATTATTTTTGTGTAGTTAACTCTCACTCGTTACAGAAACACAGAGGCCAATGGTTGATTTTTCATAGATAAAGTTTTACATATGCACTGTTTTAACACACCCTTTGTAATGGCTTTTTTCTCAACTCCTCCTTTGTTGGGCAGGATTTGATTTTCATCCATTGTGTTGTTTCCTGCTTGTTTATGCCCATTTAAAACAGTAACTGTGCTGGCCCTCAACAGACAGGGAAGGAGCCCACATGGAGGGCTATCATGGCTGAAGAGTTCCTTCAGAATTTTTTACATTTTTCATACTTTTAAAAGCTAACAGACCAATAACAATAGGTACAGGTGTTATGGCTTGATTTTTCCAGAGGGCTGCTGTGCTGCAGAAGGTTAGGACAAGACTGTCTTTCCTCACACTGCATGGTGACTCCCTATGATTTTACAGCAAGAAATTCACACCATCCACAGTGAGGTAGCACAAAAAATTCTGCATGAGATTCTTCACAGTGACTCCTTTCCACCTAGAAATTTCCAGACTTTTTTTCTTTTTGTTTCTTGTTAAAAATTACCTGTTATGTACAATGCTGAGATAGTCCTGTGCTTTTGATGTAGCTCTGAGTTGGGCTTAAAGCCTACCCCTCCTACTTCCACCTTCCATATCTTGACATGAGATTTGTTTTGGGAGGGACACAATCAAATRCACGAAGTAACAGCAGGAATAAGGCAGTTGCCTCGTCTGTCTCTAAAGAAAATGGAGGAAAGTACTGAGAAAAATTCATGCACAGGGAGGGAACACTCTAGGCATGCATATTTGTCTAGCAGAACATTCTTGTGTTACACACCTGACTGTATTGGAAACTGACAGTGTTGCTGGACTGTTTTCACAAGAATAACATCACAGAGATAGCAAAATTACTGCCCATTCTCTCATTAGGGGCCCTTAAGCTTTCTTTCTGTGATCTCCCTGAACTGATTCTCTAAAGCCAATTCTAACATAGTGTGGAAGCTCAAAGCACCTTCCTTTTCTTGTTCCATCTGGAGACCTGGTTGTATTGTTTATGTAGGCAGTGAAAGGTCACAGCCTGGCCTAGTCACTGTTAATAAGTTGTACACTGACTGTCCAGCATGCCTGCTCTGAGTTGTACTGAGTGAAAGAGGAGGAGAGCTACCACTTCTTGCTGATTGGAGCTGGCTCAGGCCAAAGCAGGTTGATTAAGACTGATGAGGTACCCTTCACCTTCTTTCCATCCTCCACACCCAAAATACATTTTAGCAATTTTGGTCCAAACCATGGCTGCAAAGAGCTTCTCACAAAGTACAGTTAATGGAAGCTTCAGCCAGGTGAAGGCAGGCAGCCTGAAGACAGAGCAAGTGCAGGCAGACAGCTGGGCTGGCAAGGCAGTAATCATGGGGAAACATTTGTCTTGGAATTTAGCACACCACCACACACCTTCATTAGTGGCAAATCAGCACACAGAAGGAGAACAAAAGAACACCTTTGTGACTGACTCTCCTAGACGACTGAAGGAAGTAGTGAGATGTCATGCAGGTCAGGACACAGAGGCTGGTTTAAAATGATCCTAAACTAACAGCATGACAAACTGTACCCCTGACTTGAATTTCCCTGGAAAAAGGGACACAGAGACAGCAGCAGAAACTCTGACAAAACACCAGTTAATGAAAGTGCTTCCAAGACATTAAAGCTTAAGTTCCAGGAAGAGGAATATGTACAATCTGAATCAAGGCTACCTCTTCTCTAAAGACATTTGCAAGAAAGAAAGAAGGGTGCTAACCCATAGGAGACCTAAATAATGAGATACCTCTTAAAATATGTAGTCAGTGAAAAATGTTGCACTTGGAAAATTACTTCTCAGCAGATTAATTGCTTTTTCCAGCATGCATTGCTTAATAGCCCCTCCAATCAATTGTGGTCTGCATGATGTATTTCTTACAGAACTAACAACATTTCATTCTACATTGCCTCTTCTTTGAATCTGGGAACAATAGGCAATAAAAGAGGAGGAAAGAAATGTGACTGAAATAGAATCAGTGGGAATTCCAGCTCACCAGATTTATACAGATAATGATTCCCATTTATTTATCCAACCTCTAACTTCTCTAGCCTATATAAATAAGAGCAATGTTCAACTAGCAAAAATTAAACCACATTATTTCCTTTTTTTTTTCCCAGGTCTTTTTGAAGTATCTTTTTGTGGGTGGAATGTGAGATTTAGTTCTTATATTTGCAAAAAAACCCAAATAACAGCATATAATGCCATAATCAGTGTGTTGCTTTGTCTAGCACTATGTCTGTTATGTATCCATAAAAACCACTATTTCAGTTGGTATTCCCATGTCAGCTCAGAGGCTTGAGAGGGACCCCTGCATTCTCTTCTCATACACTATACATACATAGAAAACAGCTCCTCTCATACTGGTTGAAGAGCTGTATGAAATCAGAATATTCAAGAAATAGTAATAAAACAATGGCTTTAATGCTATTGGTAAGGCACAAGCTCCAATCTGAGGACAGATTTAGTTAACCATCTCATAATTTGTCCTCCATAGTTGGTGAAATCTATCCTCCATGGTCTATATATGAAGATTATAACTCAACCTATATGGAGATAGATGATATGGATAAAAATGGATATGACTCCATGGAACAGGTAAAATAAACACAGGGCTGATCCTGCAAATGTAGAAGAGCCTGGTACTACTCCCTCAGGACTGTGACTAGGCGGAGAACCTTCATTTGGTTGAGGGAAAACAAAGGAGTGGCCTTGCGGGAGCAGAGGCTTTGATGCTGTACTGCAGTGGCAGGTGGAGGCCAACAGAGCAGTGCCAGATATCTGGCAATATCAACCCATGAGGAGACCTGCCTGTGCCACAGGATACATACACCCCAACAGATGAACAATCCAGCAGCTGGTCCTATGCATACATCACACAGCTACACCACATCAAAGGAAAGGCAGAGGAATTAGGCAGCTTAAAAGCTATTGAACTCTAGAGATTCAGGGTTAGACTTTCTGCTGACGTACGCTAGCAGTAGGCCTGTAGGGTCTGTCCTTCAATCTAATTCACCCCTAAAGAAAGAAGCAAATCAAGCAGTTCAAGAGCAGCTTCATCCTTTTAAATTGCCTTTCCTCACTGCTCTTTATACCCTCTTCCCTCTTCACTTAAGCACTACATTCCAGCGTGGGTGCCTCAAATTGGTTGCAATTTATAAGCATGTTATCCTCACAGCCAGATATTGATGGGAGCAGCATGGAGCCCTGGGGCTCTGTGGACACCCTGCAGGCAACTTTTGGGATACTGCAGGTGGATTAATTATTTCTACTTCTACAGGCTGATGATCTGAGGCATAACATCCATTCTAGGCACATAAAACAGCAATCAGCAATGCCAAGCATGTCCAGACAGCCGTCTACTTTGAAATAGTCACACACAACTTTCAGGATGATCTGTTAAACTATTCAAATTCACCACTGCAGTTGCTACGGGCTCAGCTGCAGAAAACACAAAGAGCAGAAGTCAGGGATCAGAAATGGCATTTTCATTGCATTAGACTGTGACACTCTGAGCATCCTCAAAGCTTTCAGCTAGCTTGGGAACAGGAAGAGTCTTSAGGAGCACAAAAATTACTATGAGGGTCCATATTAGCAGCTGCCACTAAGTACCAAAGTTTATTGGTCCTCTTATTTGCAGGATAGCTGTCCATGGTGGCATGCCACTTATTCCACCAGATGAGGATGAGCAAAGGAAGACTTTGAACATGGACTAGGGTCCAAAACAATCATCTCATGGAAATAACAGTGTGGACAATACCACGGTGCCATTCCAGACTCTGCAAAGTCTGGAGCAGCTTGCAAGCTAGGAAGCTTCATAAATGGTGTTGGACTGCTGTGGAAAAAGTGACACTGTACAGGGATGGACTTGCTCGGAGAAAAGAGTAATCTTCTGTTTCAGCAAGCCTTAGCAGAAATACTAAGAGAACTGTATTTGTTTGGATCATAGTCCTTCTGAAATCTGTTGAACACTTTTGGATAAAACCCATAGGGCAGTAATAAGGACATTCCAGAAAGGCAGTGAAAATAAGGACTACCCCAAAAAAAACTTTATAGTGGGGAAGCAAAACTGACTAAAAGTCTGGCAAAAGAATCAACCTTATACATAGGTGAAGATGCTTAGGACATCAGAATAGTATTCTCCAAATATACTTCCTGCTGTGATTAGGGACAAAATCTTTTAGATGTGACATATAAAAGTATAAAAAAGATCAGATTGATCTTTCATTTCCCCTTGTAATTTTCCATTGCAATTCAGGGAGTAGAATAATAATATTTAATATTTTGCATTTTACTCTACTATTGCATAGTAAATTTAAAAGATGATTAATGAAAATGGTTGTTTGAATTGCATTTGAAGGCTGTTTTACCAGTGCAGGACTTCGGACTTTTGTCTTGTAGGCAAAACACTTTTTCAATATTTGCTTTATTCAGGAGATTAATTATGGACAGGTGTGTCAAGGAGCATTTGACAGAAAACAGATGCCTACATGACAGCAAGTGCAATCTGTGTATTGTAGGTTCCTCAACTAGCATTTTCAAAATTTCTTCTGTAGTTGAAAAAAAAGCATTTAAAATATTTCTTTTGCTCTGAGTGAAAATACAGTATTTCAGCCCATAGTCTATTTTTTCCATCAAAATAAGGAAACTGAGAACTGAAAAACATTTTCCTTTATACAAATTTCCTTCCATTAGAAGTCAGAAGTTAGTTTAGGCACATAACAGCAAAAGCAACAACAACTTAAAACCCACTCAAACCAAAAAATGCTCAAAACACACTGAAAAAAAAAACCCATCACAGAAACATTAGAAAGACTGATAGTCCATTTCTCCCTGTCCTAAACCTCAAACCACACTATGATCTCAGAAATGCTCATTAGGCCTTATTCTTGATGACCACCACCTGAGCTCAGCTTCTCCTGAGCTTATGAGAAACAGAGTCTGCTCCCAGGAACTGGTGCTGTCTAAAAAGCTCCTGGTTTTAGCAAACACCATTGAAAATTTATTCTTTTTCACCTGAAAAACAAGCCAAGAGGAACAGCATTTTTGTTATTGATCTTTAAAAGAAAGTTACCAACTTAAATTATGGCCAGGATGTCAATGTGCTAAAAGCTAATTCTCTTGTGAGTCTATGAACAGTGGTCCTAAATGAGATCTCTTGAGCTCTCCTGGATCACAGTGGTCTGTAACCAGCAACCTCCCTTTGACTGAGGCCTCTCAGAGCCAGAGTACTTTGCCTGTTGAGAAGATGCAGATACCTGACATGAGCACTTCACCAAGCTCAAGGGAGAATTTTCACAGGTACCTTGTGTGTACCCTGGGTTTGTGTGAATGTGCTACAGAAAATGTATCTGGAATCTCTTAAGTACTCTAGATTGGTAAGTTAGGCCTATAAATAGCTTTGAAGTAAACTCTATAGAATCTTTTGTAAATTGTTTAAATTAGATGATTGTTTTAGTGCCATTTAACTCTTTAGGCTCAAACTACTGTTCAGGTCCAGAACTAAGTTTTGCACAGGAGTCCACGATGAGACTTACGACTCTGTGGGAGGGTCTCCATTTTTTGTTTTCATCCTTACTCTTTCCCATCTTTACCTTTTTCCATCCCCAGGCTGCACACAGATAATTTTTGGTTGATTTTAGTTTCAGATTAATTGATTTTACATTTCACTCCAATTTTTCATCCGTGTGATTTAACCATACAGCAAATAGTAGAGTGAACTGAGCAATGAACTTCATTATGATTTCACTTCTGTATCAAACCTGGTTTTGCAAGCAATTTTTCCTGGTGATCCTATGAGCAACCTAAAACACTCATTCACATAGAAAGACACCTTTGCAAAAGAGTAAGTTTCTGTTATCTTCTTTAGAATTACATGCCTTTTTTTGGCCAGAGACCATAACACAACAACAGGACCTAAGACAGAAGTAGGAAAAATGTCTCTGTTCTGCTGAGCTGTCCAAAATCTCTCAAATATCTAAAGCATAGAGTGGATAGAACAGACTGGGAATGTTAGAAGTGACCTGTGAGGTCACATGGAAGCTGCAGAAGAAAGTGAGCTCCTCTGGAGTGATCACTACATCACCATGACTTCCAAGAAGAATTATACAAAAAATAAGAAACCAGGATCAAAATAATCATGAAGAAGTAGCTCCTTGTACACTGTCTCACTGTGCTGGTAGTACTTCTTGTCAAAAGATCTAAATTCTTGACGTTTACTAGAACCTGAAGAATACAGAGAAACACTAAGAACAGATTCTCTTAAACAGAAAGAAATAATTTATTCAGAAAATCCCCATAGCAGATGCAAACAAGTATGTTCTTTGGAAAAATATATACCTTGGCATGCTCTCACATTTTCCAGGCATCCATTCAAAGCCACCAGGTTTTGTTCTTGTGGGTTGTGGTTGGGTTTTTTTTGGTATGGGTTTTTTTTGGTGGTTTTTTTTTTTTTTTTTTTTTTTTGGGGGGGGGGGGGTGATGTTGGGTTTCTTTTTTGCTTTTTGCTTCAGAAATAGTATTTATTTGTCAACAATGCCAGAGTCACAAACTTCATCTGCATACAGACAGAGTTTGAAGACATTTGGAATCATACACCATAGAACTACAGTATCATCAAGGCTGGAAAATACCACTAAGATATTAAGTCCAACAACTAACCTAGCATTGCCATGTCCACCACTAAACCATGTCCCTGGGCACCACCTCTGCATGTTTTTTAAATAGCTCCAGGGATGGTGATTCCCCACTTCCCTGAGGAGCATGTTCCAATGTCCCTAGTCACTTCAATGCATTCTTCAAAACCAGTGGAGGATATGACCAAAGTGCTGATGGAGATATATCTGGTAGTGCATTTCAATGACATATCAATGAAAGCATAATAGTGCAATAAGGTAACTATCAGAAAACAGACCAAAAAGTCCAATTCAGATGAAATAAATCACTAATGTCCTGGCACTGCACTGGTAGACTGCCTTACTTCACATTTACTCAGGACTACAAATCCTCCCATCTCAGAACAGTTATCCTCTCCACAGAAATGAATGCTTACAGACTAAGGGACCTATTAATCCACTCTACATAACATTTCCCTCTGATTTTCCTTCAGTGAGTGAAGACAGGAAGCTACTGAGCCCAGAAAAGTTTGCTGAGTACTACGGCCTCCAGCGTTCAAAGTTACACATATCTATATCCTTTGCCCAAGTCATCCACTGTGGTGCAGTTTTCTAAGAGAGCCTGTCTCTTGCTGTTTGCAAGGGACAAAATGAGTCAGGGAAGCAGCAGAAATCAGCAGAATCTTTGCAACCGGAACATATATGACCCTAAATGAAAAGTGTTCAGAAGCAGCCCAACCTGCCAAAAATGAAAAGGACAAAAAGAAAAGAAATAAAAAAGAAAAAACACAGGGTGTTTCTGGAGCTGAGATTTGTCAATGAGAACAGGAACTGCCAGGTGCAGGGGAAAGCTGTTGCAGTTCTGCACACCAGAACTAACCTAGCTCCAGTTTCTCAACTAATCAAAGCACAAGAGATAGGGGACAACCCTGACAAGGTTAAAATGCAAGAGCTGAGTGCTAAAGTGGATAGACCAAGCTATCAGAAAATCAAGTTATTTAAGGTATCAGAAGAGAACTACCCGAAAATGTGGTAAGCAGAACCACGCAGTCTCTGCAGAACACTGGTAGCCTCTCAGGCTTAGGTGCTGATTTAAGCCAGAGGAGACAACTCCACTTAATGGAGAAAAGACAAGGGGCATTTTGGATGCAACTACCTATTTCTGGTTTGTATTTCAATAGGCTGCCAAAGGCTGAAGTCTCTGTAGGATAGCAGGAAAAGTTGTTCTGTCCTAATATGCTGACTGTTTGAAGTAAAAAAGCCAAACAGGAGCAAGGAGACAGTGAAGCACATGGGAAAAATAGATCACTACTACACATAATGGCAGGTTTTGGACATGACAAATTAAACTTTTTCTGAAAGTAGTTCACCATAGGTGCATTCTAAAGATAGAAATTCAGAAAGAGCTGGAATCCTTCCTTTCACGAACAGGAGCTGATTGTCTTAGCTTTTATTACTCAGCTGATTTAAAGAAAAAGAAATTGAGGCACATATCTACTTCAAAATCAATATTCTTTTGAAAATTGTGGTTTCTGTGCAGCATTCTCATGCCAACAAATATGGGACTAAGTGAACAGTCCAATCAAGCTTTGCAAAGTATAACAATAAATAGCTGTTATATTGCTCGAGCAGCATTTAAACAAAGCCCACAGTTTGCTGGTATGTTGGGGCGGGGGGGGAGGAGGAGGAAGAGCGTAAAAACTATGCATTTGATTTGGGTGTCTTCATGGTTGTTACATCTGGTATATTCTGATCTTTTAATAGTCTAAATTCTGTGGTTCAGGAGATTTGGCTTCAAATCACAGTTCTGCTGCAGATGTCATTGTGTGGCCTTGAGAAAATCCACTTGACCTCTTTTCTCTTCATCTGTGAAACAACACCAACACTTCTGGCCTCCTTCTTTAGGGCAACAGGAGCAAAAATATTCCAATTATCTCTGTAGAGAACTGCAGTCATGCTGAGAAACTAAAATAGAAAGGGAAAGAAACAGCAGTTACATAATCTTACCAAATACACACATACATATATACATACCTACATATATATACACATACATACATATATATATATGTATACAGATTAAGTAATGCACATGTTTTTAATATGAGAGGGGGGTTGGAGGGGGATTTTTTTGTTTGTTTGCTTTATTTGTTGTTTTTCTTTTTTAGGGATTGTGAATGACTCTGTATGATATATGTTCCTTGAAAATGATATTTTTATACAATTTTACCAGAAGCCGACACAACATCATACAATATCATAATTCCAGTACAAGTTTCACTTCACCTTCTAGCATTCTGCATGGACAGTCTATTCAACAGCATTACATTACTGCTTCATGTCAGAAGTCTTGTAAAAAAAACCTGAACATGTTTTTAACTCAAGATACTTGCAAGATGGCTGTTAACAGTTAAAATACAAGTACATACATTTATGATCTCAGTTACTGAATAAAGCCTAAACTATAGTAAAAACGACAGGGGAAAAAAAGCAGTAGTTTACCAAGGGAAAGAAAGCAGCATAATCTTCTGCAGAGGTAACAACACATAACACCAGGAACATGAATATAAATATAGCAGAAGATATGGGCGTTTTCAAGCAGGAAAGCTACTAGTTTTCCTAGTTTACTCATGGAAGCAGGAACTGTATTTAAAAAGGAAAAAAAACCCCAAAAAAACTCAAAAGAAAACTAAAAGAAAATAAACATGGATTAGATCCCTAGCTGTCTTTTTTTATTATTATTATTTTTCTCTGGCATTTTCAAGGGCCCTGTTACAATCTATAAGCCTAAGCAAGTGCAAAATTACATTCAAACTCATGGAACGTGGATAGCCTCTTACTCCCACAGACTCACCATGCATCCTAATACAACTTGCCTATTTTCAAAAACAAACTTCCTGGGGGTAATTTCTGACTCAATTCTTGGCATACTCCTGCTGCTGGCAACTGGAAAGACATGTATTTTTGATTGTGTAGGCCACCCAAGGTTTGTTGTTTATGTTTGCAAAATATTCTGCAGAATTATGGGCTTTTGAATAATACAGGGTTTCTCCTTGTGATGTTGTTTTTGTTTTATATGAAAATATGTTGAATTATGGAAAAAAAAACCCATAATTTTTCATTAATTAAAGACTGAGTAACTAATTCCCTAAGAATTACTGATATCCTTCCCTGATTTATCTCTCTTTGTAGGACAATAGGGTGCTCGTGGACCTTGGGGAAATATATGATTTACGGTTGACTGTTAATTTACTTCTGAGACATCTGCCATCCCAGTTAACACTGTCTCACAGAACTGCAAAGCAGGGGTAAGTATCTAGCCCTTCCAATCAGCTGAGTACAGGCTATATATATCCTATTAGCAGTATGACATCCAGTTCGCATTCAAATTGTGATGGAAACCAGCATATCTCGATGGCTGTGAATTTGCTGTTTATCTTACTCCATCTGCTGGGACATGCAGCTCTTTGCAGAAGCATAGCAGAGGACAGAAACTTCAGATATATTTATTACACCAGTGTATACTCTACTTACAAAGCAAAGCCAAACAAGACCAGCAAGAACTTATGGAGTTCTCATGAGCCTGTTAATCAGCAGATCAGCGCTGCTGCTGCCGCTCCATACCTCTGAAATCCCAGCGGGAATCAAGGCAAGCACAGGGACACTGAGTTAAAAGACAAGAAGAAAATGAGGCAAACAGCTGTTAAAATGAAAAAAAAATAATAAAGGCTAATGCTTTGTAAACTGCCAGAAGCAGATGACAAACATTCACCTCCAATTTCTACTTGGAAAGTGAATCAAAGGAAGACAACATGCATGTAGCAACAAAACCATCCAGTAGGCATAGCAAAGGAAAACAAAATGTCACCTTTGACAACATGTCAAATACTCAGTATTTGACAGTGGCAACCATGTTCCCAGTTGTTCAGATTGATCATCATGTTGTGAATGATGAAATGGTACAGAGAGAGATTGCCTGTGCTCCTTCCCCTCTGTCTTCCTGTCCTTTCCCAAATAATGGCAAAAGATTGCCAATGCAATAACTACCAAAGAAAAATTTCAGAAGTAGCATCTTTCTGCCAGCTTGCACATGATATATGTAACATAAAACAGATTTTGTCTTTCAGCATAAACTGTCAAATGTGGTGGGAGAAAAGAAAAGTCACATTTACCAGTCAAAAATCTGGCCCTGAGGTCCCATGTTCTGAACCTCACAGCCTGTACATTCTGCATCAATATTCCTCACCAGTGCTTTTGAAAAGCTGAAAGGAAATGAGAAGTATTATGAGTCTTATCTGTTGCTGGAAATAGGGACCATCTTTGAACACAACTCATTAATATTTTTATGCTTATGCACCTGCTGTGCAACAACATAGGCAGGAAATGTCTAGCACCATGAGTGAGTCTTCCTTTAAACTGATACCTAAAGTACCATCAAGTACTAATGTTGTACAGGCTTTTTTCCCTTCTGTGATAGCAAATGCAGAAGCCACTCTACTGTGTTCACACAACAGCACAAGTATTCTCAAACCTAGTATTAGCACTTTTTATAAACAGTTTTCATATTCTACCTTCTTGCAGRAAATTCTCCACAGGGATCTGAAAAACCTGATATTGCATGAAAACAGATCATACACATATGCATGCACACATGGAAACCAGAAGTTCAGAGTTTGGGTGGAGTACTCGGATGGTGAATGTAATCAGGAAACCACAATCAAATAACTAGTTTCATGTCTGTTGTACGTATTCTCCTACAAACTCTAAAGGAGCCCTCATGATCCAAAGGACCTAAGACACTTCAGTGATATCAGACAGATTATATAAATTACAGAGGTCAATGTAAATGTATCTCAAAATGTCTAACCTACAAATTTACCTACACCTACAAATCTACCCACAAGGGAAATATTAAATACAGTTTCACATACATTGCTTAAATGTCATCATGTCCTACTTTAACCTGTATTCCTCTCAGGTCAGAAAGTAGCCAGGCCAGCTGGTTAAGGATTGTCTAATAAGGCCCAAGTTTATTACACACTTGACATCCATTTTCTTTATCTCAGAGTTGAAGAAGATATGGGAAAATTCAGTTTGTTTGTACCTCTCAGCATCACCAGCTTCTCCTGAGGACATCACAGAAATGAGAGACCTGGAWGAGAGAATGAAAAATACTGTTAGCACAATGATATAAATTGCCAGGCAATTTGCCATTTTAGTTTGGTGGCATGAACTGGGCGTCAAATGTGCTGGTTAGTACAGCTATCAAAACTTTGGAATATTTGTTTTCCAAACCACTTGTGTATTATGTCTCCTTACAAAACTTTGGTAATTTGCCACTGTTACCAAAAGAAAGAATAACACATTAAAAGAGGGTRTTGGTATCACCCATGTTTGGGCATCTGTCATTTCAGCATTTGATGTCAGGGATAAGTAAGAGTCCTCTGCTTTCATGAGGATTTGGGGCCCTCCTGATCAGACCTGGGATGTGTTAGCAATCTGAATCAACACTCTGCCAAAGCCAGAAGCTTGAGAATAAATGGGGATATTATTRGTTCGAATGCAGTACGTGCCTCAAAAAGTGGCCTAAAAATGAAAGTATGTTTACATTTAATCACTGTGATAGAGATCGAAAAAAAGGCACACCTACCCTTAGCCCTTAGTTTACTCCAGAGAAAGGCCAGGCCTGGGAAAAGCAGTATGAGTTTTATTTCATGGGCACTTCCATACTGCACATACAGGAGTCAGAGATGAGAAATCAGGTATGCTTGAGACACTGTGCTGAGCAGACTGCAAGAACTGCCAAGTCYCAGAGTTACATGAACCTTCCCACAAGCAAATCACCTCGTTCCATATTTTGAGGTGATGACTTTGAGCAGCACGGTACTGCTGCAGCTATAGAAATGCATCATGGCACAGGTCAGRCTGCCTGATAGATAGTGGCACAGTGTATGCAGCTCTCACAGCTGCAACCTGCAAAGCCCCTCTGATGAATTATACCCTAAGCAGGTATACAGCCTATACAGGTGGAATGGTTGAGCAAGGCACAGAAGAACACCAGCCCTTTATTGCTGACAAGTAATGCATCTGCAACAGTTTTGAGGCTCCAGTCTAGCTATAGATCAATTATATACAGCAAGTCTGAGAAAAAAGTAATTAAAAAAACCTAAAGAAAAACTTAGTTACTTGGAATGCGATCAAATACTGGAAAAGGCTGGCCAGASAAGTTGTGAAATCTTCATCTTGAAGATGCTTGTGACTGAACTGGACACATCTCTGAGCAACCTGCTATAGCTGATCCTTATACTAGTAGTAAGCCTGAATTCAGAATCTCTAGATGGTTTTCTAACCTTAACCCTTCTGTGATCCTATGAAACAAGCATGTTTTACTGCCACGAGACAAGGCACTGATGATATAAGATACAACTTTAAATCTAAATCTGCAGCATTATACAAATTTCAGGCAGTCCTGAAGGTGCAGGTGTTAATTTCCACAAGGAGACTGCACAGTTCTCATTGCAGCTCCAGATCAAGAAGACAGAAAGGTGGTTTTTAAGCTGCTCAGATGTTCTTCCCTGTGTCCCAGACGGGGTGATTGGTGAATCACTGGGTGGTGAGTCCCTGCCACAAAATTCTTCACTCTATGCACTTTCTTTAAATACTGAATTTAGGACCAGTTTAAAAATGCTTTGAGGTGAGATTTTGTGCTATCACAAAGACTGCTTTCAGATCATTCTGGCAGACTTGGACAAGATTGCCATGTCAGAAACCAGGATAGCAACAAAGCATACATAATTTTCTACTGAGAGGTCATCTAGGACATTCTAGCTAAAATTGTTCTGCTGGCTAGCCCTAACAGTCACATATCTCTTCTGTTCTCTTTGACTGATCAATTTAGCATCAGCACCTGTAATCTGTGTGCTTTTACTGCAGCACTAAAAGGATTTCCCTGGCTTTACTTTCCTGTAATTCTATGCCCAGAGGCAATTTAATTCCTGCTTGGTACTGCACAAGATGACTCACTCTTTTCTTTAAAGAATTATATTACCAACAAGCAATGACTCATCACTACCAGATTAGCACTGCCAAGGTTTTGTGACTCTGGCAATTTCCCATTCAGCTTGAAATTCTGCATGCTCACAATGCTTAGGAAAGTGCTTTCATCTGCTGAACCAGTAGTTTCCATTTTGCAGTAAGCATGCACTTGCACTCTTCTCTGTGCTATCCAGTTAACACATAAAAACACTTAAACAAATAGTTTCCCAGGACACATATAAACATTTGGCAGATACCTGTGTGGAGCTCTTTGAAGATAGCAAAATTATTGTTGGCAAAACTGAAGTTCTTGAAGCAGCCTGCTTTCCACTTGGTCTAGCTGAAAGGCAGTGGGAAGGTAATTCCTTCCCCACGGGGTATCTTTCCAGTAGATTCAGTACACAGATAATCCTGAGGGGAAAAAAAGTGTTATATTGGAAGGTGTTCCACTGGTGACTTTTAAACCTTGCCTTCAGGATCAAAATGATCAACTGCGCTGCTTGCTTTCCATCCCCTCAACTTAGCAGTAAAACATTTCATACCACACTGCTGCATATGTGGCATAAACAGTTTGGACATAACTTGAAGKGGAACAAAAACAAAGTCAGTCCCAAAGCAAGGACACCAAGCTGGCCCTCACTGATTGCATTGCTGGACCATGCATGAGGATAGGTGTGGGGTGCTGTGCCTTCTCAGTGGCACCAGGATGGAGGATGGCATGGACCTGGCCACATGGCCCTCCTGATATGGTCCAGGGAAGAAAGCATAAAACTGTAAGTATGCATCACTTCCATCACTTGCTGCTCCTCCCCAGCAGCTAAGAGTCAGCAAAGCTGAGCCCTGCTCACACATTTACACACCTGTGAAAAACAACCCCTAGCTCTTCATCCTTAGATYTTCATCCATGGCAGCACTTGACTCTGTTCAGCCCTAAATCCCTATTGTGTGCCACAGTAACAAATCCGTTGAGGTTTTCAGAGGCTAAAGAGAGGTCATTTGGAGACCATCTGCCTGTGACACCCATGTTCTTTACCCCAGAGCAGATCTGAATGGCAAGTTCCACCAAAGCAGATGCAGGATTTGACTGGTTGCTGACACAGAGCATTGAAGTGATTCATGTTAAGTGACCTTTAGCATTATTGTTTGCAGCAGGGCACAAAAAGCTTATAAAGAAATGTTTGGGGTTTTAATTTCACAAGTAACATGGTTATGGACTACCGGATGGTATTTAACATGATTTTGTTGGTGGTGTGGTTAATTATCTCATATTGTGCAGAAATTATAATCATAGGGAACCAGATAATTCTGGAACRAGCTTACACAAATGAGGATATTAAATGTGACTTTATTAATGCCTTTTGGATCCAATACTTAAGTCCTAGGACTTCAACAGTTCCTTAGCATGGAGGATTCCTGGAATACTGCTGCTAGCAACACTGAGTAGCTAAACATGTTAGATTGACATAAAAAGTTCATCCACCCTTTTAAAGAGACACAGATTAAAGAATAATGAGAATAACATGATCTTCCTAACAAGCATACAAAATTAGAACTTAGTTCCACCTTCAATCCTAAATYGACTGCTCAGGCAAGACCAAAGAGCAAAAGGAAGAAGGGCTCTGCTGCATTTTCTCAAATGCAACAAAGCCTCTGTGCTAGAATTTCTTGTCATATCCCCCTGGTACTGATAAATTGCATTTGTAGACTGTTTGACCTGCTGTAAAAATTTGCTTTGCTTATTATATTAAGATGATAGGAAAACCAAATTAAAAAATTTCTCTCCAATTTCATCTCTGCTGAACAGCTTCCTGCCATTATGCAAGTTTATCTTCCCAACAGATTAGCARTGTTTTTTAAGGTAATTTTTCTGCTTTATTCATGGTGGTGGAACAGAACATAACTGATAAATTAATTTAAACCACTATTTTTTTCTGCTCCAAAGGAAAAAAAGGAAAGGAAAGGAAAGAGAGCAGGGATTAGAGATCAAAACACTAGGAGTGCTTGCACACAAACTCCAGCCTAAGTGCTCTCAGAGGCAGAACAGGTAAAGCCAACAATAAAATAACAAGTTCTGAAACACCTAAATCATAACCGATCTATCTTCCTTCTCAACAACAGGAAACACCAAGTTAAAAAAGTTCAAAACCTTCTTAACACATAATTTGGTGGCTATGAGTGTTTTCTTATAAATGACAATTACTTGGATAAAGTCCACAGTGTACTACACCAGCTACAACAAGCTAGAARAGACCTCAAACCATTTGAGTCAGACTCAAGGGCACCCACCATCACTAAGCAATGGTACTTGTTTGGCTATGTCTATCTTTCACTCTAACAGACAGGACACCTCTCTCACATTCTGAGGCCCCATCACTGCTGAGAATGCTTAGCCATTACAAATAGGATACTGACAACTAAAATGAAACTAGAAAAAGAGATACATTTTCCATATCAGAAATAAATYGGTTGCAATTTTAAAGATGAAACCAAACAACTGCATCTTTTCATTTACCCAGTCATTGCTGATAAGATTCCTACTGCTTTGGCTTGCAAAAAATTTAATTTATGAATTATGATCCCACAAAATGAAAAAAATGGATACTATTCCCCCAACCTCTTAATAAGTTGATTCAAACCAGATATGGATAGCAACAGTCAAATACTGCAGAGAAAAAAAAGAGAAATTTTCACGACAAATAGATTACAAAACAGCTGCAGCTTATTCCAGACATCAAGATTTG
The DNA here is from genome assembly GCA_003546035.1 of Mixornis gularis. Classification (NCBI taxonomy): domain Eukaryota; kingdom Metazoa; phylum Chordata; class Aves; order Passeriformes; family Timaliidae; genus Mixornis; species Mixornis gularis. The sequence goes on along the minus strand of QVAJ01000262.1, from coordinate 264,204 downwards.
TGTTCAACATAACAAAGGTGAATGTTCAAGTAGAGCTGTTTAAAGGAAAATTGAGAAAGATTTGTAGGGACTATCAAGGTATCCCTTCCCCACCCCAACACAAAACCAGCCAGGATAAAGCTGGTGGCTAGACTGAAAATCTGTCTATGGAGACTGGTGCTCTTGATGAAATGAAGGCTAATGTTAAGCTTTGGACTTTAATAAATAGGGATAGGCTTTGACAGACATTGAAGGGTGTGTAAATACTCAATATACATCCTACAGACAAGCTGGGTGCATTGTTATTCTATGATGCATAGAGATATGACATAACCAAAGCATGGGATTAACAGCAGAATCAAGCATCTGCAGTATTTCCTCAGAAAATCTCCAAAAATACTTCTATAATACACAGACCATTATCTGCCTTTCATTTTCTCCTGCTACATAGAATACAGACAGTGTGGCTTGTTAAAGTGTTAAAACAGGGATTTCACAGCTTAATTGCAGCTGCTACTAGTTTAATGCAGTTATGACAGCTATCACAGAGTAACCAGGCCACAGCTTGTCACTACCTGAGCTTTAGCCACTTGACAACTGAGATTTTTGATTGCATAAGTCTTATTTTACATTAACATGTAAAGCCTGAAAGAATTGAACTCTATTAATAAATTTATAAGCTCAGCAAGAGAAGCAATTTTGTTAAAAATAGTTTGGAAGAGCTGGCTTCACCCAGGCTGTGAGAGCTTTCAGAAAATGAACCTGAAGGGCAATGCTTGAAATCTTCAGTGACAGCAAATTGGATTAAAATCATATAGCTAATGGCATTACGGTCAAGTCACAGTGTGATATGTAATTGAAAAGATCTGTTGGTGAATTTGGCAGTGCTTTTAAGGCCCTTGAGGACCCTTAAGCTATTTGTATTAGTCAAACCTGATGCATGTACCCCTGTCATAGCACAATTGTTCCTCTTGTCTTGCCTGTTTCTAAACAGAAGTGTGTTAGAAAGGCTAACAATAACACAAAATATCATGTTACAATCCATGGTTCACCTCTGAAATGCTCGCACCTCACTGAAGTCACTGAAAACATGCGTTTTTCCATAGACTTTGAGGTAAGTCAATCATTAATTTCCAGGGTATAAGACATGTTAACCACAAGCTGATTAAGATATCCTCTTAATTCATGATTGCAGACTATCCAAAAGCTTACAATGGAAATTTGAGCTTGTTTCTGCCRGGCAGCAATATCTTCCTATTTAGAACATAAAAGCTTTACCATGGCTTTCCTCAAGAGAAACAGAATTTGTTCTCAGATATCAGCAGATATTATTCTATTTCAACAAACTGAATGGGGTACTACATGCATTCCTTAGCAAATTCCATACCTCTTTTGAATTTAAGAGAAAATGATAACATAACTGTAGGACTACAAGATCTCTTGGGCCCTTTAAATTGTCAGCCTTAGAGATCAGACTTTTCCTTCAGTGGTAGATGCCTGCTAATAATTATCTATCCTACTTTTATTTTTTTAATTGACAATATTAATTTTCAATTCACTTTCTTTTCCTCTTACAAGACCTCTGGGTTTTCTTTTGAGCCTCCCATCTTGTTTCTTATTCTAATGATGCTTTGAGAAAAAAAAGCTCTATGGTATATAGAGATTATTAATTATGATTTATTCCTTTTTGCCATAGATTACCACAGAGCTTTCTGTAATTCACAACATTCTCTCACTCCAGGCTATTTGCACAATAAGGAATCATATTTCATTTAAGACCTAGGAACTGGCATGTCAATTTTCTTTAAAACACTCTTATATTTTTGGTTCGTATTTCGGAAAGATGGTATTTTTATAATCAATGGTTATGCCATATTAATTAGTTTCAACAATTTTATAGTTGAACAGGAAGCTGAATAGCCAAAGAAAGGAACTAATTTAATTACTTCCCCTGTTTTCAGCCTGGATTGATTTAGGTGTGCATCTTAAGCCTTTTCAGACAAGCCAGCTCAAATTTAATAATGAAATTCACTGTTCTGTCTTTGGTCATTCGTTCAAAATTATCAGAAATGGCTGAATATTTGTTTGGGTTCTCTAAAGAGTAGTTTCTCTAACAAGKTGAAGAAATTAAATACAGCTGAAAATAGCAATTTTTTTTTTTGCAATTTGCTGATAAAATGATGGCCTGCTACCCAGGCATGGATTTAAATACATTATAGAAAACTGACAACATGACAAYATGATTTTGACTCCGCTTGAAAACCTTTAGAATATCATGGCAGTGCAAGACTGAGCAGCTTGTCCCAGTCAAGTTTGTTAAGACACAAAACATGGATAGCAATGGACTAGRGCTGGCTTCAACCCATGTGTGTCACCTGGGTGAGACTGGGAACAGGCAGCATCAGGGTGGTGAGCATATTACAGAGAATAGCCACTGAAGGACATTRGTATTTTTCATAGAACCGTGTATGAAGTGTATTTTACTAATTGTAACCTACATTTTGGGGTAAATGAAAGCTCCAGGGTAACATCAGGTATGTTCAAATAAACAAATTTTACATTAAACATTACACTCTCCATGCATGGACTATCAGAAGAACCTGGTCATACTGTACAGTCACACTGGTGTAATTCATACCAGTGTATCCAAAGACCTGAGACTACAGATGTAAACAATGGAACAGTGGAAAGAAAAAGAACCGTTTTCTCAAGGTATTTAAAAAGTAAATAAGACACTAGAAAAAAAAAAAAAGGCCAGTCTTTGTCATCTGTTTGCTGAAAAACAAACAAAGAAAAGGATGGCAAATGGAAGAATGTGTGCTTGTACCTTCCAGATTTCTCATGAAGTTTTCTAGTGAAGATAATTCTTTTTCCTTGCTAGGCAAGAAGTTAATTTAAACCCTAGACTAGCATGAACTGTTTACTTAGTACTAGGAAAGAACTTACAAGGGAAAGGTGGAAAAGAAAAAAAGGTTTTACAGATTTCACCAGGCTTAAAGTGTTCAGAATTCATTTTAGAGAACCATTTTCCATGATTGGGTGGGTAGTGGACCATATAGTGTGGACATCCCAACAAAAGATTGCATTCTGTATACTTGATTTAATCATGTAATAAAAGACACTGAAGACACTGAAAAATTCTACAATTGCAGTGCCATGAAAAGCAGAGGGAATGCTCCTGCATGAATTGAAAAACAACAGCAGCATCCATAGCTGTTCTGCCAGTAAATGTGAGGCATGCAAACCTTCAAAGAGTGAAATAGCAYAATCTTGAGATCTGAGACTGAAATAAGAGAAAGAAAACTACCAAGGATTGCTGAGGGGTTTGCAGAASGAAACTGGGAGAAGGAAATGCAATCTACATAGATATTGAAGAAATGCAACCAAAAGAAAGGTAAAACAAAAGCTAACAGAAGAGTAAAGCYGCAAGAACAACACAAATATACATTATTTGTCTTGCTGCCAGATAGGGACCATTTAGACCAAACTTTTCATCCTTAAGCTCATAAACAGATGAARTAGAATGAAGACCCATGTTGCTTAAGGTAGGAAATGGGCAATGCAATTTTCACAGTTCTTTTCTGCCCTRTTTCTTCACCAGACCCATCTCAGACAGAGGTCAGGAGTGCTCTCCCAGGGAAAAAACTCCAAAGACAGACCTAAGTCTTACAGATACTAGCAGCTGAGATTATAGGAGCTGGTCCATGGCTCTCTCACTGTCTCTGAGCTGTAGCACCAGGAAGAGCAGTGCTTTGACACTCCATTTTCTAAAGAATTATTGACACAGGGATTGGTCCTTGTTCTCCCATTCTTCTWGCGGGCACCACACATACACTAGAAATGGGAGGGGAGGGGCTGAATGGCAGCATGTTGGTAGATGGGCAGATGAGGTGCAATTCAGCAGAAGACAGGAAAACAGCCACAAACAGTCACTACTGGCAGAAGGACCTGAGGAAATAGGTTTGAAATGTGGGTATAGAGCTGGCAGCTCCTTTCATAGGCAGGAGTGCCAGTTTGCAGTTACCAGAGATGCCCTGACCCCAGTGTCATGCCCAGAATCCTGTCTGCCATGGAAGCAGGCAGCTCTGCACTTCCCTCCTGCACAGTGGCAGAGCATAAGAGGGACTGCCTTAGTCATGAGAATCTTTCAGGCTGCATCAACAGATGCTGTTTGTCTCCAGTTTAGCATACAAGCAGGAGGCTTATTCAAAAATCCTTCAATGTGATTTCTATCAGCAGGAATTTCACTCAAGTTTGCTAAATAGTTAGTTAAAACAAACAGTAAAAAAATATGCATMTACAWATAYGTATATATATGTATACACATATAAAATATGGCAACTTGCAGCACCTTTATATCATRTCCATGCTTTTGCCTGCCCCTACTGCTAAAATATGACCTTGATTTTGAGCATGAAGGGTAACTCTCCAACAAGTGYCCAGTCCTGCCAGTGTTATTGCATAATCTCCTGTTGCAAACACACAGATGGGAACACTACAGGTCTTATGAGGCTTCAGTGGCTTTGCTTGCATGATAGAGCTCCACACCCAGCTAGACTTTAGTCAGACTTGACACTGAGAGATCTTCCAGGAGTAAATACCCTGGGAAAGTACTTGGAAACACCTGTTATGGAATGCATTGCCCTTCAATGAATGAAATGCAAGAGTAGCAATCCTGCTGAGAGGCATGGATTAATGACCACAAAAAAGAGAGGGCATCTCATTCTGGATCACAAGTCTTGATTTGAGCACCGKTTTTTTTGGCTTTTTTTGGTAGAAGTCAGATTCCATGCTTGCAATAATTGTGGGGCTCTGGGTCTACCCTGACTTTGGGGAAATTGTCTGGGAAGAATTTTGGGTTGTTTTTAAGATGTACTAAGAAAACACAGATTTTGAAGTTTTGTCTTTATTTCKTCATGATTTATTGTTTAATAAGTCACCTTCAGAAGTGAACAGTAAAAACTTCTGGGCACAATTTCTGTATGCCCTTGGCCTCAGCACTGGTTCATTGCAAAGAGAGAGGTGCTTGCAACCTCTGAAGGTGCMAGTGCACTCTGAAAGGAGTGCACTGGCAGGGAACATGCATGGGAAGCKCCACAGTGTCACCTCGAAACATTTCCTCTTCCTTAACAGTAGCTAAGTGATCACAGGATGTATGTAAACAAGGAAGCTAACACAAATTGAGAGGAGGAGCCAGACAGAGCATGTGCAGCTGTTTGTGCTGTTAATTATGAATATGAATGAGTACTCCACTTCTTTATGATACTGCAGAAGTAACACTCAGCTCCTCTCCCTCACTCTGTGTGACAGCAGACAAATCTCTGTAACTACTTTCTCAAATKATCTGGAAATAAAATGCCCACCAAGAAATGAGAGAACATTTAAGCATATTCACACTGACATTTAACACAGGAAGGCATGAAAAACTATAGTCTTTTTATTTTTTCTTCTACCACATAGGGACCAAAGAGAGTACTAGAAGGATGCCACAACTTTAAAAATTATTTAATTAAGCAGAAGCCCCCATGAAATCCACAACCTTGTATTAAAAACGTTGACACTTTTTTCCCTTACTTTCATTCCTGTTTTGAAGGATAGAAATACTCTGCTTTTAATAATCTGAGAAATTATTTAAGCTCTGAGTTGTATTCTAACCAATAAAAATAGAATAAAGCTGACACAGAGAAAGGGCTAATCAAGAATAAAACTGGATGAGAAGCACTTCACAGCAGATGTTTCAGGAAGATGACATCACCAGAAAATTTCTGCRTGTTGTCAGAGTCTGTTGATCTCTTCCTGGCCCTCCATGGCCCGAAAACTGTTTTCCAGATTTCTGATGTTTGTGCAACGTCTGGATGAACATAAACAGACACATAAACAGACTCATTTAATTAGAGTGGCAACATGGTATCACTTTGCTGTGCAGAGAAAGGGAAGAGGGAGCAGCAGGCAGGAGTGGCAGTGCCCCTTCTACCCCTCAAGTAGCCATGCTCATTCTCTCACATCAGCCAGTGGGAGGCAGGCAGTCATCTTCTTACCCTGAAGGGTAAATTTAAACCCTCTGGATCTCCCACGTACCCTGTTTTCAGTTCATTGCAGCTCTAGACTGACTGCAGTTAATCCCATCCATGAACAGAGATGAAATTCTGATGATAAACACATTGGYTAACTTCACTAAAATTTATGCCCATCAGGAAGAGATCCTGAAACCACCTGCTTTGACTAACACAGCAATTTAATTTAAAAATGTTTCATCTTCAGATACAACCTTCTCTGATCCTCTCTTTTTACAGTTTGGGATCTTCTGAACCTCTCAGGGCCCCTGAGATGGAGGCCCAATTGCCCAAGAGTGCAGGAATGCAGGTATAGCAGCTGTCAGGCTGTTACTTCTCAGGCAGAAACGTGGAGTTATCTTCCTTGAGTAGTTCACATGGAACAAGAGAAATGCTGCTTTATTTGGTGACAGTGTGCAGCCAAAAGAAAATGGACTCTGTCAGGTGCAATACTGGAGCCCAGCCCAGTACCCTGGGCCCGTGCCTAGGCTGAGGAACGTGGTTGTTGATTTCCCATTTTCAGGTTCAGTATCTAATGGGAGCATGTACCCCAGAGTCACACACAGACACTGACAAGCTGCCTTCACAGCACCCACACACCAGACTTGCACAGGCAGAGGCACAGACAGACAAGTCCCCTCCTCCTTGTGGGCTTCTCCCACAGGCACCCATAGGTCACCAGACCTTAGGCCCCTCTGCTTTCCAGCTGGTTGAGATTGAAGGTTGTCAATTAATCACACCACACAGACAACCCCCTCACACGTGCACACTCATTCACTGTCCGGGGGGAGGTACAAATGCTCACTGCCAGCAGCTGGCAGGAGGTACATGTGCTGTGACCTGTGGTCCCACTCCAGTCACTAGGACTCAGCCTTTCAATCACAGCAGTCTCCCAGTAGCTGGTTTTCAAGACAAATGAGTTTCCCCGGATCTGGTTGAGAATGGAGGGCCATGGCACGGAATCTTCTTGGTCCTCCTAAGGCTCTTCTTGCCCACAGATAGGATTGGGTGTGGAGAGTAGGCTGTCAGGACCCACACTGAGGACAGCAGCTGTGATGATGGGGAGCTCAATTCTGCTGGATCCAGCAGGGCTGCTGGAGAGGCCTGGACTGGGAGCAGAAGTGCTCCCATGGGAGTCTGCAGTTTTCTTTACCTTTACTTGGTCTATATGGTGGTGTTGTCTTCCCACTCATCATTTATTAGCAGCTTCTTTAAACAAACGCTCTTCTTTTTGCTGTTTCATATTTCTGCCATTTTTCATGTTACTGTCCTCCCTAGGAGGTCAGGGCTGGCTATCAGCATGCACAGATACAYTGGTGTGTCACATACATAGACCTTACAGCACATTATACTCTTCCCCCTGGACCATGAACTTCAGCAGGATAGTGTTGCAGCACAGCTGAGCCAGCCTGCGTGGAGTTCTGTGGATGTGACTATGTCTTCTTCAGGGCTTTAAACAGCCTATTCACTGTGGACAGAATGAGGGAAGGAAGGAGAAAGAGAACCTCAAAGACACAAAATTCTGTAGTGCCTAGGCTGTAGTTATTCAGTGGAAATCCCAYCTAAGAAAAAAGGCAAAAACATTTCAGAGAACAGTCAGCCCAGAAATGCTTGGATTTTGCAACAAATTTTATTATTACCTTTGTGGTAAAGAACAGGGATAAAAATAAAATACTAAGAGTTTCCAAAAGCTGGAAATGCCATTTGAAGGTCTGTGTACTAAGGAAGAGATGGATGTGGTTTTGTGTAAACAAGGTTTCCATGCTTGAGTATATGTGCATGCTACTTTTCCAGTGTGCCTGTCCATCCTCCTTTGAACTCACCTGATTCCAGCAGCTGCAGTGAGCCCCTGGTGACACAGCCATCCCCACCTTCCCAATGCCTGCTGCAAGATGCTAACAGTAAGGGTAATGTATCACAGACAGACCAGGTGATTGAGCAAAAGGTGCACAGGAATCCTGTGGTGATGTGAAGGCCTGAACACAGGTTTCTGTTCCCCTGCCTCCATACAGAACACCCCTCATTCTCAACCTGCCTTCAGGAGTGCCCAGGTATTTCTAAGAAGAGTCTAAGAAAATTAGCTTTCTCTTCTGGCTGTTTACTTCAGCTTGGAAAGCAGRCGTGCTGGTTAACATGGAATTGTTACCTGAACCTGCCTCCAGGCTCTCTAGAATTCACGCCCGGTGCTGCCAGAGCCAGGGTATTTCCAGCACAAAGCTGACCAAGTATTGTTGCTCTTTCTCTCTCCTGTGTGTGACCCTCTTTCAGAACATTGTCATCGCTGGTAAATTAGACTGTAAGTTTTGCAAGCAAAGTGGAAGACCTGTTAACTGAGACTTCTCAGCTTTGCCCTCTCTGAACTTTCCTTGACCTGCCTGTAGCTTTATGTTGCTTCTCTTGGCTGTGGCAGCAATTCCTCCAGCTGATCTGGTTCCTGTGCCTGATCTGATTTACTTTTGCTTCTCTTTGTGTGGTTCGACCATAGTGTTTGCATAGACAGCGATGACAAGCTGCTACTCCACGTGCAATGAGATTTGCTCAGCAGCAGCTTGATGACAAAGTGCTGACAACTCCAGCCATGGCAGGACCGCAGAGGCCTTGAGAAGGACACAGGATGTGGCACAGAGGAGCACAGCTTGCCCATGGTCAGCTAAAGCGTGAACCTAGAGCTGGACACACTGGGTTCAGGGGTAGTGAACAGAAAAAGGAGAGAACATACTGAGATGGCCCAAGGTGTATTAAATGTGGGTGTAACATGGAGCTGCAGAGCACTGTAGAAGACAGCAGTATCTCAGCAACATATAAAAATTATCCCAAGTGATACTAGAGGGACAAAGAAGAATCTATAACGTGAACATTCTGGGTTACTGACAGCTCCCAGTAACTTCCCCCCTGACCTCCACCAGTATGGAATTTCTAGAATACATGGGACCAGTAGAATGGTGAGCACAGAATCAAGGAAAGGGGTTAAATGAAGCAGATTCTGTGTGTGTGTGTGTCTGTCTGCATCTATGTGTGTCTGTGTCTATGCGTGTCTGCGTCTGTGACAATTTCAGAGCAGTACTCAAGCTACATTGCTGTTCCTTCATTTTTGCAACAATTTGAGATAAATAAAACTGAAAAATTTATCAATATTTTAATCATACTAACAACAAAATTCTGGCTTTACTTCTTCCTTGACATGCTTCCTTGTTGACCATAAACAGTGTTTTTAGTGTAACGATGGGCAAGAGAAAATTCAGAAGGTTTCTATTTCACATCCATGCACAATGCATTGCAAGAGACTGTGTGCTCCATCACAGGAAATACTGGAAATACAGAAGGTCTTTTTTCTGTGTCCTACTACTACCACTGCTGTTAATGCATTCTTTGCCCCTGAAGAGCAAAATGCATCCAGATGATTCTGTTAGCTATTTTAAGATTTTCTTCTGCATGCTTTCTGAAAAACACAAAAAGTTGGAAGAAAGAGCAGGTTGGGAGGGTTGGTTGTAATACCAGGGAAGTAAGTGCTTAGTTGTTTTCATGACAGTTGGGGTTTTTTCAGTTCGTTAATTATTTTCAGTGTATGCATTAGAAAATCTRTCCATAGATTTTTCAGAACCTTGTTGAGCGACAGTGGATATTCCCAGAGAGTAAACACCAGATAAAGATGCACTTTAGTGTTAGAGTCAAGCCACAAGAATTGCTTCAAGCTTCTTTTCCCTCCAATCTTCCACGTCCCTGAACTGCTCATAGCCCTGCGGTGAACTTCAACTCTGCMCAGTGCAATCTGCTTCCCCAGATGTGTCACTGAACAGATAGCAGTCCCTGTCAGAAAGAGTCCTCTGTGAAATGTGCTGTCAGGGGAAGTTTTCCAAAAGCCCCAAGAATAAAAATGTCCCTTCTCAATGTGACTTTAAAAATGTTGACAGATGGCTGAGTTTTCCATCTTCCTTCCCTCCCTCCCACGTTTAGTTCAGAAGAGCCCGGCCTACATGAATCCAAAGCACACTGTGAAATATTCTTCAACTTGCCATTTGTGTTTCTGCCAGGAGGAAGCCAAAAACAGTGAAACCAGAATGCCAAAGGACTTCCTACCAATTGCGTGAGCCTCCCTCAACTTAGTGCAGCTATTTACATATCCCAGTCTTTCCTCACTATCCATTAGGATTTAGAAGGTTTGCACCATGCCTCCAGGAAACTTCCAAGCAAAGCGTAAGACTGAAGTAAGTTTAATAGTCCTTCTAGCAGAAAGAGGAAGGTTTGTCTTTTCCTAGATCTAACTCTGATAGATCTTCCCGATATGAAAACACATTGTCTCTGGAAAAGAATCAGTAAGATAATAACCCAAGACAGGCTGTAGTGCTCACATCCTCAGTGAYAGGTTATCAGCCCGGGGTGCAGAAGTGATGTAAGGAGAAGGAGAAGAGTGAGAACTTATTACGCTRCTATTAATTGCAGAAATTTCATCTTCTCCCAAATGACACCAAAAATCAGGATCTCCATAAGGGATAGCACATACAAAGCTGATAATAGCGCAAATGCCAAAAAACTCCATAGAACCAAGACAATCCCATCTCAAATCCACAGCTTAGACACTTTTGTTTTGCTTGGCTCTTTGCTCTGCAGTGCTAGCCTTCTGACTGTCAACAGAGAATATATAGGTTTTTGAGCTTGGCCAAAAGCATGATGAGAAYAGATTTACATGAGGAGCACACTGTTTATTGACTGATGGAATTACTCTTCCCTTTTGCTACACAGTCACATAACAAAGCAATACTGAGATAGTACAGTTAAAGTACTGTTGGAACAAAAGAAGACAAAGGAAATTTTTTTCAAAGTGGTACTGACATTTTTTAGGATATAATCAAAATTTCCCTGTGGGGTTTTCAATATTATGGGATAAAGACATACTTTGGCACCAATTTGTTCATTTAGTTCTTCCTTCAAGAAAACACAGGAAAATGCTGACATGCCTTAGTTCATGAATCACTTAGTAAATCTCCGTGGATTACACTTGTATCAAGTCCCACAGGCCATTTGTGGTGTGCACTATTACACAACTTTGGTGTCACATCTTATAGCATCACAGCCAATCATGSTGCAGCATGAAGCAGTGTTATGGCAGTGGTGATGTTGTTGAWAAGAAATCAAGCTGCTATCTGGGCAGCAACTATAGCAGGCAGTCCACTTCTGCAAACAAATCTGACAGACATGTCATTTTGTCGGGATAATGGCACAGACTTCCCACGTAGMGTAAATGATCTATGGAAGAGATTTCCATGGATGTAAAATTACTCTGCCCCTCAGTCCTTGTTTCCACATCTGTCTGATGCTACCTTCCTTCTGCCAATATGTATATAYATGTACATGTATATATATATAAATATATATGCTCTTTCTATAGACAGGTTGCCATTCTAATAGATCATGGCATGAATTCTGTAAGAAAATCCAGTCTCTGCACAGCTCTGTGACATTCACCAGGGCCTAAAAGAGAATTCATCACAGTTAAAATCTAGGCAAAACAAAGGGAGCTTTGGGTCATGAGAATTTAAAAAAAAAAGGAAAGAGCCATTCCAGCAGCCCATGCCGGTCTTCACATCTTCACATCAAATGGCTGGGCAGTGCCACTTTCTATCAGAATTGACAGCATCCCAGCAGCTGTACAATCAGACAAACAAGCAAACGGGACGGGCCATGTTTGAAAAGAAATATTCCCAGGGATATGTATTTGGCTGTGTCTAGTGCCTTCATCACCAGACAAGTTCCATAAATGCCATTATATTAAAAATTTCTGCAATATTCAGGCAGTTCTTTCTCCCTCTCTCTATATATGCATATGTGTTTTTATTAAGTGTTTTATGTCAGCTATACTAACTCCAGTTTGTTGTTTACTTTGTATTTAAATGTARACATGTTTAAGGTGAAACTCTTTCTGATTTTAGTTTTGTTGTGCAAAAACTTGCTCAAGGTCCTTTGAAAGTGTTGCTGCAGCACAGTAAGCTGGACATTGTGGAAGTGATAAATAGCAAAGCACTGGAAAAGCAATAGAAGCCTAAGAACTCCCAGCAGTAGACAGTATTCCTTACCTGACAATTAAACTCACATCACTCATTAGATTTTTCACCTGAAGTAACCATGCACAAACTCTTCATGCCATCCCAGTCCAAAACCTGTTGTTTACAAATAGAAGTAAAAAGCCATTCTAAGGTGACTATCCATGTTCTCTTACAGACAGCACTACCAATGTGGTAAGCTATGCCCATGTGCCCCTGGGGCTGTGGAATGAGGGAAAACGGAATCAGGTTGGCTGCTCAACAAAGGGCCCATGTGATAATGCCAGTTTTTTTWAACCGTGAATAGGCTCCTTTTCTCCAGCCTGCAGAGAAGCATGGAGCAACTTACAAGTGGGAAAGTAATGGTAGAGTCCAGCTCTCCAAGTACAGTGCCACATGCCAAAAGCAGGCTCTGAAATGGCAGTGAGGTAGTCACTCTACTATTTACTCATCCTACTCTCTTCACCCAGTGCTGAAGAGCATTATCAGTCTGGCATTGAGTTTGATCAGCAGAGCTACTTCAAACAATGTTAAATCCATATAAATATGTGGASTGTGTGTATGTATAAATATATACATATGTGTATATATATATATCTATTTGCACTTAAGCAAAACGGATTAAAACTGCAATAAACAACAATGATGTATCTCCACACATTCATTGTTTAATTACTTGACAAGATTAATTTTTAAACTTTCTGGGCTTTATTGGACTGTTCTTGCTCTATCATCAGACTGCTAATGCAGAGTGGAAAAATGGACCCAAGAGACACCCTGCAAGGCAAATACAAACATGCAGCAGTRTATCTCATGTCATACTAGGCATAAACAAGAGGTTTACTTCTCTAGATTGTACCATTTTSTAGAATGTAATCTGAAAAAAAAAACTATGAAAGCACTTACCAGGACAAGAGATTCCTGCCCCTTCACATTACCCCAAGCTGAAGTATAGTGTTGCAACAGTGAAAAAATACCTGTGTGTCAGTTGTGKTTTAAGCCCAGACACCAAAGCACCACGCAGCCACTTGTTCAGACAGCGAGTTGTGGGAGAATAAAAGTGAGAAAACTCGGACCTTCCAATAAAGGCAATTTAATAGGGAAASAAAAGCCACAAACGCAAGCAAAGCAAAACAAGGAATTCCTTTACTGCTTCCCATGAGCAGGCAGCTGTTCAGCCATCTCCAGGACAGCAGGGCCTCCTCACAGTGACTTGGCAAGATAAACACCATCACTCCAAACACCCCTCTTTCCTCCTTTCCTCTTCCCCTCAGAYTGAAACACTGAGCAGAATGTCAAACAGTCTGGAACATATCTTCGGTCAATTTGGGTCACCTGCCCTGGCTATGTCTCCTCCCACCCTCCCATATACCTCCAACTTCCTCACCAGCTTGGCAGTACAAAAAGCAGAAATGGCCTTGGTTCTTTGTAAGGCTTGCTCAGCAATAACAAAAACATCTCTCTATTATCAACCCTGTCTTCAGCACAAATCCAAAATTTAGCCCATACTATACACGTGGAGAAAATTAACTCTAGTCCAGACAAACCCAGAACAAAGTCTCAGGCAATGCCTGTGTTCTGCCTATCACGGTGAATAAGAATACAGGAATTGAAAAAAAAAGGAAGAAACTTTCACTGTGGTGATSATCTGTCCCTCAGGTGTCCCTTGGTGTATTTCCAGATGGGTGATTTTGAAAACCACGGACAAAACTCACAGCCACATTTGTGCTTTTCCGGGAGGTTTTGGATTTTTTTTCTTATAGCCTCCACACACCGGTACCAACCTGGTCTAGAAACTGTTTGGAAAACTTGAGGGATTATCTAAAAGTCAAAGTTTATTCTTTGTGATTTGGYTATCTGTTCATAGAGAAACATTTCCAATGCATGCAGCTTGGTCRTAACTGCAGTGCCAGCCTTTATAGTTGCTTCTGTTTCTCTATGCAGACTCTTCCAYGTGTCGCCTTCCTACCCCAATACACTCATGAAAAGCAGCAGCTATGGATGAGAGAGAGGATGCAGAAATCCTTAGAATAGTAGTAGGAAATGCAGAGCATGTAGAACCAACAATTGTCCTACAAGGCAATAAAGAGGAAAGAACTGAGTCTAAGAGAGCAGTTTGGAGAGCACTGGGGCAGTCAAGCCACAGGAACAAAAGGGAAAAGGACAGATCCTGACACTCCAGCCAGAGACCTATGCTCTTGAAACAAACAGGAAAAGATGGGGACTGTGCTGACATTAGCAGGATGCTGCAGCAAACCATGTTGCTTMACATTGATTGTCCTTGCTTTCTTCTAGTAAGAAGATTGCAGCAGATCTGTTTTTCTCTATCTAATGTTACCATTCAACCTGATATTCCCCCTGCCTCCAGGCTCTGTATCTCCTCTGAAATAATATCTCCATTTCTGTGGCAGAGCTGTACAGGTRTGTGCCAGTCAAAAGGCACCTATTTATTCCTGAGATGGGTAGTTACAGAAACAGTAGTACAAACTATATTCCTGTATGTGTATTTATTACACTTCATTTTGCCTTTTAATAAAGAATAAAATAGTGCAAAGTTGCTTGCTCCAAGAATCCAGAACACTCTCACATATCTTGACAGTCCATGTGSAAATATGGGACTCTTCAGGCTTTCCTGGTGGTTTTGCTCCACTGTTTTCAACTGTTGCTGAAATCCAAACCTTCCTATATTTGCCAAAACTATGATCACCAGGAAAGTCAAGGCAGAGTTTCAACAGAGCAGAGAAGAGATAAAGTTGATCCAAAAGGATGCACACAAAAAGGAGATTTGCTCCTGAGTAGAGAKGCAGAAGTCAGCACATATTACCTCACCATGCAGCCAAAGCAATACTTTTGAGAAGGCCACTTCTCCCCTCTCTGTCTTGCTTGTCCTAACACTAGCTGAGTCTATTTGTTATTACTGGTATTACATTGGATCTTATTAATCTCCATACCACAGTAAAATATGAAAAAAAGGCTCTGATCATATTACAGGACAATGGGGCGTATGAAATGAGCATGTGCTGAAAACTGAACTACTTGTACCCATCATTCCTATGCCTTCCAGAGGTCGTCCCAGTTTTAAATCTAACATTGAAGATCACAGAGGCCTTTTCCAACCTAGAAGCTTCTATGATCCCATGACCACTGAAAGAACAGCCTCCAAGGATTGTGTGGTTTGGGTGTCTGGTATATGCAAGCTTACCTAAAAAGTACTCAATTTAAAAAACCAAATCTCCTGACAGATACTAATTTTCCTTGACTTTTCTGAGAGTAAGGAGAGAAGCCTGACACTTCTCTGCACCACAACACAAATTAACTCAGCTGCCATCAACAAATGCAGCCCCATTTCCCCCCAGATCAGTCCTGACATCTCTGCCTCACCGACATGCAGGAGAGAGTTTAATTCAATTCACCCACAAAGGCCAATAGTGGCAAGCTCTCTGAACACTTTACAATGCTCCCTCAGAAGCACCAGAGTGAAACTTTGCAGTCAAGCRTTCAGTAAAGAAAACTTAGCTGTGAGCTGTGAACAGCTTCTGTAAGTGATTGATACCTTCACTGCAGAACAAACTAAAGCTTTCCCAGTGATTGTCAGGGCACACCTGAAAATATTGGACTCCATGTCCAAGCAGGAGCAGAGCCACTCTGTTACTGCAGTCCTGAACTGTAACATAGAGAAGGAGAAACAGCAGGGAAGCTCTACAGAGAACACAGCACAACTCAGCACTTCTCTTATTCTTATACCATCTCATATTGCTTCCCAGACAAAATGGATCAGATTGAAATGTGAGTGAATGCTGTCTGTCTTGARCTACCATTACACAATAAAACATTACAAGGCAAGAGACTAAATTRGAGCAAATTGCAGCAAATCTATTTTTATCGGGAAGGACTGCCTCATCTCTAATGCCAAATAAGTCTTGCTCAGATTTCAAGCCTTCTTCAGACCTCCTTCTACAATTCAGTTACATTCTAGTCAAGAAATGGTGATTTCAGGCTGTTGTGTTAAAGCATTRGCTCATAAATAGTTAAAATATTATTATGCTTTATAAAAGTTACATATTAACAATTAAAATGTGGCTTAATATTATTTAAATATCTGAGAAACTATAAATGAATACAATTTAAATRGAATATCCTTCCAGAAGACCCAAGAAGTATTCATCTATTTAAATATACAAAAAATATACATGCAAGCGTGTCTTACTTCCAGTAGCTGAGGAAACCTTGGTTTTTGTAAATAGATGCCTTGGAACTGGCTGACATCCATTGAGTTTATTTATCATGAAGAACTGAGTTTGAGACACTGTCTCCTAACCAGACAATGTAGCATTATAGCACCTTTTAGGCTGGAAAACAGCCTTAAGACCACCAAGTTCAAAAGGACATCATGGAATCCTCACACCAGTTTACTATAGTATTCTCATTTTTTTTATAYTTATGACTAAGATACAAATATTCAAGCTTTTTGGAAAATTTGAGTGGAACCGTTTTTCTGATAGGTGAATGTACCACGGAAGAAAAAAGACCGTGACTGAGGTAACATAAATAAATGTAGGAACACTGGCTGTCTAAAATTAACCACTCTATAAAGGAGACTGTTCATTTGTTAAGTGACAATTAACAGGGTCCACCTACGTCTGGTGTGGTACAGTCTTCAAGCCAAAGACCCTGCATTCTGGAGTGGGAAGACAAAATAGGGTTGGATGGCAGGAGCTCATCTGAAATTGAAGATACTCAGAAGTCTTTGGCACAACCAAAATCTTGGAAGCCCCATTTCAGTGTTCTGGTCAGCTGTGGTGCTGTTTGAGTTAGACCAGAGTTTTCTCTCTCTCCTGGGGTYCTCTGGTTCATATCAGCTGGGTCATCAGAAACTAGTGAGGACAAAGCTCAAAGACTGTGATGCAAAACTGCAAACATAGACCAACATCCTAGGGTGTCATACACAGGCGAAGCACTGAACAGGTGCAAAAACTGATTTGATTCACATAGTTTTAAATGTAATTGTGTTCATCTGACCTAACCTGTATTCTAATTCAGACCCAGTCATTCATCATACCATTTTTGGAGAGAACTTACTATTTTTAGATAGTCCAAACTATTTTTAGGAGTCCAAATCACATGGCCAGTTTTCAGATATCCACCTGAGAACAGTAACAATTCCTTGCTTACAGTGTCCACTAGAAGTCTGGATGGAGACATGTACATCCAGCCAAACAAGTTTGCATTACCCATTGTAGCAATGGAAGGCATCTGATTTTAATGGGAGCACCAGTTCTAAGAATTCTGAGAATAAAGTCCTCTATTTCTGACAGAAYACTGTCTACATATAGCACTAATGACTGATCTATAGTCCTGCATTTAGGAGCAATGGTGTGGCTGCTTTCAGGGTTGAGAACAGACAAGGAGAAGATTTGGGCTGTTCTCAAACTAGTCTGTATTGTTCAATAATTGTATGGATGAAAACAGCTGAAAAGGGATGATGCAGAAATATAACACTAATGAGCTTTATTAGTAGGGAATAATAATAATAAAGAGAAATCAAGCAAATTTTCCCAGTGTAGGGAAGAGCTTTAGGTGCAGATAAACATATCGACAACTCTGGGATTAGGTCAGACAGGAAAACTATGCTGCAGAAATAGATCACTGTAAATGAAGGTTGACCGGCTGTCATTTCTACCAAAATTTCTCTGAAAAAGAAACATCTCCAAAGTAGAGACTTTTGGCACAAAGTGGAAAGGTATCTTACACAAGGATCTTTATATATTTCTATTTCTTTGCATAAGTGTCTGCACCCATGGTCTGAAACAACATACCCAAACAATAGACCCCCAGACTAATCTGGAATCCACCGCTTATCAGATTCCTCGCATTCCAGATGCAGTGCTTTTCCAGATTTGTTAAGGTTGTTGTGTCTGATGATAAATGGGAACCCTTCTGTGTCCTTTCTAGGCTTCTGAAACCTTTTTATGAACCTATCAAATCACAAGCTCTACCAAGAAACTGCAGTACARCAACACTGCATGAAGGAAAAGAAGGCACCCAGGTTGTCACCTGGCCTGTAGTCAAGCCAATAGTAGAACACAGTGAATAGAGGAGCACTTTTAAAGGAGAAGAAGGAACCATGCACAATTTGTGCTTTTGTCAAACATACCTCTAGGCTGGCTGAATTGTTGTCTTTCCCTAATCACTTGTTTTCCTAGTTTTAATACACTAGTGTTCCTTTGTCTGGATTTCAACGAAGCATTGAGCAGATATGAAACTTTCACTTAAGACAGAGACAACAAGAATTACTCCAAAGAACTTTCAGGAGAGAAGCCCAGGAGACAACTGGCAAAATAAGGATAAGGGCAAATAGCACCAAAACTTGAAGAGTACGTAAGACCTGAGTCAACTTCAGGGAAATTATGTACACCACACCAGTGCCGTTTTGTGGCACAAGGTTTCCAACATAAACAAGTTCGTTCCRTATCTGGGAAAAGATGGTGAGGGGATGATAACTTTCTTGATTTCTGGTGTCCAGTCAAGACTTTTTTTCTAACCATTTTATTTGCTACTCATAGTGACTCAGATTTGAGCACCTTGCTTTCATCTAACTGAGGGAAACACTTTATTAAAAGTTTAAGGCAACCTTCTTTGAAACATCTATCCTTTTATCAAGTTTGCTGAAATCAGCTGACAAGTTCAAAATTTTCAAAGGGAACAGAAATATTAGTATAGTTTTTCTGCACATCTCCATACATTATTTCATCACCTTTCTCCTCTAGAAAGCCTGACTTAAAATATTCATGTTTATATAAATGATGTACTAAATTATCTCTAATGTAGCATGCAATGTATTTAATTATGATTAAATATTAATATAATTTTTAAAAGAATCACATTAAAAATAGCATCTGAAGTAGCGAAAGGTTGCCACAAAACAACATTCTGTGTTGCTACTGAACATTAAGAGCTGTCATRTATTAAGCCTCTCTGCTAGCAAGCCTTTTCTTTGATATTAAATTTGGGAACTCTCTTTGCTGAAGGTCAATGGAAAAGAAGGTTGTGTGAGCTGGCCTGGATATCTTCTCTGCTGTTGGCTATCTTCCTGGATATCTTATCTGCTCTTGACAACTCTTCTGTTGGATATCTTCCTGCAAGATTGACTCTGTCTTACTTGATGGCAAACACATGAAGGAYAGAGAAAAGCCTGAGTACCATTGAAAATAGATCTTCCGACGCCTAGCACCAAGTCACCAAATTTGCAGAACCCTTGTGCTGAGGGAGGACACAAGCAGCACCTGTGCTGATTGTCTCAGGCTTTGCATAAGATTCCTGTCCTCACACACAGCATTAAAAAAATTAAACTACAAACCTAGCTACACACAAGCTGTATTGACTGCACAGCCTGTGCCAAGCAGAGGACAGATGTTAAACTCTGTTTTGCTAGCTGAAGAAAATCCTCTGTATCTGTACAGCATGGCAGACGCACAAAAGCTTTTCTCCAAGAGGTGTCTAAACACTGCAAACCTAAGCCCAAATCAATATTATCTACAGCAGGGTGCATCAACTACAGCATAGGCACAACTGAGAATAAAGAGAGGAAAATGGAGGTGGAGGGAAAGGTAGTGAAGCCTGGCAGCCAAATAATTCCTCTCTTTCCCAGGTTACTAGCCTAGGATACCTACTTTACTGCATTCTCTCTAGTTARAAATCACTATTTAGGACAATATTAAAAAAGTAAGAATTAACAAACATCTGAGTCCAAACATGAAAACCAAGTGTGTCTTTCAAGCATTTAAAAAAAAAAAAAAGAGGAGAAAAAAAAAGATAAAAAACTGGTTGTCTCTTTTTCTTTGCTGAAAGRGCAGACTCCTAAAAACATAATCTGTAACTTGGACATTCAGCAGTTTCTCTGGTTCAGTGGGCTAATCAGAAGACCTCACTGTCCAGTTGAGGTAAAAGGAACACTATTCAAATAAAATGGGTAAAATATTTTCACAGGCATGAAATTGCCCTGTACCATGGGAACCAAATGTTGCAGAAAGTACCTGTCTTGCTTTTGAAACAAGTGACATTATCAGAGACAGGAAAAGTAGGCATCTTGTGGGGTGTTCAGCTTTACCTACAGACTTTATTTCTTTTCCTGGTGTACTCCTTTGCTTTCTGGCTCTATTCTCTYTTATCCTCCAATCCCTCTCCTGTCCTGTTCCTTTTCAAAAGAGGAAGCAGCTGTTAATAATAGAATTACAGAATCAATAKATTCGCACAGTGGTTTGGGCTGTCAGGGACGTTAAAGATAATTTCCCACCCCCTTTCATGGGCAGGGTTGTTATCCACCAGTTCAGGTTGGCCAGGACTCCATCCAACCTGGTCTTGAGCACTATGAGGGATGGAGCATCCACAGCTTCTCTGAACAACCTGTTGCTATGTCTCACCACCCTCTCAGTACAGACTTTCCCCCTAATATCTGATTTAAAGTTGTCCTCTTCCAGTTAGAGCCATTTCCCCTTGTCCTGTCACTACTTTATGAAAAATTCCTCTATTTTTTTTAGCCCCATTTAAATGTAGGAGGGTCACAATGAGGTCAACCCTCCCCAAATCTTCTCCAAGCTGAAACAACCCCAACTCTCCCAGCCTGTCCTCAYTGAGGAGACTCCATCCCTCTAATCATGTTCAGGGACCTTCTCTGGACCTGCGCCAAGAGGCCCATGTTTTTCCTGTGCTGACAACCCCAGGGCTGGATGCATTACCCCAGGTGGGGTCTCATAATACCAAAATAGAGTGGGACAGAATTCCCCCCCTCACCCTGCTGGCCACATTGCTTGGTGCAGCCCAGGATAAGGTTGGACTTGTGGACTGCAAGTGCTCATGGCCAGGTCATGTCCAACCTCTCACCCACAAGAACCCACAAGTCCTTCTCTACAGGGCTGGTCTCGGTGAGTCCATCTCTCAGTCTGCATTTACATCTAGGATTGCCCCAGCCAAGGTGCAGCACTTGGCACTGGGGCTAGTTGAACTTCATGAAGTTCATAGCCCYAATCCTCAAGTTCATCCAAGTCCCTCTGGAAGACATCCCATCCTTCTGTTGTGTCAGCTGCACTGCTCAGYTTTGTGTCATCTCTAGCCTGCTGGGGATGCACTCAATCCCACTATCTGTGACACTGATGAGGACATTGAAGAGCACCAGTCCCAGCAGAGAGCCCTGACGGACATCACTTGTCACCAGCTTCCACCTGGACACAGAACCACAACCCTCCGGTTGCATTCATCCAGCCAATTCCTTATCCACTGAATAGTCCATCTATCAAATCCATGTCTCTCCAGTTTGGACATCAGGATGTGATTGAGACCGTATCAAAATCCTCACAGAAATCTAGGTAGGTGACATCCATTGGTCTTGTCTTGTTGACCATTGCCATCACTCCATCACAGAAGGTCTCCAGATCGGTCAGGCACAATTTGCCCTTATTAAAGAAAGCTATGCTCAGTGTCTCAGGTGACCCCCTACTCCTGCATGTGCATTGACATTGATTGCATGAGGATCTGCTCCACCAATTTCCCAGGCACAGAGGTGAGGCTCCCTGGTCTGTAGTTCCCTGGGTCTTCCCTTCTCCCCTTTCTAAAATAAGRGCGATATTTCCCTTTTTTCAGTCACTARGGACTTCRCCTGACCACTGTGACTTTTCAAATACTGTGTAGAATGTTTTGGTAGGAATATCAGCCAGTTCTCTCAGGACCCTGGGATGTATGTTTTCAGACCCCATAGACTTGTGCCTATTCGGTTTCAACAGGTGGTGTTGAACCTGTTCTTCGCTTGCACTGGGAGGGACTTCATTTCCTCAATCCCCATCCAGAGATTCAGGGACTTGAGAGAAGTGGGAAGCCTGACTGCCAGTGAAGACTGAGGCAAAGAACTCATTGGGTGCCTCTGCCTTCTCCAAATCCTTTGTTACCTGTTCTCCCTTTTCATTTATCAGGAGTACACTCTCTCTGCCTTTCTTTTCTGACTCATTTACATATATAGTTTCTTTTTGTTATGCTTTACATCCCTTGCCAAATTCTGTTCCATTTATGTCTTAGCTTTGCTGATCCCATCCCTATACATCTGAACTGTATCCCTGTACTCTCCCTAGGCCACATGTCCCTGGTTCTACTCTCTCTGTATTTCCAGCTCATTGGAAACCTCTTCCTATAATAGGAACTTCTGGGGACTTGAATAAGCCAATAATTAATAAATAATAATTATGCACAAAGCACATAACCATGGTAGCCAGGTTCACATTAGCATTTCCCAGCTTTCAAGTGCCCAGCCATGCAACATTTATACACTTTTAACACTGGYTTTTGAAATAGTTTATGAAGCACTTAGCACATAAAAAGCCCCTGTTTAAATGGCACATATTTATTATTAACAGTAACAATGCAGGTGCAACAGCAGGCAACCACGATTGCCTTCTTGAGATTAAAACAAAACCAAAAAAGCATTTGAAGCTCTGGCTCCAACAGAGATAAATATAAGCCCTTCGGTGACAAGTTCTTGGCTCAACATTTTAAAAAAGTATAGGAAAGCCAGAGTGGCATGRGAAATAGTTATGCATGGAGGAGATGCTGGCTAATGTCCTGTACATTTGGGACACTTGATGATCCATGATAATGAAAGCTTTATAATGCCTAAATGGGAAACAAAGTTTCTAAGTCCCCGTGCACTGTGAAATAAACCCGACCKGGACGGTGTATTTCAGCTGACACAAGTAAAATTGGCAAAAAGGTAGCAGCAAGAGATACTCTAGCACAAACTAACAAGCTTCCTACTAATCCAGTCAACATGTCGGCTTCTTCCCTTACTCCCAGAAAGCAATATGTGAGAGATGTCTATAATAGAGACTCAAGAAAAATGTCTCTCTCCTCTTAGTCTGCTCAACAGGGRAAAGTGTGTCATCCCCTACACTTTCATCCAGTCCTTTCTCATAGCCCCAGCCATGTGCTGAAGACAAACAGATAAAGAAGAGCTCAGGTATCTATACACCACCCCACCACATGCTGGCCAAGAAAAGGACAAAGCTGGCTTATGCTCCCCTTGCCAATCCTTGTATCACATCCAAGAAACCTTAGGAAAAATAACACAAAGGCAGCAAATGTCCTCAGTGCTCGACTGCTGGGCAAGGCAATGACAAAAATCCCTTATGTGAAGAGCTGAAAGGAAATGAGCAGGGACACCACCATGTGCCACACAGCTGCTGGAGCAGCAGGCCAGCTGAGAGGTTGTGGCTCAGGGCTAGGATGGAACCACAGGGTCACACAGCTAGAAACATTACTGGTCACCTGGCATCAGACAGTTTCATCCCCTTCCARGGGGCTAGAGATCAAATCTATTATATAATGGCTTCATTTAGCAAGCCACAACTACACAAGCTCTGAGAGAAKAGAGGGGAACTTGTTTCATCAAATGCCATTCTACTTTGAAGACCTGTTCTGTCCTACCCTTCTTCAGAAACTGCTCCCACAAAAGCCCTTCAGACTCCAGTTTCAGAGAGCATGTAGTTAGGTCCTGAGGACAATGAAGTGAATATTAAAAGTGTTCATCCCTGGGTTTCTGACTAATTTCCTACATCTGTGCTTCTCCGAATCAGTCTTCAAATTAGAAGGAWACATCTATAATTTCCTGCCCTTCTTTCCTCTGAATATCTAAATTCAGACTCATGGGCTTATATCTTTTCCTCTCTGCACTGGCATAGGTACTAATGTGACTGCTGACTGGTGGCGTGCTGCACACTGCATCTGCACCTCCCTCAAGCCAAAAATCACCAGCAGTATTTCCATGGCTCCAGACTGATTTGAGGCTTTCCAGTTAAAAACAGACTGGCAACTGTAAACAAATGGATGACAAAACTCCTTCTAGAACTTCAGATAACAGCTTCTCTTAGTGCCCTGGCAGTAAAAGCTGGCCAACAATCACACTTGYGGGGGGACTCAGAGAAGGAGTATAGATTGAGTTATGCATCATCTCCTTCTCTGAAGCTCCGTGGGGATGAAAGGGAGTAAAAAAAGATCCAACACTACTTCCACCATCTAGATGGGTATAGTAGGTTCTGTAATAAGCTGGCAAAAGATACATGAACACTTAYGGGCTTGTATTGATTACTTACATGGGATTTAAGGCCTCAGCTGGAAACAATCACAGACCATCACAACCACTAATAGTGCAAACACATGAAGAATCCAACCCCAAGCTCACAGAAGTCAGACAGATTTTTTCTAATGACTTCCAAATMCTCAGAAATTTTAAAGAAAAAATAATTCTGATAACTCATTTGCTAACAGTTAGCTATAACTTACTGTGTAAGACATCTATATAGTTCAATACAAACAGCTAATATAGCTACTACAGTAGCCCAGTAATAGCTATATAGCTACTACATCAGTTCCCATGTATTCTCTCTATAGGTGGACTTCAGTGATGAAGCTTCCTGGCTTTATAAACAAAAACTGTAACAGCCTTACCAAAGAGTGCTAACTCAGGTCATCTTAGCTGTCAATGCTGTTGCATAAATTTCAGCAGCATGAAGGGATTTAGCATACAAAGGGCAGTGTTGAACAGCAGTGAATTAAGTCAAGCAGTAATATTTCTCAAAAGAACTAGATTGTAGGTCAGGTATCTTCTAGCATTTTATTAATGAGCTAGAAGATAAGGGTCAGCCATGTGCTATTTAAATTCATAGAAACATTCTACTGGGAAGTGTTAACACCATCTCTGGGATATCAGAAGTGGTATGAAAGACAGGGGAAAAAATTGCATGGTTCACTTGAAAATTGTCACATTCGTGCATCTCATAAAAAAATCCAGTTCTTCCGTGAACAAAGAAGATTTTCTTGGGGGCACATAACTAACAAGTAATACTTAGTCCTTACTCCTCCCTACAAAATGAGCTTTTGTGGGGTTTAAATATCATTATTATACTTAATTTGCACCTTGAGAAACATTCAAACATGATTTCAGCTAGGATAGAGTTGGTTTTCTTAGAARCTGGTACAGTGCTGTATTTTGGACTTTCTATGAGAATAATGTTGATAACACACTGACACTGATGTCTTAGCAGTTAGTAAGCAGGGCTTACTCTAAGTCAAGGATATTTCAGTTTCAGGTGCGCCAGAGGCTGTGAGGGAAGACAGCCAGGACATCTGATCTGAACTTACCAAAGTGGTATTCCATACTACAAAACATCATGCTCAGCATATGAAGCTGGGAGAAGAGGGAACATTCAAAGTATTAGCATTTTTCTTCCCAATAAGCATTACACATGATAGAGCCCTGCTTTCCTAGAAATGGTTGAACACCTGCCTGACAGTAGGAAGTGGTAAATGAATTCCTTCTTTTGCTTTTCTTGTATGTGTGACTTTTGCTTTCCCTAATAAACTGCCTTTATCTCAACCCAGGAGTTTTCTTACTTTCACTCTTTTGATCCTCTTCCCCATACCACTGTGGGGAGAGTGAGCCAGTGGCCATGTGGTGCTAAGTTGCCACTTAAAACAGGGGTTAAACTGTGACAGATTTTATGTATATGTAGAGTTGGAGTTTTTTGGGTTTATTTTTTATTTTGCTTCTAAAGCTGTAACTAACTTTCCTTGCAACAGCCAAAATTCAGGTCATGTTTCTCTTTAGAGGGAGAGCAATCCAGAGCTTAGTCAATTATTCCTTAAACTGACGAGGAGACACAAATAGGAAGAAAAACAGATTTAACTTTTGGATTTTGTGTTATTATAAGCACTTGGACTCCCTGTCATCTCTGTGGTAGCTTTCATGCCCTACTAAACACAGCTTACTAAACAAAAACTCAGATATACCATAAGGCCCCTCTTTCACAAAAAATCTGAAAATGAAAATCGGTGAGCTCTTGTCCTTCCACTCAACATTGAATTTCCATTTTCCCTGGACTTATCCTCAGCATTTTTGTTTGATAGGTATGCAGCCCTGGTGTGATTCCTCACCTGACCCTGTGCCCTGGCACTTGGAGCTGTAAGTCCTGCACTGCTGTGGGTCACACATTCATGTAAGCTGAATGGCCTGACAAGGAACCAGSCAGAGCAACCTTTGCTTGTGTTGTCAACAGTTACCAGGGCCATTCTTCAAAGCATAAGCAAAAAAAGGAGTCAGGTGACAGTGACCCTTCATTACCCCTTGAAGTCCCACAGSCCCCAGCCTGCTTTCCTGGAATTATCTGGGGAATTGCTGCAGAGCAGATCCATCATCACRTTATCCAAAATTATATCCCTCAAGTGTCTGATGCTTCATCAAGATATGGCAGAGCCATTACAGACACAATATCCTTTTCCTTCAYATGTTCCTTCATGAACTTATGAAGGCAGCCCAGCTTACAAGGCTAATGGCAAACTTTGGCAGAAGACACCATGTTTGGTGAAACCTTTCCTTTGCTTCTCAAGATTGCTGCAAGTACTCTTAGACAGCTAGGACCATGTTAGCCTCTTTCACCAGAGATTTGCCTTCAGGCTCTCCAAACCTGTTATTCCACACAAGGATTCCTCATCAGTCCCTGCCGTGCTGCAACCTCTGCTGGTCTCTTTGACCTTCAGCCTGTGCTTCCCAAGAGCAGGGCATGGAAAGCAACATTGTCCACAYGCTCTACACAGCTCTTGTTCTCAGTAAGACCTTTCTTGATGTAGGACCCCTGTTCTCTCAATCTGCTTTCATTTCTTCTTCCAATGATTGCATAAGGAATGCTTTTCTCCTCCTCCTTTGGCACTCAGATCTGTTCTCCACTCCTAGAGGCAGTTTTACTGTGTTCCACAGGACTATCCCTGAGCTATTCATACACATTTCCTGGATATCAGGCTTCTCCACAATTTGGTTTGCTCTCCAGTACCCTTACAGAGTCTGATTCCCAACAGGTAAGCTTTGCCTCCAAGAAGGTTTCAGGAAGTYTCCATTAACATCTTCCTTTTCTAGGATAGAGAATTCCTTTATGCCGAATCTCCCAACTGCCTTTGCTGCTCTGCACTCCTCCTCCTGGTTATTTCTTCTGCGCGTCGGCCTCTTTCTAGTCCTTCTCTTGGCATTTCACTCATCCCAGTGCCACCTCCCATATGTCACGTCTGCCTAGGCAGAAAGTTCACTACCAAGCTGCACAACCCACAGTAGAAACATGGCATCACTCAACAGCATGCACATGCCAYATGAAGCAAGACACTTGAACTTGTGGCAATTGCTCATGCTGAGACTTACTTGTATTAACAATAGCCAAAATTATCAAAGTTCCACCTGGAAGTACATCACTCAGTTGCTGTCACAAAGAATACATTAATYATGTTACAAAAGAGTGGGTCAGAGAGGTTCTTGTGGTAGTCAGAGATATATTTAGCATTTTAATGTAATTTTCAGCATCTAGACTTGGACCCTGATAGTACTGAATCAGCACTGAAATAACTCTGAACAGCAAGTGCCACAACACAGGACATCTGCTAAAACACCATTTACAGAAACTCCCATTCATCATGCCAAGAAATAGAATATATCTCTCTTCCTAGGCATAGGTTCACAGATCTGTCGTAAGCAAACATTTTAGCTCACTTACAGTTYATGACCATTCAGGCTCATCAGGAGCTTGTAGCATTAGCTACAGGAGCAATCCTCTGCCTGCCCACCCAGTAGAGCAAATGCCAAAAGCACAGTCCACATGAATGCAGACAGAGAAGCAGACACWGCAGGAAGGTAACTTTGTGCATTGTACTCAGGCTTTAAGAAGAGGATATGCATGCCAGTCAAGTGAAACAGAAGAGTCAGCCTCCATCCAGCCTCAAGGACTTGCTTTTATACGTGTGGTGATGCATCCTCTCTCCCCATCTCAAACCTTGAGTCACATGATGATCTCAGAAATGCTGGTTAGGCCTCAGCCTTGATGAACAGCACCTGGGCTCAGCTCCTCTTGAGCTTATCAGAAACGCAGTCTGCCCCAGGAACTGATGCTATCTAATGAGTGCCTGTTTTTAACAAAAAACATTGGAAAYTTATTTCTCTTGCTTGAATAACAACCAAAGCGGAACAATAATTTCGTCATCAAAATTTCACAGAAAGCTACCAATCGAATTTCAGACAGGAAGGAAAATTACTGTGAGCAAAGCCCTCTCTCTTGCTACCCCATAAAGAGTGATCCTAGCTGAGACCCTTTGGCCTGGACCACAATGAGCTGTGACCAGCACCTCCCTCTGAGTGGAGCCTCTCAGAAATCTAGGGTTCAATTTGTTGTGTGCAATTTACAGAATGGTTCTCTAAAACTCAAAGTAAGTTGTCCCTAAACCAGGACAGTCAGTATTTTTCAGGACATTCATATTTTTCATTTGTATGGATCTGCAGCAGCAGCAGCAAAAATCTCAGTCCCTGCAAAGATCTTGTAAGCTTCTTTATGCAGGGGTGATATTTGGAACAACTACAGTTGTTTTGCTCTCTCCTTCCCCTTTTGCTTCAAGAACAATGAAGTGTAATCAGTTAGAGACCAACCTCCCTCCAGCCACAGTGCTGCCGTGCTTGAGAGTATAAATGGGCCACAATGSTGAAGGTGTGCTGCCTATGAGAATTGGACACAGGTGGAAAAGTGGTGCATTATCTGCTAGTGGTGTGCAAAGCAGAAATTTGCAAGTCCAAGGCTGAGAAAGTACAAGGGGGGCACTCATGCCAAGACTGGAAAGGTAGGAGCAGAATAAGTGGGTGTTGGTGGATGTGATTTTTAAAAGCCAGCCCAGGAAAGAGGCAGCTCTCCAAAAGTAGCTGTTATAACGACCCAATGTAGAGGTCTGCAAAATAGGCATGATTGAAAAATGCTGTTGATCCAGGACAGAGACAAAAAAAGATTGTGCAAGTACCACACAGCTAAAGGCAATGCTCTCTGCAAAAACTTAYGCTAGATTCTCCCTGCTTCCTTCTTTCTATCAGTAGAGGGTCCACTTGTAGAGGTCCTCCTGGGGAATTAAATTCACTGTTWGGAAGGAGTGAGCCAGCTCTTTTTTCTGAGAGCAAAAAAGCTAAATTTGAAAGCAGGTTTTCCATTATTCTTATGGTGGTTTACCCTGGTTGGATGCCATATATCACCAAAGCCTCTCTGTCRCTCCTCTCCACAAGTGGCATGGAGAGAGAAAGTAAAATGAAAGGTTCATGAGTTTAGATAAGGACAGGGAGAGATCACTATTGATTACCATAACGGGCAAAACAGACTGAACTTGGGGATATTAGYTGAATTTATGACCAATGAAATCAGAGCGGGATAGCGAGTAAAACAAACATTTAAAAAAATCTCTCCCCCACCCCTCCCTGTTTCCTGCAGCCTGCCTCCTCTCCCAGTGGCACAGGGAGACAGGGAATGGGGGTTGTGCTCAGGGCGAGGAGGATCCATTCCCCTGCTSCACCATGAGAGCAGGGGAATGGCACCCATGGGAGACCATTCTCCATGAATTTCTCAAAGGTGAGTCCATACCATGAGAAACAGTTCTTCAAGAACTGCTTCAACTTGGGTTCCTTTCAACAGGGTGAAGAACCTCATGCACAACTGCTACAGAGTGGGTCCCTGTCATGGTTTAGGAGTGGTGCTCCCCAATTTAATTCTCCCACTGAGACTTTCTAAACAGCACAGCTGCTCATTCACTCCCCCTCTCCTCTCTTCTGCCCCCACTGTGGGTGGCTGGAGAGGAGAATTGGAAGCACAAAGATCACTGGCTGAGATAASAACAATTCACTGGAAACGGCAATGGGGTAAGAAAAAAAATAGGAACAGCAAAAATATTAATGACAGAAGTTTTTAATATTGTATAGATAGAGGGTGATACACATGAAAAATGCCCACCAAGCATGGGGCAATCAAAAACAATGGCAGTCAGGTTCACTACCCTGCCACACTTTTTGGGGTTTTGGCCACAAGCCACACCCTCCTTCCCAAAAACATCACCTCCACCTCAGGCTGTGACTTGTAGTAGTATAGAGTAACAATCTAGACCTGCTCACATGGCCTCAGGCTCTGCCCCCTCACATATACTGCAAAAAACTTAACTCAGTACTGGCTAAAACCAGGACAGTCCCCAACAAGGTTATGAKTCCTGCCAGGAAACCTGCTTCAGCATGGGCGCCTCTCTCCATGGGTCTGCAGGTCTCTAGTAGGAGTCTACTCCAGGGTGAGCTTCCCACAGAGTCACAGGATCACAGGATCACAGCCTCCCTTTAGGCCTCCTCGTGCTCCAGTGTGGGGCTCCTCCATGGGCCACAGGGCCTCTGCATCCCCCATGGATCTCCATGGGAAGCAGGGGCAGAGCTGCTCCACCATGGTCTTCACCGTGGGCTGGAGAATGTCTTTTCAGGCACTTGGAGTACCTCCTCCTACTCATTCCCCACTGACCTTGGTGTCTGCAGAGCTCTTCCTTTTGCTTTGCACTCCTCACTTCTCTGAGCASAATTAYATCTGTGAAACAATTTTTTCCTTTCTAAAATATATTACCAGAGCCATTACTACCATCTGTGACTGGCTTGGCCCTGGCCAGTGGCAGGTCCATCCTGGAGCCATCTGGCACTACCTCTGTTGGACATGGAGGAAGCTTCCAGCAGCTGCTCACAGAAGCTACACTTGCCAAAATCTTGCCATGCAATTCCAACACAACTCAKTTCAGTCCTGAGCTTTCTTCTGACTCAAAACTAATTTCAGATAAAAGGGCAAAATTTATCTCTTCTCCAGCTCTTATCTCTTATCCCCTGTTCAATACTATGTTTTTTCTTTCCTACGCAAAGCAGGGCCCGTCATGTTCAAGGCTTTAAATATCCTTATGCTCTAGCTATAAAATTATCACCTGCCATTAGCAGTCTATTGAATGACTTATTCAGTAGCTGTTCATGCCTATCATCTTCCTGAGGAGACTGAACCCTCCACATACATCCTAAGTTGTCTACTGTTAAATTCCTCACTTTCTCTAAATGTAGGATAAGGAACAGTAACACTGGGGGAAAGGGCTTGCCCAAGTCAGCACTAATTCAGAAGTCACATGAGAACTGATTCCCAGCCTCACTCTCTCCCCTTGCGTTGAAAGCACTCATTATGGGGGAGCAAAGTGGATGCAGAGTCGAGCTGCATGCATTAATAGTTTAATGCAGATCACCTTCCTTTTGATTCACAGTGTACAGAGTTGATCTGCATTCTTTAAAGTTTTATTTGTTTTCCCATCAGTGTCGTGAAAGTATTGAGTAATTTTCACCTGTGCTCACATTTTCCACCCTATTCTTTAATTCACGGTTCCTCCAGAGTCTTTACTTTTGCATACTCGTTTGCAGTCAGGACCCCTTCACAGTCTCACTTCCAGTTCAGCATAATATCCACACCATTATTAAACCCTCATACAGCTCCCTGAAAAAATGTACCATTTATTTCAGGAGAGGAAACAATCAGCACAAGAGTTATTAGTCTTGCTGTATTTTCTGTGGTAGTGGATTTCTGATGTACAATGTCCTCCTTAGAGTCTGATGTGTGCTTTTTATTTCACTGCATGGTCAACCTGAAGACAGCAAAGGAGAAATATGACGAAATACTTGCAATAGCAGAACTGCTCAATGGAATCTGCATTTAAATAAAAATAGATTTTGCAGAACACTAAATTAAAGAAAGAAAGAAAGTGTAATCTGATTCTTATCTCATGTCTCCCTCCAATAACTTCCTTGAATTTACCTTTTTTTTTTTACCATCTCATTTGTTTCTGAAAAGACAAATTTGTAATGCTGGAAATGTGGGGTCTGGAAGTGGGTTGGATGCAAAATAGAGGCAAGTAAAGCTAATAAAATTCTGATCAGGCCTCATCCTTGGATAATCATATTGTCTGCACTAGAGCCATTTAAATGAGACAGGCAGAAGCATTTCCAACCATGCACAAGAAATGTCCTGTGTTTTAGGAGAGGCTTCTCCCACAGGCTGCTATACCTGATCAGGGATAACTGTTTTGAACAGAGAAACATTTTACTAAGGTCACCTAAATTGTCCTGGCCATACTGAAAGGCTTGAAATTACTCCCAACCTGCCCAAGTTAAAGAGCTGCAGCTGCAAATGTAAATGACAAGTACTCAGAGAGGAAATAAGAATTATTCAGTAGGCAAGAGCAATCCAGCCAAACAATGTTGGTCTGACTGTTTGTGTTCAGAAAGTGGCAAAGAAGATCTATTCTCCAGCATCAGCTCAAGCATCATCTCTTAGCACTGTTCTGTCTTTTGGCCTCTTAGAAATAAAATTCATGCAGATCTTGGCAACACAAWTTTTTCTGACAGGTGTCACTAGACTGTGAATGGTCACCCCCAGCGTGTCACATTTTAAAACTGTCTGCCCCTCTGAAGCAGGTTAAAACTACTGGTTGTAGTTTCTTACTGGGATGCATTTGCCCACCACAGACAATCCCTGGTCTTTAGGTCCTCCAGAAGTCTTACTGAGTTCAGAAATATCTGTTGGCAGCTCCAAATCTTGTAGAGAGAAGCTGCTGCTGCTGAGCACTAGTCATCCCTTGTATGTGAACTTTGACACAAGAATAAGCAAAACAAGCACTTTATGGCAGTCACATAGCTAACAGTGRGAATGTGAAAGGAGGCTAATTCACTGATTAATTTCTTTTCTTTTTTTCTTTTTTTTTTTTTGTATATTAGTGAAATTTAAAGTTCTCTGGATCCTTTTCCATTCAAGACAATAGTTTTCTTACTAAAAAACAGACTCAGTGAACAAACCAGAAAATCCTCCAAACACTAGAACAAAAAAATTATTTAAAGGYATTTGAAATTAAATTATTGGGAGAATTAAATCTGCACTGCCACTTACCACACTGGCTTCTCAAATCAAAACGCTAGCCTGGAGACCTGTGTTTCATCTCTTTGTTATTCAAAAGAATTCAAATCAAATAAAGCTATAAGAAATTAGGGTAGGTTCCTCATATTAAAATTATCACTCAAGTGTTAAACGTTAGTACTTGATTATATTGTGTATCTTTCCAGGTTTCCTAACTGATGCAAGATAAAGTCAGAGAACTGGTAAAATGCCAAGAATAACACATTATCTGAGAACAGGTTCCAGACTCTGAATGCAAAATAGCTGTAACCAAGAGCTACATCTGTGGATCTGTCATTTGGTGCAGAGGTTTCCACAGGTCATACTGTAATTTGG
This sequence comes from Mixornis gularis, assembly GCA_003546035.1. Classification (NCBI taxonomy): domain Eukaryota; kingdom Metazoa; phylum Chordata; class Aves; order Passeriformes; family Timaliidae; genus Mixornis; species Mixornis gularis. The sequence goes on along the minus strand of QVAJ01000262.1, from coordinate 230,973 downwards.
ATCAAATCTCTATTTCAACAATAGATACATGTGCAAATTCCTCCAAATCCAACCTATTCTTCATCTCACTTAAGCCAAGCGATTTAAGGTCCTGTTTTATTTTCTGGTGTGCTTTTCCACTATTTTATTTATAAACTGCTCCTCCTCAGGTCTTCAGACTGGCAGTTCAACAAATCAGGCAAGCCCTGCTAATAGCAAGATGATTTGGATACGTCAGTGAACCAGACAGTAAAGTAAAAACAAATCWTTCTTTCATCTTTACAAATGTACAGCTTTTCCAGAGGGTCTTACACACCACTTGTTCTTGGAACTTACTGTTTATTTCGTAATTATAAAATAACTTATTTTGTTAACAAGAGAGAGCACGTCAACAACTGTATCAACACTTGATTAACATCCAAAAATAGAATTGGTCACTGTAGATGTCTATTTTCCCTTTTCCAGCCCAATCTGTTCTTCACAGTTCTGCAGTGGCATTGGCCTAGCTACAAAYCACTGCAAAAGTCAGGAATTGTGTATGAAGAAAACATCCTATGCAGTACTGTAAGGAGACCAYAATAATCAAGGGAGACATAACATAATCCGAAATTGATTAGGACAACAGGGTAATTATAYCCTGGAGAGACCCAGAGTAACTGTTCATATCTTACTACAAAACTTTCCAGAGGCAAATGCAAAATACATTTCTTGAGAAACAGACACAGCGTTCAGGAAGAGCATGCAGTCTAACTCTTGCAAACTAAAAACCACTGCCACTGCAGAGATAGTCAGCTGGAGCTGTCAGGTGGGCACAGCAGGCTGAACTAACTGAGGCATGCATCTGTCCTCATGAGCTAGCTCTGCTCAGTGCTTGCTCAGAACATTAGAGCTCACTATGCTTCCAGAACAGAGAGAGGAACAGGGCTAGATGCACAACAGGCACTGAGAGCATTTGTCTTGCCAGAGGCCTGTAGTAGTATTCCCAGCAATCCAACAGCTTCACTAAGATGCACCAAGACAAGTACTTCTTCCTGGCTGTGTGAAGTGGGTTTTCTCTTCATGAACTATGCGAAGGTTTGGAGCTGCTGCCAGCTAGCTCATTTACCAAATCGGCATTCAAGGGTACTGCTTGGTACACTTCCGATCTTGTGGGTCTGAGCCTCAGGCAGAAATGTGGCGATGGCATGGAGGAAGAAAGGAGGACTCCCATGTGGGTTCCAAATAGATTTTATTTCACCCAGAAGGTGCACATGGAAGTGAGGTTTTTCCTCTGGGTTTCAGCTTAAGTACAGAGGGAGTGTAAAGGGGCAGGGGGCAATTTAGAACCAACCCCAGTGGGAGGGGTAGCTACCCAGAAGAAGRAGACAATCAGTAGAACAATCTTATACATAAAAAGGGGAGGGGAACGGAGAACTTGCTGAATCACCCCACAGCCCCACCAGAATTTTCCAGGCTTCAGGGCGGGATGGCAGGGTGATTGACAGGACCCACAACCTGGGAAAGACCAAAGAGGTTTGAACATGGGGATACAGGGACAAACCATTATAAAACGACGAACAACAGCATGCAGAACTTTAGTGAAACTAAAATGCAACACAACAATGAACCTGTTCTGCTGCTCATCTGGGAGCTTTACACGCGCTTTGCAAAGCCTCTTGTCCCACAGYGACACTTACTCCCTGTTGCTTGGAATACACAGCCTTAGGATTCACAGAGAAATTTACCCAAAAAGGAACAACTTGTCATAAGAGTGTTTGCTTTTCACATTAGTTATCATCAAGAGAGAGCGCACTTACATTGTGGATTGAACTCACTGGAAAAATACTCCCTTACTGCTGCTTGGCTGTTACTCAGGAATTTCATCATCTTCTTTGATTGCCAATGATACAACCTGGTTCTGCTAAGCAGGAGATAGATAGTGGCTTATGGACATACCTCCACTGAAATTTAGGAAAGATAGCAATTCAGACTTGAAATTGTTAAAAGATTCCTGCAGTGACCAGACTTACTCCTGCCATGAAGGCCTTTGTTCATGCATTCAAACTTCATTACAAACAACATTTCTATGAACTTCTCCCACCACAATTCTTCATCGATGGGACAAATTTGTRTTCTTCCCTCACAGCACTCATGCAGCTAGCTAGGTTGTAAATCCAAGCTCATCTCCCTCTATATCTCTGCAATGGATACTGGGAGGACACAAACGTAGATAGAGAAGAGAAACTCTCTGAGTCCATCTAGCCAGAAAGCTGAAAGTACTGATCACAACAGACAGGCAGAAATATCCCAACCCATGCTTCAAATTCTCTTCATGGGCTCTCAATTTGGCCCCAAAATCCATACCCTGAAAGGTGACTGAGAAAATCCTATGAATAGTGATATAGCTAGAATCTTTTGTCCTGCAATTGCACATTGAATTCAGCTGCTTATGTTTCAGTGATGCAGCCCACCACAGGGTGGGCCTTCACTGATGCAAGCATATACTAGTGATGTGCATTGTCAGTGATAAGAGCTCAAAAAGAGATTCACAGCAAAGGCCTGCACAGCCGAACCAAACTAAAATACATTTCTTGTGAACAGATAACCTCAGATTTAGGCTAAAACAGGCTGGAGTTCTTCTACATTGAGAAAATATTCTGAGTGATTTTCTTCTAGGCTCATTCTCACTGAAGTTCACAGGAACAATCCAATGGGCAGGTAAATCTGTGCTCCTCCAAAAGCAGAAGAAAAGCCAGTTGTTTTACAGTCATTTCATCTAAGAATTGGGTTCAGAAAAAGGACAAGAGACCTCACCTCATGCTGATGCACAGCCTGAACAGACTCATAATCACTATTTCCAGCTGACTTTCTATTCTAAACTAGGAAAAGAATGAATTCCAATAGCAGACCAAAATAAATGATCAAAAGTTCTCAATTCTTGATGATCAAGAAAGAACCAAACTTGCCTCACAAGTAGGGCAAAACAAAATCGGCAAAAAGAAATCCTTCTGGAGCAAAGTAGAGGTAATTGCCTGCACTTATACTCATCACTGGGGAAATATCCATTCTTGAAAAAAGGAGAGAAGCTGTCCCAATACCAGAGATCAACCTTACAACATAGATGACCTTACAARGAAATAATATTTAAGCAGTCAGCTGTTGCTATCTGTGAACACAAGAACACAAAAACTCATTCCGCTCACCACTCTGATTCATATAATACCATGAAGAGGTTTATCCATTTAGTCAGGCAGGAATAATCTGTTACTGATCTGACAGGACATGGTCATATGACCACACATATGCCCCTCACACATCTGCAAAGGTACAACAGGCCAATAGAAAACCCAGAGTATGCTGAGGTTTTGTCTCACTGACGGTGATGCATCCAAGAAAGAGTAACACGACCRTGTGTATGCAGAAAACGTTGAGGAGGATTCCCACACATTTCCATAATCCCCTTAAGAAATCCCATTGAAAGTTTGTGCAGTTGTGCAAGCCCACTCAAATATCTCATAACAAATTTACTTATTCCCAGGAGACCAAAGACAATCTTTTTTTTCCTCTTTTTCATTAACTGGAAAGCTCGAGTTAAACATCTCTGAGGCTACTCTTAGTTCCTCCAAAGACCTGACCTAACAGCTCTGGTGAATTTATTAAGGCTTGCGTATAATCTGTTTATTACTTTTTTTACCTCTTAAATTTGTCTCTCCTGCTGAATAGCCCTTAACTAGCTATCACTATAAACCAGGGATCCTTATATTCCACACATATTAGTTGGAGTATGGAGCTGATAATGCTGCTGTAATGTGAATCACACAGATAATCCTGCAAACATTTGGAAGGGGGAAATTTTTTACTTGAAGGTAAAATCCTGGCTGACAAGCCTTTACGTAATATTTTGATGTTCATTTTAAACAGCTTAACTTATATACAGAAAAATCCTGTTTTTTGAGTCAACCATCCAGTCTTTGTCTGGGGGGCAATTGGGGACGATGTAAGTTTGATTTCTTGTATAGGTTAGATATCTTGTTTATGTGATCATGTGTTTGTGGTGGTTTGACCCTGCCCACATGCCRGGCACCCACCAAAGCCATTCTGTCACTCCTCTCTGCAAMTGGACAAGGGAGAGAAAGGACAATGAAAGGTTCATGAGTTGAGATAAGGAGAGATCACTTTCCAAATACTGTCCCAGCAAAACAGACTTGACCTGGGGAAACTAATTGAATTTAATATCAATCAAAATCAGAGCAGGATAATGAGCAGTAAAACAAATATCTAGTATCAATACCTTCCCCAACCCCTCCCATCTTCCCAGCTCTACCTTCTCCTTGCAGCAGCACAGGGAGATGGAAATGGGGGTTATGGTCAGTTCACCACACACTGTTCCTGCCGCTGCTTAGGGAGAGGAATCCTTCCCTTGCTCCAGCATGGGGTCCCTCCCACAGGAGATAGTTCTCCATGAAATTCTCCAACCTGAGCCCTTCCCATGGGCTACAGTTCTTCATTAACTGCTCCAGAGAAGGTCACAAATTCTGCCAGAAAAGCTGCTCCAGCATGGGCTCCTCTGTCCACAGGTCCGTAAGTCCCTGTCAGGACCGTGCTCCAGCATGGGCTTCCCACGGGGTCACAATTTCCTCTCAGGCATCCACCTGCTTCAGCRTGGGGCTTTGCCATGRCTGAGGATGTATCTCTGCACCTTCCATGTACCTCCATGTTCTGTGGGGGGACAGTTGYTTTACCAATTTTTTCCCTCTTAAAGATGTTATCACAGAGTCATTACTGCCATCTTTGATTGGCTCACACTTGGCCAGTGCTGGGTCTGTTCTGGAGCCATCTGGCATTGGCTCTGACAAATACGGGAGAAGCTTCCAGCAGCTTCTTACAGCAACCACCCCTAAAACTGCCTCCCCTCCTCTCCTCTCTACTAAAACTGGGCACTGAAAACCAAATACAGCATTTCATTTCCATGGTGAATTAGATAAAATACAAAGAAGATAAACTATGAAATGAGGTTAAAAATAACAAAGACATTTTACCAGACAAAAAGAATGTTTTGCAAATTGTCAGGCCCATCTGTTGCCCTTCAAGTTCATGGATTTAACTGCACTGTGAAAGACTGGATCAGCAAAAAGCAGGTTCACTGGTTCACTGAACTGCTGAATATAATACAATTTTCATAGTTGTGTAGAGCCAGTGACAGAATAGGTGAAGTGACCTGATAGGTAACTCAGATATAAATGTCTAATCCTGGARCTTTCGCCAGCCTCTGGTGAAGAAAGACTGTCTTCACCAAATTTGTTGATGATTTTTGTATGAGTATCTGAGCTCATAAAGACAGTCAGGAAACAATGACTGATGGATGTTCTCCATCCCTAGTCAATGCAAAGGCATAATTTTCTGAAAGCATATTTCCTGACTAAGGATTCAGCCCTCTGCTGCTCATTACAGCAATACCTAGGATGTTGTCTTGCAGTGAGCCAGACCCACCATATGAATGTTCATGTTTCCAAATGGCTCATGTCATTGAATATTTCCCACAGATTGTACTTCATTGGCAAAACCATTTCCCCTGACCTATTGTGAAGGTGGTTCTGACAGGTGGGAGGGTTGGGTAGTTCCACAGTTCATGCTTGTAGGAGGGTTAGCTCAGGTATTTCTGTAGAACCCTTCCCTCCAACTATCAAATCCCAATCCCATAAGTATTTTCCAGGATCTCTGTTCTGAAAACCAGCCTAAACTCCCAGAACACAAAACCTTTTGCTAAGAAACAGCTCTGCATTGATGCAGAGCCAGATTTTTCCTGCTTGTTTCATATTAATCTACAATTTTATTATATAAAGTTACAAAAAATTAAATACATACAATTACAGAATTTCAAAATCTGTTCTGAAATAGGAAGGGAGCAAGCCCACAATTAGCATGGTTCTTAATGCAGTTTCATAAAGCCCATAGCAATTAAGTTGCAAAGTGCCATAATTTACATGAACAAACAAAAACAGGAGTGGGTGTAGGAGTGTTTGCTTCACAAACAAAATAAATGTCACAGACAGCTCTAATACAAGACTGTACAACAAGCAACAGCAGGAATGGCATTGCTCAGTGATTCTGGCTACTGCCTGCAAATTCAGGTTCTTTTCAGATGGGCCAGGATTGGTGAAAGTGCGGCTGGAAAAGGATGGACTGTTTCTATCAGAGGTTCACATGCCAGGGACAACAGTAAAAAYATGCCCAAATCTACATCAGTTCCTGGCCCCAGGAAGGATATTAAAGAAACAAGATGCAAGTTGGGAGCATCACCTCACATTTTAAGTGACAGCCTGTGACAACATTCCTGAAAAATCAAAAGGAATGTCAAAAATCTCTCTATTTTCACGTTTTACTGGGCAGTAAATCAGTACAATGAAAAGGTTCTTAAAGGAAACCTATAAATGCCAGCTCTCTGCCCTCCTTCCCATCATGGCAAGAGATGTCTAGTCTCCATAAGAAAAGGGAAGCAGAAATCCCTCTCTGAAGCTTGCTTTGAGGAACATTTGTCCCTAACTTCATTGGAAAAAGCTACTTGGCACCCTCATCAAATATCTCATCAATAGCTCAGTTAGTGTTGTGGCTACTCAAAACAATGGGACCGCTTACCCTCAAAATTCCCTCACAGCCTTTGGGCTAAGCTGTCCAGTTCTGAGTGTGTAGAGTAAGGTTTAGCCCAATTTTTCCAATGAACAGCTGGTCCTTCTCATGCTAGGGAGAATATGCCAGTCATTCAGACAGCCTTTCAGCTAACTGCCTGACAGGTAGGGGCTWTGGGGCTCCCAGCTTCCTTCAGGCAGGCTGCTGGAAACTAGGAGGATCTTGACTCAAAAGTGAATTCATAAGCTGCAAGAGAAATGTGTCATTTCCCCTTTTCATAAGTGTGAAAAATACGTGAAAATGTCACAATATCCCCATAGGAGAGAAATTGCAGTTTCAACCAGCTCACCTCTGAAATTTGTCAGCATTCTGGCACACTTGATGCCACTCCAGACAAAACAAGCATAACTCATCTTCCCATCTGTGCACACAAGCTACAATAGCCAAGGCTGTAGAGAGGAATTACATCRTGGTTCAACCTCCTATCTCTAAACCCCTCACACTTCCTTCATTAAAGCTGGGAAGAGAAAGTGCATTATCATCAGCTACAAGTAAGTATTTTACTGGTAAAATAGTGTGACTAATGGCGTTTAAGAATAGTAAACGGCCTTCAGAAGCATTAAATTCCCCAACAATTTCACAGSTTAAAAATTGTAGCAAAATCAGTTTTGTTAAAGTTCTGTAAATGTCACATCAGCGTTTTGTAAAAATGTTTTCCAGCTGTTTTCCTATATTTTAAGTAATATTATGTAGTGAAAGGCCTAAAGCACTTGCAGATGCCATGCTTTCCTAGAAGAATAAAAATATTTCAGGAAAATGGTTTCATTATTTTCAAATCCTGTACAATTTCTCAACAGTTTTCAAAAACGTGCATTGTGAAAGATGAACAACAGAAGACATGCCTGTATAGCTTCCCTGTTCTGCTGGAGCCACCTGTTTCACGCCAGAATCCTCCACTGCTGCATGAGCTCTTCTGAGCAGAGGGAGAAATGAGAAAACCATGGTGGTATTGTCCACAAAATTGGACTTATCACCTGCTGTGCAACAAGCCACTAATTACATATTGACAGAGACATTGATTTCTTTCTTCAGATTTGTGATGTGTGCACAGAGGTTTTCCACAAAAAAACCCCATCAGTAGGACCCACCATTGTTTATACACAGAAGTTCAAAGTCAGTAACTTCCCAAGTACAACCCACTTGTTATGATTGGTTAATAGTTTCCATTTAAAATAGGTAATCCTAACTTCTACACATGCCCAAGGGAAGGCATGTGTCATTCTGAGTTTTAGGCATGATTTTCAGTGTTATAATGCAGASAGTTCCTCTAAGGGATACACAGACCTTGAGTCATTTGCCAAGTTTTTTCAGTGAAATTCATCTACAACATCTTCAACATCTACAACATCTTCATTTATTACATTCTCATAGGTTGGTTCCTGGATGTCTTTGACTAAGGAATGGTAACTGTTTGTTCCACTGATTAGGAGTCCTTTCTTGCTGATATAGGAAAGTCTTAATTAGCCAATCTAAAGTATTTAAAGAACATACCAACTTATAATAATTTCAACATATTCCTCATTCTGCAACAGTGGTACTGAGAAAAACTGTCACTTTTCACACCCAGAAATCAGTCCTGCTGCTTCAGTCTAGAATAGAAAAGGGCTCTACTGTAAATTACAGATAGTCTTTAAGATAAAATCAAGAAAATACAAGCAATTTTGMCAAGATGTTTGAAGTTCAGTGTCTTCTCTGTGCTTAATTTTGCTGCTGCACTGTACAGAGAGATTGGATGTAAACTTGAGTATAGTACATCTGCTTGCATCCAGAACCAGAAATATCTATGACTCATGCATGTTAATCTTCACCTACTGTGATCATTAAATTCTACCAAAATCCTTTCTGCTGGGGGAAAGTTCCCTTTCTAGCTTTCACAGGTGCAAAGAAATATGAGTGCCCTGTTCAGGCTTCCTGGGCTTAAAAGAGAGATGAAAATCTTCTCCACACTTTTCACAGGTTTTGTAACCATTTTTAGGCCTCTGGCCGCCATGAGCGGTGGCAGTGCTGGTGCCACTGGGGGAAGTCTGGCCAGGGTTTGGGGATTGGACCCATAGCACAATTGGAGGTGCCTGGACCATAGAAAACACTTGTGACATCGTGGCTATAAAACCCCAAATGCAGACATACACACTCATTCAGTCTCCTAAAAGAGAATGGTGGGAGTCACCTATATGTGCCACTCACAGCTTCTCCTGGAGGAAACTGTGGATAAGGAAAACACAAACCTGTTTTTAAGCTCTGGGTTTTTTAACCCTTCTGCCTCACCTTTGAAGAAGGTGCATCTGATGTCCTAAATTGTAAAAGTCAGCAACAACCAAGTTTTTTCATCCTTGACTTGCTGGTGCAGTTGTTAACCTTCTGTGGCTCAGGACAAACTTGCCTTTCCAGAGCCATCATTGCGTTCAACCAAACCAGAGATGAACCAGATGTGTGCCTTGTCCCCCAAAGATCCTCCCCCACACCCCTCAGATATCAGCTAACTTCACCTATCAACACCCGCACACAACCTCTCAAGAGAAAGAATTGGGTCCTGTCTGGCGTTAGGAGGCACAAACACGGTCCCCAGCACTGCCATCTGCTGAGTTAGAAGTACCACGACAGCACATGCCAACCCAGCTCAGCCTCAGCCGACACTGAAGTGACAGTAGATCTTAAAAGTCCCTTGAATTCTTCTCTTCCCCCTGTGCACTGGATGGAAGTTATTGCAAAAATGTAATGCTCAGGAGTGCTAGAAAATATCAAAGTCATTGAGAAATAAGACAGAGACTTAGAACAGACCACAAACACTTCTGCTCSTGGTCTGCAACATTTGGCAGAAAGCATTACTGTGAAATTACAGTTGCACTGGACATGGCAACAAATGATGACTAAAACAAATATTTGTGACTTTCACCTTTAAAACACTTCACAGGTTTTGAAACAGTCAGAAAATTAAATCTCCTRGGCAGGTCTGTATTTCCTTACTGCATAGTCAGTGCAAATTCACTGAGACAAAACCCTGAGCTTCTCCCTGTTAGCAGTTTGGCTCCTCATGAGAGATAAGACTCCTGCCAACTTAAGCAGTAGATGGACATTGCTGTAGAATTTGACTTGATATTTGCATAGACTGAGTAAATTTCCATATCCACTACAGTGCCTAGTCAGTTCTACTGAGGTAGTTATATTTGAGCTTGTATCTCCCTCCTGCAAGATTTCACACATTTGCTGAGTGTGGTAGCTCAAAAAATGCCCCACAGCATCTTCTATAAACAAATCAGCCATGTTCATACTTGATGCCTCTGGACCTTCCTTCATCAGCATGGATTRTAACTTTTTAAACCCAGACTTACTAGGCTTGTGAAGATTTAAAGCCCTCCAAGGACTGAGTAACTACAATTGCAAATCTGACCTTGTCACTGCACTATTTTCAAGTACTTGTTAGCAAGTGCCCTACTTATGGAAATTTTTCTTTGGCACAAATAACACAAGAGGCTACTAAGCCTTTCAGAATCCTTAAAAGCATGGTTACAGGTGAATGCAAGAGTTCATGCAGTCTGGTGCTCCTGCTGTACTGGTTGAGCTATTTCATCAGTTTGAGTTATTCAAGTTGCTTTGCATTTAACCACAGGACTTGAGACTGGGCAATGTCATGTTTCAATTACTAGTACCACATGCTGATTTCACTGGAATTTTCAAATGTCTCCAATTTATTTAGGCTGAAATCTTCTGACACATTTCTTTCCCAGGGTGGTCTGAGATAAGAAATCTGCTCACAGATGCTTCTAAATTCTGCTTCCATACAAGCTATATCACTTCTTAGCATATTTCAAATGCAAACTGGTAACTCAACAGCCAAACCTTTTACTGTTCACTTTTTAGTTCTCCTATATCTAGTCAACCAATCTGAGCCCACTAATAGGACTATAAAAAGGAAATTCACATAATTTATATACTTTTCACAGTGTGCAATTGACTGACTAGAAAGTTTGCTAAGGTACAGCTATTCATACACTGCCTGGTTCCAATAATGACACCACCATAAGAAAACACTGAGGTCTGAGTTGCTCTTTTACCTCCACCTCTCTCTCTCTCTGGTTGTGGTTTCTGTGGTCCACAGGATACYCTGTGAAGTTTGCAAGAGCTCACGTGGGAAAAGCTGGGGACTTAGGGTATGAGAGCTCAGCTATGAATGCTTATGCTTCACCAGCTAAGAAAGGACAGGCTTTACAGATTCCAATTTCTATTCCTATTCCTGTTAAGGAACTTTTATCCAGAACACTTCTTTGAACTACTTTGTTAAATCCAGAGTTAAAAAAATCAGGAAATGCATCATTAGATGAGAAAGACTTCTATTAAATCAACACATCTACAATTTTCTTATTCACTGCCTCAAATTTGACTTCAGAAATCTTCAGAAAGGAGATAAAGAGAAGGTTTTGCAGTCCAGATACTGCTGGGTTAAATAAAAATTCTCTTCTAATGCCTTTGAAATAGAAACTGTGCCTTCACACATAATAAAAGTCCAATGAAGAACAAATCTAAAAGAGAAAGTTTTCATTTTTCCACTCCAGTGTACTTTCAGATAAAAGGAAATCAATAGTASCTGTGAGATTCACATCAGAAAGATCAGCTTATTTATGTATGAGCACAGCTTCCYGACCCCCTGAAGAAGTCTATGCCATTCCTGGGAACAGGTCGGACTGGCCTGAGGGCAAAAAAATTCAAGAACAGAGTACTCAGCAGTGGCATAGACTTTAATCTGATAAGTTGAAGACTTGGTGGAAGCAAGGGAAAGTTTAGCACTTTTGCAGAACCTGATTTTTAGTTTCCTTTCTAAGCAGTAAAACTCAGAGTACACTTCTTTTTTTTCCCCCTAGCTTTCTTTATTCTGCAAAATGCATTTTTCTGCTTAGAGAGGTGTTCTGCTTAGAGAGGTTATCTTCCTTAGGAGAAATGTTTTAATATATTCATATGGACCAAGCAATGGACTATGTACTTCTGTTTACCAATATACTCTAAGTTGTTGAATTACATATATTTGTATTTCTGTCCCATACTGAAGTCCCAAAGCAGAAGCAGACCTTTGCAGCAGACTTTAGGCTGCTTGAGCCYTGTTCTACAAGGCACGTGTTGACATGTGGATCTCACACCCGTAGTTTCTCCATGGACAAGGCCATGGAGAAACTCACCAGCAGGCTGAGCCTGGGAATCAGGAGAGGACCTGGTGTGTCAGACTTTGAGAAGGTAATCTGTTCTTCACAAGCCTGCACTAAATTGTAGAGGTAGGGAACTGGGACACACTTTGCTCAAGCAGGCAGGAGAGCTAGAGATGCAAATACTGGTCATATAGTGTGTGCCACACTAGAACCAATYGTTCTCAAAAATTTGACTGCTTAGAGAACTATTTTTCTATTATAGATTTAGACTTTCTTCTTCTCTCATTTTATTGCTGCGCGCATTGACAATTTCCAGCAACTCCTCCTTGGCATATTTCTGGATTAGGGAAAAAACGTCAATTCCCTTCAAAGATCTATTTCCAGATTCAAACTTATTATGAATTCAAGCTCAACTCCATCACTTATCCACACCTACCAAATGCTGTCTAAGATACTTGGCACACAAACACAGGAGACTGAACTGGAGGAAGACTAAGAAATCTCATCTTCCAGACTGTCAAAATTTTGTTTTCAAAAGGAAAATTATTTCCTTTTTACAACAAAATCCTTCATGACAGAGCATGAATACAAACACCTGGGCAGAGCTTTGAACAGAGTACACCAAGCCATTACTAACCTGTAATTATTTTCTTCCTTTAGTTTCCAGAGTTGTCTCCTTGAACAAATGGTGCACATCATGAAGATGCTCTCTTCGTGACCATTTCAGCTGTGTTGATTCCRTGATTCAGTGTTGATTCTGACAAGATTTGTTACATTTCGTTTGGAAATCAATGGACTACGTCTCTCAAACTGTCAAGTTATGGGCACAAGCACTGATGGATGTTTTGCTACAATATCAATTAGATTGCATAAGAAGTAAACAAAGTTTAAATATCAGATAGTACTGAGAGACACATCAGCATTAAAGCACACTAAATGATTTGGTACATATTGTAATAAGCAATAGACAGTAAAATTATGTTTACTAAGGTACTCTAATTTGCCAGAATCTTCCCTGACTGTCCATAAAATGTTGTAGCCTCCAGTTTATAGAAAATCTCATCTAGAAGGAGTCAGCTGAAACTACTGAATTTCAGAAGWCAACCTATAGACAAGCAGACAAAACACCATTCTTCCATTCCCTTTTTTGTAGGAATCAAAGTGTTCTATTTGAGGTGTTATACATTTTTTCTAAATGCTTCTTTACAGAGAAATCACAAAACAAAAGTAACGTTTCTTACCAAGCACATAGAAAATGGATTTAGAAAATGACATATTGTTCACACTGCTCCTGCATAAAATTTGACCTGCTGGGGTGCCATGAAAATTCTCCTTCATATATTCTCTGCCAAGTACCAAACTCCAGAACTTCAGCTGAATGAAAATGGGCAACTTTACACATGTTCTAAMTTTCCTTTAACCCCTAAAATCCTGGAGCATCTGAATAAAACATTACCAGAATCATTCACAATTAATTCCCTGTGGAAAACTCTGGACTACTCCTTAAAATTCCTTGTACAAACTCTTTATGTTTTTTTGYATGTAATACATGATGAAAGACAGACCAGGTGTCCCCAGGTGCTGTCTTCTCTCAGCTACATCTAGCACATGAAATGTTTTAAAAAAAGGCGAGAGAGGAATGTACATTTTGAATCCAGGAAGAACCACTTGTTAGCAGTGATCTTTGTTGTTGGCTGTAAAAGGGTTGGGCCAGGAAGGATAGAGTTTGCTGCTAAAGGCAGGAATTTTTTCACCAGTGCAAGATCACTCAACAATGTAGATGTGGAAACAGGGACTGCAGAACTGGGTGTAATGCCTCTGTCACAGTGCTGTACCTCGCAGCCATCTGCCCACTTGAGTGGGCACTGCAGAAAAAGCTTATTATCCTGGTCCTCTGCTAATGGTGGTGAAAAGCTTTCACAGAGCTTCCTGAAGACCATGCCTCACTGTGGTGTGAGCTGCAGAGGTCGAGGTTTGACTCCACTTGGCAAGAGACAGTCTGGAAATCTCAACAGAAAGGGGTATGCACCTCTCCTGTGCAACTTACCCTGGCTCTCCGTGGCATTTCAACACCACTGAAATTCCCCTTTGGGAATCACCACTGTGTCTGTGTGTTGAGAAATGAGAAATGAGAAATGAGAAATGAGAAATGAGAAATGAGAAATGAGAAATGAGAAATGAGAAATGAGAAGAGTCTTGGTGAGGCTGAAAGCTCTCTAAGAAAACAAACCTGGATAAGAAAAGCAAATGAATGAAAATAAAGCAGGTTGTGTGTTCCCAAGAAGACAGCATGGAAGAGGCGGCTGGGAAAGAAGGCAGTACCTTCCCAATCTGCACACACACATGGCAAAAGGCAGACCCATCCAAAACATAAAATTCAGTGAAAACCTAAAGAAAAATCATTGTTGGTGATGAGGGTGGAGGGAATCTCCMCAAATTCTGATGGGGGAATTGGTGCAAGTCTCAAGGAAGACCAATGGCAGATGAATGGACAATTTCATCTACTAGCCAAAGGACAATTGCATCAGCTAGCCAGTCTGTGGGATCAGTTAAACAAAYGTAAGTGCAGGAATGAACAGTGGATCCCAGAGAAGGATAAACRCAACCCAAAACAGTCATCAGTCTGCAGCCAGTTGTAAAAGCTCCATTTTCTGCCCATAAATACAATGGTCGCCATAAACACATTTCAAGAAAAGACAGCTTTATAATTTTCTTTGTTTTAAAAACATTTGTAATTCAATTTTGGTACTTAACTCACTTCTTTTGAAATGCATGTGTGCGCCTTTGTGTGTGTGTGTGTCTGTGTGTGTTTGTGTGTGTAGGCGTTGGTTTCTTTTTTCCAGACCACCGTTTATTTTTAGACCTAACTTTTGTTCTGAATCAGGAGGGAATAATAAAATAAAGCAGTGAAAATTCCCACAGGGCAGAAAAAGAAAAAAGAAGAAAAAATATGTTGCAGAACACCAGCTTTTGAGGATGACACAGAGCGACCTCACCAGTCCTCAAGCCCCTAGGAGATCATTCCTATAACTTTTTCCGTGGCATTATTTTAGCTCACTCTCCATCCCCCCAGACTGCTGTAGCCCTGACTTTCAAAGCTTCCCTCCCTGACCACATTACACAGTGTGTCTGTCACTGTGTTCATTGCAGATTATTGCAATTTGCAAAAGCCCCATAGCAGGAGGGCCAGCTCAAACTTCCCCATCTAAAATCACTTGTATGGATTGGTGAAGACCAGAACAAGAGGTTAGAAAATCTGATTGCTTAGAAAACACTGTAGTCTCAAAACATCCTTTGGGGACGTAGGGAAAGAGGGAAATGCTTTGCTGAAATAACTCCAAATAAAGAAATCTGCTTTACACAAAACCCACGCAAGCACTTCTGTGTACAACTGATGTCACTGCTGACAAGTTAAGCTGTTTATGTTACCAGAGGGGNAAAAAAAAAAAAAAAAAAAAAAAAAAAAAAAAAGCCAACAGAGAGCATGTTTTCACTTGCAAGTGGAATTTAGCTTGTTTCCAGGATAATATCATGGACACAAGTTTCTCATGTTTGCTTCCTTGGTCTCTCATTTCAAAAAACACTCTTCACAAGAGGTTGATTCCTTTGTTTACAATGCAACAGACACAAATATTGCAGGACAACAGATGCTGACATTAGAAAGCTAGACTTTGGATTGTATCAAAATACGAATATGCAAAACTACTCTAAATCACAACCTGCTTTGGCCTTCCAGCCTCTCCTTGGGCACAGAAACTGCATCAAGAGCCACTAATTGTCCTGTAGTTCAGAGATTGCATTGGCTCTGCAGGACTTACCCAGCATGGCTTGAAAGAAGCAACACTGGCTAGAGATGGACAAAAGCACATGCTGCACATGGATTGTGACTATTAAGTCCTTTCACTGGCAAAAGCAGTGACTCTCACCGTTTGAGTTCCTTCACAAAGGCACTGCCCAGATGACAAACCCAGTCAGCTCATTTGCTGCTTTGCACTTGCTGACTTCAAGCCTTTMCAAGTGCAGGGGTTTGTTTGGCCATGACTCAGACAATGGTTGCTAAGCTGTACCTGCTTCCTCAAACACACCAGSTGGGAAACAGCTGCCCAAGCAGAGCACACCGACCCTTTTCTCTCCCTCCACTCCAAAAGATCTCCCACAGTCCTCACAGGCAATGGACACATGGGAGGATGCCTGCTCAAGGGCACTTCCCAGGAAATGAGGTATTGCAGGCCATTATGCAACCSCAAAGGAGCAAAAACCTGACAGGAAGTAGAGCCCATGTCTTGACAGTGAGCATCCTTAAATGCCARCTTTCTCTATTCTGCCACTGGAACAGAAAACCAATGAATTAAGTCATTTCCTAATAGAGAAAAAAATCTTCCAGAGGAAACAGACTGAAATAAAACATTTGCAAACACAGTTTTTCTGGCACAGAAACTCCTGTTTCTCCAGCCATGTTCCCAACTACATTCAGCTGCTTCCTGAGATAAAACAGTCCCACAAGGTCCCCAGAAATGTCTGTGTCTTTGTCTCTGGTCCTCCTAAGTTTATCCAGTTTCCTCTATCATCTGCACACTGAAACTCTTGGCACAATCAAGTGGAGCCCCTACTGCCCATCTGCTGGGAAAGTTCTGTTTTAAGGCAATAGAACCTGAATTTAGCAAATACTTTTTTCTTCTCACATGTAATCAAGCAAGCTGAGCATATGGACAAGGCACTTCAAGAGTGTTACAGCCAGGGCCAGGAGATGGTATTTGTTTCTATTCTGTGCAAAGTTCTGTCAATAGAGAGCCAAAAGATTTTATCACTAGAAATCTTAATGCTTGTGGGTTGTTTCTCACATGGCACAACCTGAAAACTCCTGGTTCACACCAGGAGAGACTCCAGCTCCAAGCATCTAGAGACAATGAAGCTCCTGAAGAAGAATTTTCCAGTGCTTTGCAGAAATTTGATGCATATTATCCATCAGCATCTGGATTTTACCTACAACAGAAGTAAGTTCAAAAACTCATCTAACATTTCATTCAGATTGTTTATGKGAACTCTAGAAAGCTTTGGGAAGTACAGACATTTTCACCACTTGTACATAATGGCTGAAAGGATTTATTTTGTTTCAAAACAACTTTCCCACTRCTTTTTTTCCCCAAGTGAAATAAACCATGGCTTGATCAAAAAGATAAGACTCTTCTTTCACTGGKGAATTCCTACTCTATGACTCTCTTGTGCATGCACAGGTTTCACACTTTGTTTTCCTCCTGTGGTTTCAATGATCCCAGTTTCCATTTGATTAAAGCACAGAAGAGGTCTCTTTAGCCGTCTCTTTACTTTCTTCCTAACTATTAGATGGTGCATCTTTGAAAGGGCTTCATAATCATCTTCTCCTAGTTCACGRATCTCACTTGCTGGTGTGTGTACCACAGCAGCTTTTCTTCATATCTTTTCACCTCTGCATCATTTTCCCTTTTCTTTGTGTCACAACAATGCAAAGACACTGCTTTATACTGCCATGTGAGCACTGCAAGAAGAGCAAGCAGGTCATTCTGAATCACGTGTCTGATAATTCAAACCAACACCAGAGCCACCAGAGCACAAAGGAGATGAAGAGGCGTGCCCAGCTAAGTGCAATACTGTTTCCAGGATGTTACTGGGCCTTGTCACAGGCAGAGAAATAGAAACCGTGAACCTGACTGGCATCAGAGGGGTGCCGTGGAATAACTGTGGTTCAGTTTATTAATCCTCAGAGGTTTGGGAACTGCAAAAGAGGAGATGCTGGATGAAAATACTGTGACTGTGAATTCATCTTACCAGCATCAGTAAGCATTCAACATATTTAGGGAAAGCCAGCTCTGCACTGAAAGAACACAGTAAATTACCTAGAAATCCACATATTGAGCTCTATGGTTTGGGGGAGGGTTGGAGATCTTGATATATCTGTATGTGTACACTGGTCTTTTAAAACTATACAGAGGACAGGAAAGATCTGTGGTGCTCTCACAGGTCTTTTTCAATAACCTAAAAGAAAATGCCTTTGTTACTATGAGACAAACACKGCTGAAAACAGAACAGAAAATTATGGAATCAGTGATAACAGCTTTGGAGAGGGTGAAATTCACAGCTTTACTTTTTAGAACTTCAAAAGCCTTTATGATCTGAAGACAAGGTTACCATTTTTCTATTATATCAACAGAGAAATAAATAATCACAAGGTGTTGAACACTGAATGCATCCCTAGGCCAYAAGCTTTCCAAGGTGGCAATAATTACTTTTTCCTGTCTGCAAGGCCTTTACTGTAATGAAGCCTTCACTCTATTCTTCACTCTATTAGTCACACCTAAAATGATAACTTTCTGCTACTATTACTGATGATTGCACTAGGTTTTTGGCAATGTTCTCTACTATGAGAAAAGTTTAACTGTGGCAGGAATGGTACAAGAAGGTTTCACACAAGGTGTACTGTGTCCTGAGCAGAAACTGCTGGAGGCAGGAGGGCAGGAGGGCAAGAACAACCAAAACAGTCTTAGGCCGGATGGGATAAGCAGTCATGATGGCCAAAGGCAGATGTAGAAAACTGCTCTGGATACAGCCCTGCAATCAGGTAGCCAAGGTGTATGTCCCAGCAATTGTTTGCTTGTATACTGGGAGAGAATTAGCTACACAAACAGAAGCTTGCACTCCCATGGACCATTTTTTCTCTCTGCCGGAATAGTTTGGCGTTCATGAAACAACARCACAACCAGGGATAAATATCCATATCACTGTGAGCCTATCATCAATTCTCGTCTGTAGAAGCAACTGACTTTGATTTTTAAATTAAGAAACATTGTTTTTATGATGCTGCTTCTTTTATTTATATTTATTATTATTTTATTTATAAATAATTAACAAGGCGATGGAAATGCTTCTTGTTTCTTCACTTTAGCCAAAAATCAGACTATGGATAACTGTGTCCCCCTCCCAAAAAGCAGCATTCTGTCACTTGTTCTCCCATTATTCCTAAATGGCTTTTCATTCCTCACCTAACTTCTTTCACACAACTTTTTTCTTCACTCTTCTGGCACTCATAGCAGAGTTGAAAGCTCCTCTCTTCCTTTTTGCCCAGAGCTCTAAAGGACAATGAAGGTCCTATGCGGCCACCTCTCCCTCTGATTTTCTTCCCAGCATGTTCTTAGGCAAATCTATATTTATCTGGCCTGATTAACATGTCCAGACTCTGCTTCTGACTGGGCACCTCTCTAGGGACAACCAGGTCACCAAGAGCCAGAGCCATGAGACCTGGGGAGTCATGGGCCTGCAAACACTCTGTCTGTATTTGGCAAATTCACCGAGAGTCTTCTAATCAACAGTGCTTACAGGGACATGAATAAACCACAGGCACTAAGAACAGGTGACAGTGGTGTTTGTGAAGGAAATATGTGCCTTACTAATTTATTTGTGGTGTTGGGATGGCCTGGTAAACATGTCAATTTGAAACAGTTCTGATGGCTTTCAACACAGCTCTTGAGAGATACAACCCTACCGTGGGAGGGCAGGCTAAAACCCTCACATAAATAGTTAAAAGAGAAAAGATAAAGAGTAAGAGAAAGTGGGGGTTTATGTCAGCCGAGGAAAATCTSAAGAGAAGTGCATATCAGTGACCTTTGCTGCTCAACACAGTCCCAGATAAGGTTGTAAAAGGTCAGAAGAGAAGCAGAGAGGCCAGAAAYTTCACTAGCCTAATCACAGTTATCCAGACAAGAGCTGACTTTGCATATATATCTGGTAATATCAAGTGACTAGACAATAAAAGAGCAGATTAAATTCTATGTGGATAAGCATAAAATTATGCTCATGGGTGGGGAATATACTGCCATCAATTTAATACATAAAATAATGGTATCTGAGCTAATGATGACCCCTCAGGAATTGTATCTTAGCAGATGATACACCAAAAACACCAGCTCTGTACTCAGCAATACTCTAACCTTCACATTCTCAAAATTATTACACAAGTAGTGCAAGACACTATAAAGACCATAATTATTATCTTCCTGTAAAGATGAATAAATCTTGAGTTCTCTGCACAAGTTGTTGTAACAGCTCACTGGAGCTATAGACCTATAGTTAGGTAAGTATGTAACTATATAATTCTAATCCAGATATAAACTTCAGCTTGCTTCCCTGATCTGTTAACTGTTGTCATTGAATTTATTCCTTATCCACCAGCATAGCACAGCATCTTGGAGACAGCAGTACAGGACAGGAAAGATGATATTAATACCGAAGGAAGGAGGAGTTTACAGGGTTAATAACTCTTGGTGACACTGTAGTSACTCTTTGCAGCTTGTTTTCTAGGCCATGTGCAAACTTATCTAATTATAGATTATAAAGCCTAGCATGCTGGAATAGTAGCGCCTTACAAAATCAATAGTGTCAAAAGATGGACATAATTCAAAACAGTATCACTATAATCCTGCCAAGAGTTGGCTCTGACACACTGTAGGAAACAAATCAGAACAGAGCTGTTCCAGTGGCTTCATCAACATCCTAGTTAAGCTACAGCCATTTTCTAAGTTTTGATATTGCTTCAGTCAAGTAATTCTATTTTCCTGTTATCTACACTTTCCTCCAAAGAAAAAATGYTGATTTCCATATGACCTCAAAATGCACAGGTACCATGTCTTAAAAGTAACTTCTGGCTGTTGTCTGATCATAAACCAGACTGTCTTCCCTCTTGCTTTGCACCCCATTTTCACCAGAAATTTCAGAGTTTTACATTTTGTTTCAGTTTGTGCCAGAGGCAGGCCTAAAGCATAAGTGGATGCTGTGAGCAGATGAGGCCTAAGGCATGTCTCTATCTCTTTTATTTCATTTCCATTTTCAGGTGCACTTTCAGCTGCCTTGTGTTAGTAGTGATGGACCAATCACATCATATATTATCATAGCACAAGGGAGGCTGAAATCTTAACTTCTTCTAGCTGAACTAGGAAAATTTTCTTTTCTCCCTCTCAGAGTTTCTACTTTCCTGAGGTGAGAGGGAAGCACATTCAAGGAGATCTCATGAGTGTGATGGCAAATCAAATTCAGTTGTCAGACAGAAGAATCAGAAGCCTGAAATGGCCAATCTTCTGAAGCACCCTGCAGAGTTATCAGTGAAATGTGCAGCTATTTGCCTCATCCATAACATGCCCTGCACACTGTCCAGTGAATCTGAGATTTCTGCATTAGAGTCCTTGTCAGGAAAGGGGAGAATAGTTTCTTGGTTTTGCTAAATGAAATTCTTCCCTGTTGACATGGCTATCAAGATTTCCAAGTAGCTTTCTCTACACCTCCCATTGCACAGTTCCATGACAGCCATCCCAGGCAGCCCTCTCCAATTTCTTGGTCTCAGAAATCTTGCAYGTACAGATCCAAACTGCTGGTGACTAACCAAAATGTTTGCAAGGGGGATCATACAGTTTGTGCTTCCAACTGCTCGGCTGCTTACCAAGTGTCACTCTAGGTTACTTTGCTATTAACTCCTGTTTTAGAAGAGTGTTCAATCTGTACCCTAATGAGGCAGAGAAGCTGGCTGGCAGGGCCTTGGGACAGTTCCTCAGAAACCTCCTCGAAGCCTCTGGCCCAGACCCGATCCTGCAGACCTAATGAATAACAATGGCAGCCGTGTCTCCATCAGGTGGAAATGACTGCTTCTGTAGAAGGCGTTAATTAACATCTTACAACAGCAACATTAGCAGCATGTAGGGAAGGAGGGAGCCAAAGAGATAAGTGAAATTTAAAGCCAGTCAGAGCTCAGTGGAGCAGTAGTGTCCAAGTCTTTGTCTGCCAACCTGCAGACCTTGGAGGGATTTCATTCTGTACCAGCCCAAAGGGACACAGTTTACTTGTGAAAAAGTTTGTGTGGAGGATGTTCCTCCCCAGCTCTCCCCAAGTTTTTTCTATCCGCAATGGGATGAATGATGTGAAAACAATCTTCCTGTCTTCCCTGTGATGGAATGAGAGGGTGCTGCYGTACTGCAGATTGCTGCAGGTTTGGCCACACTGCTTAGCCAAGTCAGACATGAATTGTTTTCTTAGTCAAAAGCTGTGTTGGGATTTCAGATGCCACAAGACAAGGATCCAACAAGGTATATAACACAATAATCATAGAGAAATAAAAAGTGCAAGTATCAAAATATGCAGTGATGCTTTCTCCTGAACTAAATCACCAGCTTGACTTCCTTATTCTTGATAGGCTAARAAGTTTAATTAAAAAAGAACATACTTATCAGACCACTTGCAAAAAACTCATTTTACTATGAATTTTAAGATAGAAACTGTCTCTCCTGGGGCAACTGTAATTCTCTTTTTTGACCTGATGTGTGGAAGCAGACTAAGCAAAGCAAAGGTATAAACGAGTCAGACTAAAGATAGGTGGGAAATGTGCAGTGGCACACTCTGCATTAATAAAGTAATAAGACAACAGCTTACATCCTCAAATAAGGTGAATACACAAAAACTTTGCAGAAAAAAACCCCTAGATTAATAAACTTTATTCTGCATTGGATTAAGAGATAACATATCMCATAGCATTACGTAAAATAGATGTTTCTTGACTATTTGTAAGTGTGGTTTTGCTTTATCCTTTTTTATTATCCACCCCAATTACATTACTGCAGTTTGACTTTCAGGCTGCAGCCTCCAAAATTAAGTAATGGAATTTAAGTGAGGGATAAAGTCATCAATTGGTGCCGAAGTAGTTTCACTAATGTACTTTGGGAAATCCTGCCAGCTGGACTGGCTCATAGCATCAACCAAGGGCACCCAGAGTCGCCAGCTGCTCTCAGAGAGCCTCAATCTTCCCTGTCAGCAGGTGCATGTCTCAATCTTCACAGTGGGAAGGAGCTGGTTCTGGGTATCAAAATTCTGAGCAAGCACCTTGATTTTGTCAGAGGTAAATTTTATGATGGCACAGTGAGGTTGTTGAGGATGGGTGGTGCAGCACAGGCACAGAGTCACAGAATTGATTAGGTTGGAAAAGACCTCTGAGATCCAACCTTTTGAGCAATCAAGACTACTTGGACTAAGTGCCACATCCAGTTTTAGCCTAAACACCTCCAGGGACGGCGACACCACCTGGGCAACCCATTCTGATGTCTAATCATCCTTTCTGTGATGGAATTCCTCCTAATGTCCAAACTAAGGATCCACTGGTGCAGCTTAAGACTGTGTCCTCTTGTCCTGTCACTGGTTGCCTGAGAGAAGAGGCTGGTCCCCACCTGGCTATAGCCTCTTTTCAGGGTGTTGTACAGCGTGATAAGGTCACCCCTGAGCCTCCTTTTCTGCAGGTAAAACACAATAGCTCCCTCAGACTCTCCTCACAAGACTTGTGGTTCAGACCCTTCACCAGCCGTGGTCTCACTCCAAAGGGAGGAGCCTTGTGAGAAAGTAGTCCTGTTCCATCACAGAGGGGAAAGTCTGAAACCACAGATTTCCCCAGAACCAGAAACAGCAATTCCTGTATAAAAATATGCCTGGACCAGAAGTCTCAAATGCCTCATGCACTGAAAATGTATTGCCCAATGTAGGTTATATGGGAGTGAAAATTTAAATGTGAGTCACTGCACTACTGTAATACATGTATTTAATTAAATACAGTACTCTCCCATGAGGAGATATGAGTATTCTCATAAGAACTGTATGAGATGGATATGTAGAAACAAACACTGAAGATTTTTGATATAACTAAAAGCTAAATTGAATTATTTAAAAAATATGGATATTGATCTAATACCAATATCCAACTATGATGGACAAAGACCCTCTAACAGTTTAAAGTTAGAAAGTGTATGCTTATTACGACGCAGGGCAGCGTGCAGGATAGCTCCCAAATACACTCGTGCCATTCACAGATGATCACAGGGTCTTTTTATGTACAGGAGTATTGAATACCCAAAACACAAATGCATATTCATAACTCTGGTACATCCCATTCCCCGCTTCCTATGGTAATTAGCCAAAAAGCTATTAAGCATGCATAGTTTGTTCTTTGAAATGGATCAGTGGTCTTTTTATGGGGTGGGGCCTCAAAATGATGAAGTAAGATGGGTCTTCCTCACTTTGGCTTTTTAACCTTTTAGTGTTGCATGACAACTGAATCCTGTTTTCCCAGGACTGTTTGAGTTATGATTGTATTGCATTCTTGGAGTCTATTGATTAGTCAGAATACACAAACATAAGTTGACAGGCTTCATGATTTATCAGTTCCTTAAATCTGGCTTCTGTTAACAAAGGGAAGTTTATCTGTCTTACCTCAGCAATATCTCGTTTAACTAAAGTCCTTAATTCTTCAAAATTAATGTCTCAAAATTATTGTCTTTTGGACCACCTTTTTGCTTATCAAAAGATGTTTTATTTAGTAAAAAAGTGATCCACAGTGGATGGATCCTTTTTTGAAACCTCAATATATTACTCAGAAATGCTTATGTATTTTAGTTTATCTAAATTTATAAAACAGTTACAAACTGCCAAAAGAATTATATGTTTACTACTACAGCTCTGCTAGGAGATCCTCAGTAGCAGTTTATTGTAGTGGTGTGTTTTGGGGTTTTTCCTGTTTTCTTTATGCATCTGTTTGTTTTACACTGTTTCACAATGGTTTTTCCCATGTACTCTATGTTTTACCCCATTATGGCTTACCCCAGTTACTGTTATTAATCAGTCATCATTTATGTGACACCTGGGTCCTGTCTGTCACTTTGAGGCCTCACCCCAATGTCTAGAAAATTCTGGTGAGGACGCCAAATGATTGGCAGGATCTTGGCTCCCCTTCCCCCTTTGTCCCTTGATTTGTTCTATGGGTTGTCATTTAGGTTCGGGGTCACTCTCTTCTCATTCTGGATTGGTTCCAAGTTGTATCCTTTCTACTCCCCCACTCCAATGTTTAAGGTGAAACCCCGGGAGTTCAGTGGGCTTCGGCGGGCTGACTCCCAAGTGAAAGGAAGTCGTGTGGATTTAATAAAATCCAGTTAAGGTTCTCCACTGGAGTCCCATCCCTTTATTTCTTGCATTGTTTAGGCTTCTGCCGAGGCAAGGACCCACTGGATTGGAACTGTATTCCAGAATACAGAACCATACCTTTTTTGCGACACCGGTGCCAGAGCTAGCCAGGAAGCGCGGGCGAAGGCCCTGAGAGAAGCATCGCACCATCGCAGTTTATCTTGGCAGGTTGTGGAATGCAGAAGGAATATTAACACTGAAAATGTTTGGGTGGTGAGCTAGCTGTTTCAGCTGCCTCTCTAAAAGAAATCTAACACAATTTTTTGTTCAAACAACCCATGACAATACTACAGCAGATTTGAATGAATAAAATGACCTAGAAACCAAGATCACAAAAAGCTGTTCATGACAATACCTCAGTCTTTAGGATTGCTTTACCTTCCCTTCTACATACCTGGAGAACAATGCTAACCAATGTGGACAGAGTCATGGGAGAAATCCATCAGGAGTGTCCATGCACATAATCATATTCCAGGTCACTTCTGTTAGAGGCTCTGACTGATGCACCCCTAAACATTTGCAGCCACAGTGTGAAAAACAGAGACAGTCCACATGGAATGAGGATGCAAATCTCTGCAATGGCAGAAGAGGAGTTTTACTCAGTTTTCCACCAGACTGCACCTGACCACTGGCCAGGCCCTGGAGCTCTGCAGGTGACATTGGCATACAATGGCACCATGCTGCTGGGCAACTGCATAGACATTCAAATCAAGGAACTGTTTCCTTCTGAAAACCTAAAGGAGCTGCATGTTAGTCAGTTTATCAAAGCATGGCATAGTTGTCCAAAAGACAAGGCAAGGAGAGGAAAGGAAAAAGGATGTTTCTTCTACAATATGGTGAACTTTGATAACTTCCAAAAATTGCTGCTGTAAATTTAGTCTCAGAGAAATACAGCTGGTGACTCCACAGCTCATGTGCTGCACAATGGCCAACCTGCTGGTGTCTTCCTTCCAGCAGTCATGTATCAGCTCTTTGCCATCCAGCTACAAGAAGAGATCAAACAGGCAGTGCACAGAGGCAACCATGGACATGACTATTTAGTGTTTGATCATTTTGGGAAATGCTAATGATAGTATAGGGTTAAAATGATTTCTGAGGTAGCAGGGCCTGAGAACAGAACACTGGCTTCACTGCAACCAGGATGTTATTTTCATGCTATTGTTTTAACCAAATCAAGTATAACTTTGCCTAGGTAATGGGAGGAGGGGGGATGAGTGTGATTCTTAGTTAAACATGTAGGCTCTGGAAATAAAGTTAGATATTCTTTATTAGGTCAGGTGGGTCTGTACCTGCATAATCATCAATATGATAAATTACATTATTGTTAATTGTAATGTTTGATAATCGAATATGATTATTATCTTAAACAAGAATTAATGGTTACAAATTCATGCTTGGGTAAAATCAATGGAACAATGGGATTTAATGATTGCCATGTATAATTACGTAACAAGAGGGTATAAAACCACGTCTATTCAGAACTCATGTTGGAGTTGGATTTGGGTCCTGAACCCCTGATTCCCAGAGCTCTTCTTCAATAAAGCACCGCATATAATCATTCTGTGATTATGTGTTTCAACGCTAACACTAAGGTTTACATCAGTGGCCCACAAGAGGAGAAGTTGTGAAATAAATGCTCCCTGGGGCAGAGAGACTCTTCCTCTCTCTCTCAGAGAGAATCACAACTTCTAAAAGTTAGGTCAGTGTCTTATGCTTTGAAAATTTTCAAATGCTCTCATTTTTCTCACAGTTAATAGTACTGAACAGCAGCACCTCTAGATCACCATGCAAAACATGAGACACATATTTACTTTTGCTGGTGTCAGTCTCTCATTATAATTTCTGATGTATTTTTTTTAATTTTTTTTCAAAGAAGAAAAGGCTTTCCACAAGAGATCTGAAGCCTTAAGCGAACAACCTGGGCTTATATGTCTTCTCGGTGTTGTACTTTCTGAAACATTAAAAGGCATAGGCACTGCAAGAAGAAACCTGGTGAATTATCTGTGTTCTAGTAGAGGGTCTGAAGGGCAAGAAGTGAAGAAACCAGTGATTCCCTATTTCTGCCATTACATGTCTTTGCTAAATCTTGAATAGAAGTGATGCCCACAGAGGGTTCCGAGTTGATGCAGTAACACATAAAGGTTACTCTCAGCCTTGGCGGTCGGGTCAGACACTCCATCCCACTGTCCCACTCGATTATCCATCTCCTTGTGAATTTGCCCTTACAGGAGCTGCAGAGCAGGCTTGACTTCCCATTCTTTTCAAACAGTGCCACTTCCTGGTTTAACTGAACCACTGCATAAGTTCTTCACTTATAAGAAAAGCTGGGATGTGGAATAGACATTCCCTAGCAAGGAATCACTCCAGGAATTACCTTGCATTTCTGTAACAGGCTGAAGTCCTAGGTCTGAAAGTAAGGGTGATTGAAGCAGGAGGAAATCTGATAAAGTTTGTTTGTATCTTGAGGAAAATTCCAGTAACTGTTTTGGGACCAGTCTAAAATCTTCCATTTACTCTTCCTAAATCTGCAGAGCAGACAGATACAGTATGCTTCAAATGTCCCCTGCTAGCTCCCTGGGACAGATGAGAGAATTTATACTCATTGAAAAGCTAATGTATTAGTCAATTAGCCCCCTGAGTTTTACATATTT
The DNA here is from genome assembly GCA_003546035.1 of Mixornis gularis. Taxonomy (NCBI): domain Eukaryota; kingdom Metazoa; phylum Chordata; class Aves; order Passeriformes; family Timaliidae; genus Mixornis; species Mixornis gularis. Next base: position 203,528 of record QVAJ01000262.1, on the reverse strand, counting down.
CTACTATCTTCTCATCATTTCAAGTATTCCATTGGAAAGTTAAAGAAAATTTGCAACTATGAAATGCACAGGAATTTCTCTGGTTTCCCACAGCTGAGTTTATTGCAGACATCTCAACTGAAAGTTTCCTAGGGCAAACAATTAATTTGCTTCAGATATTAGATATGAAATCTCACAGAATCCTGCAGTCCTCAAGTGTCTCTCTAAGGCAGGCAGTGGTCAGCTGCAGGCTTAAAAAAGAAACATTTGAATACAAAGGGATATTATGAATATTTAATCATTTGCATGCATTGCTTTTTAGGGTACCACAAATATTTGGAGAACATTATCTCTGTCTTTCTCCAAATGTAAGAGAGGTGGTGCTAATGAAACTGCAGTGGGTGGGTTTTAAAAATACCTCCCTGCAGAGACTTTTAGGAGTGGTTTATGTGACTCTCATGCAGCTTTCCTCCACTACTATTTATAACCAGCCCAGCTGTCTGAGGTGCCCTTGAAATATTTCATTATGTCAGCATGTAACATTCTGCATACACTGCTGGTTCCCTCTGGCGCAAAGCAGTTGAAAGAATTGCCCTGCAAAGAGGAGCTTTAGGTTATGTTCCAGAGAGCTGATGAAAGCCTGGAAGGAGCTCCAAAATGATCCAGACATCCAGAACTGACTTAGACTCACAATCTGTTTCTATTGCAAATCTGGAAAAGGTCTGCTTCACCTAACTGCTTTCCAAACTTACTGCCAAGCAGACCATGAGAGCTCTGCTTGCTCTGTCCTCAGGCCCCTTCATTTTGTCCAATATTGTAATCAGTGAGCCAAATCTATTGAACTACCTTCATGCCCACAGACTGTACATAAAAAGCATGAGGAAAGTTTTACAAAATGGTTAGAGAAAAGCAAGGTTGACCAGGATGAAGAGAAGACATCAAACATTAAACTAAACTCAGCTTTTTTTGCGCTCCCTGGACTAGGATATGCTCCACAGAACCCACCATTAGCTCAAGAAAATTGACTTTTGAAAGCACGAGCATGGACATATCCCCAGAATGTAAACCAGGAGGAGGCATAGCATAAAAAAAGCCATTAGTTTAAGTGCTCTCTAAATGTCAGTCCTCCCTCCTGTGACGTTTCACAACAGTGCACCCCTGACTGTGACCCCACTTCCACTTCCAGTCTGTCTAGAAAGCCTGTTGCTTTGAAAAGCCATCAGGTAGGTGCCACACTGCTGTTAGTGCACTCAAAGCCTGTGGGCAGCTCAGCTTGTACTTCACTTTGCCAGCTATAATCCTTTATTCTCGCCCTGAAGAAATATATTTCGTCCCCTGCAAAGCTGAACACATGAGGAGAGGAATCTGTGCAAAGCACTTACCAAACCTCACGATGATCACCTACAGAGGTTTTCCAGGAAGAATTATTTTTCCTGCAAAGGCGAGCACTGCCACCACATTGTAAGAGACAGGAAGTATTTAATGTAGGCATGCTTGAGACTGTTAAAAGTAATATGCTTCTTCTTCTCTTCTACAAAATAGTGGTGGGCTTTAAAGACAGTTTATTCAAAATCCCTTGGAAAATTCATAAAAGCATGAAATCTCACTGCAGCTGAGCTGAGATGTGCTTCGTTGTCCTTTAAGGATAACTTGCAGCAGTGAGCATCCTGTTCAATCTTTCCAACAAGAGAAGTGAGTAAGATCTGCAACCAGCTCTTGTCTACCCCTCCTGCTACTCTGCATGTCCACAGCAGCAAAACTGAATCACTTTTGYACCAGGATGATTTAGTTTTAGCCTTTATTTAATTCTGACACGGGGACACAATGGAAGGAAAATTAATGACTCTTGAGGAGCCTTGTCCAACCCCTCTGAGGGCTGTCCCAGGAGAACCATCAGCCCAATGTTCAGGTGTCATACCCACCCTCATGAATCATTCAGGAGCAGCTCTCCAGGTCAGGTGTCTGAAAGGGTTTGCTGCCTAGGGATATGAGATGTTTTATGAAATGCAAGGGAAAAGCAGTTCTGGATTGCACAGGACCTATTGTGGGATGTTTAGGGAAGGAAACAAAGGCAGGAAAAGGGAGAGACTTAGTTAATTTCAGGGATGAAAAAAACATCATAAAACAGCTGTAAAGGGAATTAAAAGGACCAGGTTTGTGCGAACAGTCAGCTTGTCAGTACCTAAGTCTTACTGTGCTGGTGTGCATCTGTCTCATCTTTCATAGTGAACTCCTTTCTACCCTCTTCCTGTGTGAGGGGCACTCAGTTCTGCATCCAGGTGTCTGGGGGACGGTGAGTGATGTGTGTGCTGGTCAGTAGCAGGAGCTGGAATGCAGCTGTGGCCTCCAAGGCATATATGCCCAAGCTACAGCAACTGGAGGGACTGGGATTTGGTGTCTAGCCATCAGACAGGCAGGGGACTGAGCTCAGACCAGTTTGTACTGAGTAAATACTTTCTGTGAATGACTACAGCTGAAGCTCAGAGGCCCCAGCACACAAAAATACACACAAGCACGTGAAGTCCATGTGTTCTGCTACTGGTGCCAGTTCTGAGCTCTCATTTTGTCATTGGTTTCTAGACAAAAGTGCCTGTGTTTCTCAAAACTTTGCTCTTCCCTAACAAACACACTTTTGCCAGAAGTGTGCTGTTCAGCACCTGGGTTTTTTGCTACATGTTATGCATGACTTTGGCTGCTCTGAAACAAGCTGAAAATGGCTAGGAAGGAACACAGTTTTCAAATAGACCCATTGCACAGTAAGACTAAAAGCAGATGCATGAATGTCAAGGAAAGCCCATATAACTCAGCTTTCATGTCTGTTATCAAGAAGTCACGTTTATACACAGTGGAGAATAAAACCAAGAGGCTTCCTGAATTACAAATCTAATGATAAAAGAGATGTGTTAGCATAGAGCTGAGTGTACAGTGACAAAATCAGCTGTCCCTAGTGCATCATATTTATCTGCAGCCATCATCTACCCCATCCACTTCTCTTTTCCCTAAGGCTGTCTGGCTGGTAGTCATCCATAAAGCTACATGGTTGTCTTTGGACACCCTTCTTGTTGCTTCCAGGGTTTACCTCTCCAACTGGTTGTTTGATCACCTCAGAGGTGACCCAATGACCCTGGAACACCTCAGGACACAGTTTCTTCACCCCCACAGCTGTGACTGGCCACCTTGGAGCCCCGTATCTAGGAGGATCTTACTCCCTTACAGCCACAGGACTCAGCAAGGGCCTTCTTGCACAGCTTCTGCACAGGGGCTGCTGGGTCACCAGAACATACACCCAGCACCTCCAACATGCAACGAGACATTAAGTGGTATGTGACACAAAATCCAAAGCAACTTCATGTACTGGAACAGGCATTTCCCAACTCATCTGTCTTTTCCATTGTGTCCTTTTCCAATTACTTTGCAATCAGAAGTGTATAGACTTCTCAGACATCCCAAGCAACACCTGCAAAGCCCATACTTTTTCTGTTGTCCAAGCACAGACTTCACTGTTTCACAGTCAGATCCCCTTCCTGATGATTTTCAGAATCTCCTGTAGAATTTCATTTTATTTCTTTGACTTCAAATTAAACCTATCGTCAGTCATGTAACAGTGGCTGTCCTTTCAGATCCACAGCTACAATAATTACATTTTGTATGTTGCAGGCACTTATTCTGTTAGTCTACACACAGTTCTCACCTTTTCCATGAATTATGGATCATGATTCATTAGTAATAAAATCAACCTCCTCTCCAACTCCAGTACAAAATCCAGAAAACAGTGGATAATTTTTAAAATTATGAGTACCTGTGCAGAACCTGATAATAAGAGAAAGGCTACAAAAAGTGCTTCATCATTATGTCTGCTTACCAAAATCTCTTTTGAACATCTGAAAACTATATGCAGGATGGATTGTGAGCAGCCTGGCTTGAGGCCCATTAAAAAAAAAAAGGCAAAACCTGTGCAAAAGTGTGGAGAAGAAAGAGAAGGGCAGAATCTCTGACCTTTGCCTTCCCCCACCCACCACCGCCTGCTGCAAGACACCCCGAGGCCTTCAGGAGCCAATGCTGCCAGCTTGAGGAGAACCTTCCAAGCCTTCTTCCTTGGGTTGAAGTCTCCAGGCAGTTGTGGGAAACCCCATCTCCCTGCTCCTGCCTTCAGTGGTGAGAGCACTGTGAGTGGACAGAGGCTTGACCACAGGGATCAGCCATCGTGCCTGCATTTTGGGGGATGGGCGGCTGCTTTCCAGCTAAGCTGCTCCCAGAATTGGAGAGGGCAGATGAAACGCTTCAAATAGCACACAATAAGAATAAAAGGCATAAACTGCTTTGCCCCAATCTGGTATGAGTGGCAAAAAAAGGTAGCGACAGTATGGTGGTGAGCTATACTATACTTTTTTAAGTAACCATAGCTTTTCCTAACTTTTCTCTACATTTCTTTGTCTTTACCTCTTTTACTGTTAAGTAAAATATATAAAAATTTTTGGTGTCAGTTGTTGTGAATAACCTCTGTGTATTAATTTGTGCCTGAAAATAAAATGATTTAAAAGCAGGGAAAAACAGTTCACCGAAGAATTCCGAGATGAGTTGGGTCAGATCAGGGGAAGATTTAGGAGATCAGCACATGAATGGATGTGGCTCCTCTGAAAATGGGCCAGCAAGTATGCCTAACTGAATATGGTCTGCAATAGTCACTCAGACATCTCTTCTGTTCCCCCCTGAAAACCCACTCGGAAAAATCAGAATCCCAAAAGAAGACCGATGAATATCAATACCCGGACAAGTGGACAAAGGAAACCCTGCCTCGGGGGAACTAAAATGTATAAAAACTGGACCTTTGGTGGTGGCATTTTGTGAACGAAGGGGAGACAGGTGCGATAGCGGCCTGTCTCACGTTCACCCCGTTCGATTCCCAGCATCAAATTGGTCTTTATCATGGCTGTGATTTTTTTCTGATTCATTTCCGTACCCGCTGTCATGCGAAAATAAATTTGGGGTTTTTTTAATTACAATTTGGCTCACCTCGTTTATAACATCAGTGTTTAACCTCGTTTTGGTTTTATTCTTGTTTCTGGGAATAACTGAACCTTTGAGCTTGTCCTGCTTTATTCACAGAGTTTTCTTTGCTCCTCCATGATGGGGTGGATTGTAACACCACCAACAGAACTGGCTCCTGCTCCTAGCGTGAAGCAGGAAGCTGAACTCTCACCTGCACCACTCACAACATGATGTGCAACATCACATGGACCACAGAGCAGAGTAACTGAACAGGGAAAGATGGAGAGATGAGACCTTGTCATATCCAGCAGGAACAGCTCCCACAATGCAGCAGCAAAGGCAGTTAACCCACCAAAGCGAATGGAGCAAGAGAATGAGGCCCAAAGCAAGTTGAAAGCACACTTTCTTAAGAAGGCCCATCAGAGATCAGACAAACAATAATACCAAGATGCTAATCAGCTATGGAAAATGCTGAAGGTGGGACCCATCTAGTAGCTCAGATCTGTGAACTTTCTTTAATACAATGTGAGGTACCCCAGCTGCCCATCACACCCCTGTGAGCAACTCTTTGCACCTCTTTAGCCTCCAGCCATTCTGATTAAAACTAGCGAAATTACTTGTGAGACTTTGTGAGCCTGAATAGACAACCTTGTCTGTAAAGGATACTCTCAAAAAGCTCTTGACGAGAGAAAGGGTGAAGCAGTTCCTGTCATATCAGAATGCATAGACTTGGGACTGCTTGTTTTCTAGGGGAAGAGGAGACATTCATCAGAATGAGAAGCATGTTTTCTCTTGAGTCACAACACACAGGACCTGTTGACGTGCCAGTGGCAGAGGATCCAGAAACAATAACTCATTGTCTGTGTTTCAAATCAGCATTGACCATTTTTAAGCAATGCTCACTGCAATGGCTGCAATAAAATCTAGAGAGACCCTCAAAGCTGAGCATTTCTGTTGAAATCATAAAGTCTCAGAAGTTGCAGCTGCAGTCCATAACACTGACATGAAGCAGAGAAAGGAATCTTTTCCAGAGGTGTGAGAGCAGGCCCAAGGGATATATTCTACCTGACATCCAGATTCACTAATGTACTAGTCTCCTTCCAGACACTTCTGTAAAACAGCAAAATACACTTAAACAATAATCCAAGTAATGCTAATACAAGCTATTGCAGGTGGTTACAAAGGCATTGCTTAAATGGGAAAACAGAAGCATTTCGACAATACATTGCATAACAAAATACACCAAAGCAGAACTTCTGCTCTGCACCCTGCTGAGAACCAGTAGAAAAGACCAGGAGACATTATTTTCTGCATCAGCAATCAGCACTGTTTCCAACAGCAATGGAAACTGCCATATTGTGCAGCCTTGGAGCACCCAGAATCAAAGCCTTTGTATTCTCTTGGAACAAGGATTCAGGCAAGGGACAGTGAACTTCGCATCAAAGGAGGAAACAAATGAACAAACAAATAGCCCTAAAGAATTTCATGAGAATGAAGTTTCACTTTCTTCAGGCGTGTGAATAAACAATTACAACCTACAAATAGGGGCAGAAAACAACAGGCAAGGCTTCAACAACATCATCTCATGGAAACCATCCAGTCCTCAAACTGAAGCCAAAGGCTTTCATTTCTGTTCTGTAGTTATTTCCATGGACACATCAACATGTAATCATTACACAAAACACACAAAGCAGAGACATGTGCAATCCTAATCCTTCAGTAAAATACCTCTACGTAGTGATATAAATGCACGTGTATTGCCAATGTGAAAGACTAGACATATTTATACAAATGTGGACCACATCTTCCTCTAAGTAGTCGAATCTCTCAGATCACTTTTGTGAATTTTCTCCACTAACACCAGATCATTGTTTGACTTTCTCAAAGAAAAATCAATCAAAAGGAAGCCTAAAAAAATTATCAAGAAAATAAAAAGCTTAATGAGGATGATGTTGGAAGTTAAAGATGTGCAGTGACTTGTTACAGAGGTATGCAGAGATTTGCACTGCAGTATACCTCTATTCATATGTGGTACTGGATTAAGTCTAACCTGAGTTGAAACCAGTTGAATCCTGAGTGACTGTGTCTACATCTGGGTTTAAACAGCTGAATTTATCTATCTTAAATGCACATATTCAATTGATATGGATTTTTTTCTCTGACTGCTCTAATCCCAAGAAGTTATTGCAGAAAAAAGAGGTATTAAAGTAATGATCTTTTATAGCAGAATCATCAATCAGAAAAGTAAGAAAATATCAGTTACATATAAAGCAAGTATCAGTTACATATAAAGCAAGAAATACCAGTAAAAACTTTTTCATATTATATTACCTCTGGGGAAAAAAATGTAGTTAGCTCCTACTGGCTGCAGGACAGAATTATGCTTTCAGGCTAGTAAACACAACTGTTAGAACAATTTCTTTTTGTGATGCTTGGGAATTTCAGTCAAATAGGAAAAAAAAAGTAAAAAAAAAATGTATTTGTTAGAATAATACCATGTTGATAAAAGGGAGGGAGTCAGGCCCATCACTGGTTACTTCAGGGACAGATGGCAGCAACCAGTAGCACAAAGTTCAGGTAACTATTACAACCACTTATAATAGAAGACTTACAAAATGTAACAGTTGCTGAATTGAATTGCTGGTAGTTCCTAACAAGCCAAGAGCATAAATAAAGGTGCTGCCCTTTCACCACACAGAGCAGTTCACAAGCTATGCATCTACATTACTGCATGTGGATGCTGCGAGAAATTCATCTACCGTAGCATCTGTTTTGCATTGTTAATGCATTGTCTCAACCAGGCGTTTGTAAGGGCAAGGTTGAAAGGAACACATACAGGTCAGGTAAGTACCTTTCAATCCAGGTACATAATGACACGAGGATAATGCTGTTTTCCCTCTTGGTGACTGAAGCCATTTAATTTCCTGTCTGGCAGTTACTTGACACATTTGTCACAGACATGCTGCCAGTGGAGTAATACTTCAGGCCATCGTTGTATTTTGAGTAAAAGGCAGATTTTATAACAATGCAATGCCACACCACCTCTGTTTCAGTCACACTGCATTTATTCAGTGCTACGATGACTGCAAGTTCCTTATGTTCCTGAGAGAGAACGGGACAAAAACTTCCAGCCTCACAGCATTTCGGTTAGTTTCTCTGCTTTTATTAACAAGCATATAATATTCATTGGCAAAACACCGGATACAAGCTTCACTATCATAAAATCAAAACATTAAGCATTAATCCCCAAAGGCTTATTCAGACAAAACTAGCCACCAGTAGTACAGAAATTACACAGCAACACAAAGCATAAAAAATTGTAAACTTTTAAACGAAGCTAAGCCAAAAATATGGTTTTACACTCTGACATTTCCAGAATCTTTATTATGCCACATATGAGGATAAAAGGCTTAGTGGTTGCACTGGCTAATTGTCCCTTAACTGCAAAATGATCCTGTTTGCAGAAGGAAAGAACAAACTTTCCTTTTGTCCAAATAAGTCACTTGAATTAAATATTCCATCAAACCAATACTTTCAGTTTCAAACAGAAATAACAAAAATAGTGGAATATCAGTATTCAAAACGCAGGAGTTGTTCCTTCAGCCATACAYATGTTTGAATGAATGATCCCACTGCTTTCTCTGGAACCATCCAGGTTATTAGTAAAGTTACCAATGTAAATGTTCATAAAATTGGACATTCAGTTCCTACCCTACCACCAGGACATGGACAGGTCATTGCAGCTTCAAAAGATTTCCAAAAAACTCTAAGTAGGATAAAAATTGGAGCAAATAGTAGAGTCATACCTTTAATTTGTACATAAATAAACCAGTAAAACTTTACCTGTTGACTTGCCACAAGACCCAAGTTCCTAGGTAATTTTTGTCCTGACTGCAAGTTTTGATTAGAGCAGAGACTAAAGCATTGTTCCATGTTCTTTAATGTAGGTCTCTGCAGCTTTGTCTTCAAAAACAGATCTCAAGACCTAAGTAGCATCTAATTATATCTGATGTAGGGAGACTTGTGTGTGGAACAATTTCTTTCCCTGTTACCAACTTTAGGCAGACTAACTGAAGTTGCATTAATGTTTTCAGTGAAACACCCAAACTGTAGTGATTACCTGAGGAAAAGCAGAAACTTGATTCTTCTGTTCAGTAAAGCCTTCTGTACAAAATGTGTACCTAAGATTCATCTCACTGATGTACAGACTGGTTGGCTTTTTCCTATTATATTTATCTCAATGTAATATGCAGAATGCTGTAAAATAGCAAGTTATATTTATCATCTAGTAGAAAAAAAAAAAAAATCTGTAAATCCCCATGGACTATGTTGTTACAAAGACAATAAGAGCCAGATAAGCTTTCAAAGGCTCATAGCCTATTGAAAAAAAATAGCACCATCATAGTTGTAGTCTGATATTTTTTATGGTCCCACATCTCCTGAGTGACAGTGTTGTGTATACTATTGCACAACCAGTAGAAAAAAGTATTCCCAGGTGTGATGGTACACAAATATACCAGACCTAACAATGGCACAAAACATTTTCAGATAGGCTGCAAGTCTTGTCGATTGCTTCCACAATTCACATTAAGGTTTCTTGCAAGATCATTTATTTTAAAATATTGCTGACAGATAGTTCTTGTACTTACAGAAATTTTAAATCCCCCATTTCACTCTTAAAATAAAAAATGGTACAAAGCATAAAACACACACACCCACCCCCAAATAACAGCCTCAAATAAAACTCCATTTGAACAAGTGAGAAAAGCCATCTACATTCTTTTTAAATGTAATGGTAAGTAGATGCTACATTTACAATTTAAACATAAGCCTAATAAATGCATGTTCCAAACCTATTGCACAAAAGCATAAGTAATGCTCTTTATCCATACAAAACAAAAACATACAGATGAAAGCTACTCAAACTCAATGTAAAAGGAAGAAGCTTGTAAAAACATCTTACAATTTCATTTTATATGCCCGTAAATAAAGCTGGACCACTGAAACCAAAAATACTTGRATGGTAAAATAAGACAGAAGGCTTAAAATAGAATAAATAATTTTATAAAGTTAAAATTTAAACCCCCAAATCTTATTTAAATTCAATATTATATATTCTATTTGAATTCTTTATTTTTAATGAAAGTATACTTCATGAGACTCTAAGCCCAGGTGATTCATCAGTCTCATTGCTGCTGAGGAAAATGCAACAAGGTACTTCCTTATCGCAACTATTTACCAGCCTAAGAAATTGTAAAAACTACTTCACAGTAATGGCATCTTCACAAAAGCCAGAATGAACTACCATGATCTCACCAGTCTAAGAAATATCTATGGCCGAGTCCAAATTTTAGTTCAACTTTGAACAGTATGAGGGTTACTTTACCCAATATAATCTTGATATAAATTGTCTCTTAAGTGTCACAGAAATTAAACAAGGCTCTGATCCAAAGAAGACCTCGCTCTACATTGTAGTCTTTTAGTGAGACTAACATATGGTACAGACACAGTCACACCACTCCCTTGGGCATTTTTTCTAGTGAAGATGTTATCACATGTGATTTAGAAAAACAACTGAGTAATTTTGGAGTTTTTCTGTTGGTTTGGGGGGTTTTTGTTTGGTTTTCATTGCTTTTTTGTTGTTGTTGTTGGTTTTTTTTTGTGGGTTTTTTGTGGTTTTTTGTTTGTTTTTTGTTTGTTTTTTTTTTTTTGTTTTTTTTTTTTGTTTTTACTGGTGCAGTTTTATTAGATTAAACACATTGCAAAAGCAGTTACACACAATTACAAGCAAAACCCCCAGCTATAGGTATTAATACTGGCTTGAATTTATGTATCCATATAAACAGAATTTTCTATATACTGATAGCACCATAACAAATTCAAGTGATTCTAAAGATGGTTATAAACTTAAAAGTTTTGCACTGTAAGTTGTTACAGCAAGAGATAGATTTGAAAGGCTTCTGAATTTGTGTGTTTGTAATTAATTTCTCAGTTCCTTAAGTACACAAGGAAGTAATGAAATCCCAATGTACTTTAACAGCACTGCGTCAATATCTAGTCATACAAAAGTTTTCTTGCAGTACACACACTTGAGGTAGACAGATCTCATTTATATGTGTATATGTATATATTTTTTTGTTTGTGTGTGTGTGTGTATATATATATATATATTTTCTGACTAAGGTGGTTAATCTGAATGCTGTCTGGCAGCTTTAGTTTTATGTCTACATCAGGTACAGCCACTGTGTGTATATTCTGGGTGCACAGAGCAAGGACCTTTACAGTCCTGTCCATATTCTCAGTGCCTCAGTGGCAAAGCCAGTCTCTTATTTACACTAGAACAGTAACAACCACATAAGAAACAGCTCCAGAGAGGCCCAGTATGTCAGCCCAGTGTGTCATAGTGTACACATCTATACCACCTGCATTCATGGAAAGTTTTAAAAATGGTAGACACATGATCTCATTTGTTCTTTTCTGCCAGATCAATTAATGCTGAACACAGAAAAAAAAAGCTGAAAATACACAAACAGCAAGACAAAATCAGAACCAAATTTGATTCCATGAATCACAGACATGCACGCACACAATGCCACACAAGAACCAGATGTGGAGTTCTGTGTAACCTAAACATTCAAATGCAGCTATCTTAGACTTTCACCTGCAAGGACAGAAGCATGTTCTGGCCTTTGTGTGGATCTCCTTTCCACCTCCATAATTCAGGAGGCTCCTTTCATTCTCTGCTCAAATATTTTTTTTTAATTTCCTTCCTACTCACATCTGTGACTGTAATCAAAAATAAGGAGCCCTGTTGTCAAAGGTAAGCACAAGCAGCAGCAGAGCTGGGAAAGGAGAACTGAAGACAGGAAGGGAAATTAAGGGAAGTGTGCTGAGGAATGTAGCACTTTGAAAACTCAAGAGGAAGAATATTTAAAATGCTTAGATAAATCTCTTGCAGTATCAGCTTCTGGTTATCAAGTAACACTTTCTAGCAGAAGAAGCAAAGGATCGCAGCAAGAGAAAGCAGGGCATCTTATCCAAAGACGATTTATAAAAAAATAACAGGGTTTAATAACAGGAATAGCAACTAGCATTTTCAGCTGACAGGAAAACTCTTCCAAAAATTAGGTTAACTATTTCCAGCTGGCAATATTAGGGCATACACTGTTTTCAGTGACTTCACACCTGTGCCAGACAAATGTTCTTACAATCATACGACGACAATACATAGTGGATATAGCTTGCAGAAATCACTTTCAACTACTGTTTTTTAAAAAGCCAATTACTTCAAAAAGCCTTACAAAAAGTGCAGTGAGCCCTGCTAAGTGCCATTGAGGGTGCTTTCTATAACATACATTGTTATATGTGTATATAGATGTATGTACCCATACATACATGAATGTGTATTATCTTGCATCCATTAGGGCTGATGCAAGCAAAATTATTAGTTAAGGCCAAAAGGTGCTAAAATAATCTTGTCTTGACTCCCCTTTCCTCCCTACCCCATGTAAGCTAGCAATTGCAGTAAGGAAAATGCTATGGTTTCATAAGAAAACAGCTAAAGAAATTTAAAGCTGCCCATAATATCTGAGGAAATTTTATTCAGCGGAATGAAAAACCTGCAATACTCCCAAAATTGTCCAAGAGCCTCTGTTTCAATAGCTAGTGATAGCAAATTCTCTCTAAATTAAAAACTGATTTCTGCAAGCCACAAATACATAAGAAATGCTTGTTTTTTAAGAAATTCACAAATCTAGCATTTGTATTTGTCATTACATGGTGCAATTTATACCATAGCAAAATATATATCACGGCACATTAAAATCAACTAAAATTATTTCTATTAGTCTTACCAAATTAACACGTATACAGAAGTATCAAAACTTTATTAAAACACAAGGTGAGGGAGAGCAATAACTGGGCAAAAATGACAAATTTATTGGCTTCCCAGATTTTCTTAAGTTTTCAATGCAGCATAATAAATTATTACCAGTCACTGTATTATCAGGTATGTTCAATGCTCTACAGAATAACTTGAATAAAGCCAATGCAATCAGGCATACTATATAAGACAATAACACTTTGCAAAAATATAGTTTTTAAAGATTTAGAATGCGAGAAGTAACTAAATGCAACTTGGTGTCAAAAGCAACATATTTATATCACCCCACAACACTCACTTTTTTTCTGCGTGTAACTGTAAGAGACAAATCAGGCTGAGCTACATGGAACTGTGAAGTGTTTTCAGTATCTGTAAACTTAATGCTGGTAGTGTCTTGCTGAGTTGAAACTTCTTTCTTCCATACAAAAAAAGTATAAATATTGTCTGCCCGGAAGTCTAGGTAACACATCCCTAGAAGAAATATTCAGGACAGTCCACTATGAAAGCCCTCCAGTCTTCCAAAATTATTCAGCTGGTTTGTGTCATGTGATTAATGATGCACTACAAGGTGCCAGATGATAGTCTCTGCAAAAAGCACTGTCCAGAAGGACAATAAAGTTCCCTTACAGCAAGTCCATTTTGGGTCTATAATGTAGCAGTAGAGGTGCTTTCTGCAAGAGAGAAATATCAGTAAGTTGAGAAACAAATCCAGAACTAATCTGTTTAGTAGGAAAAACTTCTGTGTCATAAATTAAATCTTCAATTAAAGATGAGAGCAGCTATTTGATCTGTCAAAAATTCACCGAGACAAAGACAAGGTGCAACTTCATCTGTGGGGCTCAAAAAAGCGATAAAGAACCCTTTCCACTTAATCTCAGGAGCAGATCTATTTATCTTGGAAAACCCCCTGAAGTAAGGGACATGTTTAGAAAGCAGCATTAGCGTGCTTCCTAGACATGTGGTACTTCATATTTAAGAGCTTTCATTTGATTCCTCTTCTGTGAAAGCGTCCCTTGATTTAAGAATACGCAAACTTCTGGCAACCACAACATCCTGCACCATGGAGTTCTGTGTTGCATGAAAACAATTACTTCAGCTTGTTTGTTCTGGACCTTGCATATCTCAGTTTCATTTTACATCCACCACTTCTTTCACATAGGAAGGCAGTTTACAGCTCTGCTTTGCACATGACTCACAACCACACGGATCTCTTACAGGTGAAGAATAGACTGTACAGATACACATCAATTTGATGCTCCTGTTTGGTTCTCTCCACTGCACCACAAAACCCTGACATTTGCATTGTATCCTTTTATCTATACCTACATTCAGCTTCAGGTGTTTGTTAATCACCTGTCTCTCAGAACTGTAAAGACTTCATCGAAGGCTTTATCATCTATCTGTCACTAACCTAAATAATGACAATGTTGTGACTGCACTGTGAATGAACTACTCAAATCCATTTTCAGGTCATTCAGAAACACCATATGAAACACATTCCAGCAGGATTCCACTTCTGACATCTCTGCATTTTTAACACCGACCATTAACTTTATCCTGCGACTCTTACATAGGCCAATTATTTTTTAACTCCAAGACAGAAAAATGCTTCTCTACTCCCATGTGGACCTCTTCTAGATAGGCATACAAAGCCACCGAGTGATTTCACCTCAATATACCTTGTATGCTCAGCATGTGTTGCTTTTGTATTACAAATACAAACTTTTTGCTCCAGTAACTCCATGTATACATATACTGACTCTGTTCAGTGTTGACTTCCCTCCTAAGTGTTCAGTTTTGCTATTCATTCTTACTGCCTGAAGGGGTTAAAAATAATACCTTTTGTAGCTTCTACTTCCTCTGCCAGACTTGATAATTTGACAGCTAATGCAGTGCTCCCTTTTCTCTCGAAATGAATACTTAATTCTCCTTTCCTTCATTTACTGGAAACAAATAAATACTTGGTGTCTACGGATGTTGTAGTAGATATTTATAAAAGTACTTTTTATAAAGATACACTGCAGTACAGTTACAAATTATCGCTATTTTATACACATTTTATTTGGCCATGGCATGATTTACACTGAGCCATTGTGTCATACCTTAAATCTCCATCTAGTAACAACTACAAACTTGAGCGTGTGGTCCTTGCCAAGAATCTCTTCATTGCATAATATGTCCAGCTGATAAAATAAAGGTAACAGTTAATTCATTGGGACCCAATACATGAAAGAACATATTTCACATAATACTACACATTTGACAAGACTTTTTTCTCTGAAGATACTGGAGCTGGTAATCCTGCAGTTGCCCTGCAGACAAAAATCATACCAGGAAAGAAAAGATAGTATTTGCTCTGAACATAAAGTACTGGAAAACCATATCAATGCCTTCCTAGGAAATACAGTATGGTCTGAACTTAACTGCTTGATTTATCTTCCCAAGCAGCACTAGACTTCACAAGTACTAATGTCCTTTCCTGAAAGCTTTACACGCTTTTAAAATGGTTGAATACATGAACAAGGAGAAATCTCTAAGAGAGTTGTTATTTAGCATACTATGAATTTCTTTTTACCTAACCCCAGTCAGGTGGCATTGTTAAAAGGACAGACTTTCTTTAAAAACCACTGTCTGCCATATACTCATGCTATATTTACAGGGCTTTTACAGATACTCGTCAAGTATTTTTTGTTTTCTATCTCAGTTTTAAAAAATCTTGATATTACAAGAGAAACAGTGGGGATCTCAACATAGAAGCATGAGCATGACTACTAATCAGTTCAACAACAGCATCTGAACATGAACTAAAACCAGGGAACATGTATGAAAACAGCAAGTTCCACCAGGGTGGAATAAATTGGCTTATATTACAATGCTTTACCCCACAGCCCAGAAAGGCCTGAATGTGTAAGCAGTTCACTTACATGGCAATAACTCAAACCTGGAATAGTCTGTATCAAGCAACCAAGTGATCAGAAGCTCAAATTCTTCTCCCTCTATGTTACTTGGTATTGGTACAATGATTCTCCTTCTATGTTACTTGGTACCAGTATGATTAGACAACCATTTATGTACTTCTTAAGAAGGTAGAAAGGGATAACAAAGGAATAAACGGTACTGCTGGAAAGTTTTTCTTTCCGTAGAAACCAAGCAGATTTTTAAGTCACAGGGCTTACACATGCATATACCAAAAGAACGTATTAAAAAATCTCCTTTTAAACAGTCCTTGTACCTATGCAGCTGCTGGGCTAAAGCCAGAAGTCAACCACCTCTGAGCCAGCTGAGGACAAGACAGGATGCACGGTTTTGTTTCAGGAAGACTGGCAGCAGTGTTTCAGGAAGACTGGGGATATACTCGAACCATACGACAGAGAAAGTGTTAGTTTGAACTGTACAGAAGCTATGAAGGAAAAGTGATAGAGATGCAAATTGGCTGTTGACAAGTTTGAGCGGCAAGGTGTTGACACACTGGACTGGAAAGCAAATGATTTGATTTCGATGAAATGCCTTTGTGAAATTCAGTGAATCAGTGTCATAACATGGAATTGAGAGATATCAAGCTGAGAGTCAACTGAGGTGTCCAGAAACTGTGACCAAGATCCAGCCAAGTGATAAACAGGGGCTGCATTCATAGTTTGCCACTGTAAATTTTTTAACCTGGTCTAGGAGAAGGGCAAACTATTGCTTTTCCTTCTGTGTCTTTCAAGTTAAATTCTTCCCATGATTCCCTGTAAAGACAGTGAAAAGTAGGCATCTGATAACACTCTAGTTGTAGTAGGCAGCAACTTCAGATTGAGCTTCATTAAGAGCACAGAAAAGAAGGAAGTATTTTTGGTGCTTTCTCTTCTGGGCTTCAATGTTGTTCAAGTGTTGGTTTCAGCCTGGCCCCTGTAAACCTTTCTGAAACATGGGGGATAAATTGAACTACAATCCATCAAACAAATCATCTTGCCAGAGTCCATTTCAACACATGTGGAAGCACGTAACTGTTGCCCTCAGTTTCTGCCTTCTGCCTCTGTGCAGAGGTTTTCTCATGTAGCCTTCTGATAACAAGTTTATTCTTGGAATGTTTGCATTCTTCTCCTCTGAGAGAGGAGATGATTGATGGTCATGTCCACCACACAGGTTGAGAGGTGGTGACCTCTCTAGCCAATCTCTGGACTTCTGTACAAATGTATAAAAGTAGGAAATGTAAATAAAGTAGAAAGGATTTGCCCCTTCACTGCGATGCTTCTGGCCTGCTCTCTCTCTGTCCCTAAAGTGGGA